>OW240922.1:19761003-19872407 GCA_933207985.1 Pelobates cultripes | reverse complement strand
CCCTGATCTATTTTCTACTGATTTCTTGACAGAATGCAATTATGTTAGATTAGTGTTACGTGATTTGTCTTTCATAAATCCATGTAGATTACTACTAATTAAATTTTGTCTACAATGAATTTCTGAATTTCATCCCTTAATAAACATTCAAATCATTTCCCAACCACATTTATTAAGATCAAATGTCTGTAACTTCCAGCCAATTAGTTTGATTCCTTCTTAAATATGGACACTCCGTGTGGCTTACTTCACACCTGTGGCACAAGTCCTAAAAGACAAAAATCCTGAAAGATTAAAAACAGTGGTTTAGATATTACCACACTTAGCTCCCTAAGTAATTGTGGCAGAATGCCATCAAGCCATTGGTTTTTGCTTTTTTCCTAATCCTCATTTACTAACACACCCTTTTCTTATTAATGTGAATACTTTCACCTTTCAGTTTCACTTGTATCATTGTATGGTATTTCTTTAATAAATGGCTTTAATTTAGGTTTGACATATAAACAATGTATACCAAATTCCTTCCTAAAAATGTATACCAATATTAAATTACCTTCCGATCATACGTTGGGCTCTAATATTGAAAACTAGGCACTAGTTTCCACATCCAGCCCCCACCCACGGGGGCTACATGTGTCTCAACCCAAGCTTTTCCCATGATATGCAATTTGAGTTGGAGTGCTCTGATTGGTCAGTTGTGGGGAAGCCCTTATTAGAGCTCCCATGCTATGCAAGCTTATTCTACGCAGAGCCCTCCATCAGTGAAGGATTTTTTTTTTATATGCTGTGAAATGGTGCAGCAGGCATTGAATATCCCACTAGCAGCTGACCAGACCACCAGGAAGTAACACTTAGAGCCCCCTCACTGTAAAAAACGAGTGAGGAGGCTAGTGAGAGAAATACACCTTCCTTACACACATTCTACCCCTCCAATTCATTCTGTCACATCATACAATCACACTGTCATACTTACCTACAACACTCACCCCTCACTCTGTCACATTCACCCTCCCACACAGTTACCCCCATACACTCAGTCACCATGTCGCAGTCACCATATCACACCTCCTACACTCAGTCACCATGTTACCCTCACACACAGGCACACTCCCCCTTAGACATGCTCATTCAGTCACTCCTCATACCACATAGCTTCACCATAAACACAATGAACATACCAAGACCACAAGCAGCCACCTCATAATCAGTACATGCAGTTCCTCCACACACATACACTCCCAGGCACAGAGATACACATGTCCACAGACACAGAGATACACACTCACAGACACACAATGATCCTCATTTCCAGACACACTCTTAGCACATACACACTACACAATGCCAATCATGCACATACAGGTTTTCAGTGGCGTAGCATAGATTGCCTGGTGGTACTTGGATGTTGCTATCATCCATGTCTCTTCCTCATGGTTGCCATGTGTTTGATGTACCCCCATGTACTTGTAGCTGTTCTCTACATCTCCTATATGGCCTTCTGGTACTTGAACTCCTTATGTCTTGATCATCTTCCCTCTTTTTGCTATCATTTATCTAGTCCGAATGACATGTATATGCTGTATATACTAGTTAGGTGAATCAGTGAGTCAATGTTCGGCTCACTCTTGGCATACAGCCTGATGTGGTCCATGTAGAGTATGTGGCTGCTGGGAGCTCCACTCTTCAACCTGTAGCCTTATCCACTCCTCATGATGATCTGGCTGAGGGGGTTCTGCATAGGCCTCAAAACCCTGAGCTAGATAAATCTACACATACATACATACAACTGATAGTGGAGGGCATAATATATAATGTATATGTGAGAGGATTATAGACTATTTAAAGGAAAAAGTATGTTACATTTGAGAATTATTTACAGCATTTATTTACAACACTGCTTTCTTATATATTACATTATTGTTTGGTACAAGATTTATTAAGGTTTCCTGCCCAAAGTTTTCATTTGTTTCCACTACATAATGTGCTATCTATGCATACTGGAACAAAAAATACATTTAAACATACCTTTCCAAAATACTTGGAGTATGGGTGTTTTTTTTGGAGGGCAAACTGCTTGGCCGTGAAGGGGTTAATAGAAATTAGTAGAATTCCAGTCATTTTATTTCTCTACATCTCATTATTCCAGTATTTAAATCCCTTCCTGCATTTCCTGAAGTTACTTTCATAGTCTAATTACTCTGTGTGTAAACACTAGGAATTAAATCGAAGCCCAAGGAACTGAGAAGGAAATCTAACAAGGTTAGGTACACTGGATTAGCGTCATCCTGTCATTTGAGTTTTGCAAAGTAAATGCAGCAGCTAACATTTTAATGAGCATGCAGTCACTGTATAAAGAAAAAAGCGTTATTGTGCTACATGCTACTGAAACTGGTTTCCGTGGTGATTACCCCACTATTAGTACTTTAGACCACTTTTTATAACAGAACACCTTGATAAATACCCCTGCCAATCTTTCTGTCGGTGGTTCCTAGTGGTTGGTTGATATGTAGATTTTTATTACTTGCCAGCTCCATGGAATTAAAGCATACACTCAAACAAACTTGGATCCATGGTAAAAGTAAGTCACTATTTGAAGGTTAAATCACTTTCCCCTTTTACAACATACAATGTGCCTTTTAGGGCTTAAATAGGCTGGTGGGGAGAGCTAAGTACCAGGAGCCTTGGTCATGGGCATCTCTAGTCCAGTCAGCCTTAATAGTAGACCTGCAGTAATAGTTTTAAATAGTGTAATACTAAGTGTTCAGTTTTGCAGGAAAGACAATGTTATCTTTTCAGGGTTAACCTGCCTCTACTGGGAGCCATTAGTATGGGAGCCATATACACAATACTTCCCCTATGGCAAGGCACTGAATTGTCAGAGTTCATCCATCATCGGACTAGACGCAGACAGAGCGGCACGGTATGAGAAACAAGGTAAGTTAACTTTTAACCCTTGCGTGTTGGGGGTTGCCCGGTCTCCTAAATGGTGACTTGACACTATAGCATTAGTAATACATGTTAGAAATTCATTTTGTTCCTGTAATCCTATGCCTAACTTCTCTTGAAAGCCAAACACCTCCTGTACCCCAATACAGAATTGAACCCAACTCTAACCCTAAACTCAATTATCACAAAAGATCCCCTTGTACCCAAGTACTAAATTTAACCCTAACCCCAATAATCCTAACCAGCCCTTATACTACAATTTTAATCCCTCTCAAGCTTTAATCTTCTTAAAAGAAACTATAGTTTTAGGAATACAAACGTGTATTCCTAACACTATAGTGCCCTGTTAGCTGTTTAGGTACCGGCCTTCCCTATTCCCCCACCAAATCCAAAAAGCAGTAGAAAGTAGATTTCCTTAGACATCTGGTAGGAGAGCATTGTGGTCAGGGTTAAATTTACATGCCTGGAACCTGTAGGCACTAAATTCTAAGGCACCTCTATTTAAAACCAAGAAAATAAAACACTAACACGTTTCACCCAAAGTGTTCTAATGTCATTGGTTTTGTTATCTTTGTTTTAAATAAAACTAGTTTTTTACCTTACCCGAACCTTCCTGATTTTATCGTTGAAGATTTTATCTGGAGAAGTCACACTTTTTACCTCTTTGGTCGCAGACACCCTCCATGGCTGAGATCATCAAGACTGATGGTCCCAGCCAATCCAACACAGCGCTGAACCATAGCTGCTACTAAGCTATTTTGGAGGCAGTGCCTCTAGTGGCTGTCAGAGTGACTCATGTAATGGTATTGCCCAAATTAAATATAACATTTTTGGGAAGATGTTAATTTTTAATGCAGCAATTCCTAGCTATGGTAACTCAAAATTGCTCCATCTATTAAATGTGTCTCTTAATTCTGGCCATTGGTTTTCAAAATGTAAGAAATACGTATCTGATAATTTTTTTTGTAGTATTACATCAGCCAAGGTCATAAATGTTATATTAATTGGTAAGGCCTAGGTTTTCTGCAAATTTAGCTTACACTATGATGTTTTTCCAAACTTTTCCAAGATCTTATTTAAGTAATGCAGAGCATTAGTAGGATCACTAAATGCAAGAGTAATGAAATGTTTCCCTATAGTTATGCCTTTAATTTCTTCTTTATTTATAATCGCTATTGTTACTCTTTCTCAGACACCAACGAGAGAAGCATGGAAGGCGTTTGAGTAGAACAAATATGATAAATTACATTTACAAACCTTCTTGTACTACCTGTAGCCAGTCTCTGCATCAAAAATCCCACCTGGTCATTGTCTTCAAACTTGGAATTAATTCTGCTAATCTTTTAGCCAGTATTTTGGAATATATCTTTGTTGTTTAGAGATATAGGTCTAATGTTAGTACGGACATCTGGTGTTTTACCTGGCTTAGGTAGTGTTACTATTTGAGCTTCTAATTTATATACATTTTACAATTTAACTAATTGGGGAACTAAAATTTCAGAATATGTTTTCTGATATAAGATGGTACAGCCATTTAGGCTTGGTGCTTTGCCACTAGTAGTCTCTTTTTCAGATGGCAAGATTTTGTTATCTAACAGATCGATTTGATCATTATTAAAAAAAATTATTTTTTTAATGTAAATTCTTTATTTTGGTGGTTTTCAGTTGTTTAAGGAAGTTGGGGTACAGAATACAGATAATGGGTGGGGTAGCAAACGTAGTGGTTACATTGGAGTTTAGTAGTTTAGTACATTGTAGGTTACATAACTTATTTACAGCAGTTGTACTTTTGTTTATATTAGGACCAGCGTGGTCTACATCTTGGGTTTTTACCCTCTTCTTGCATGGGGGGGCTTCCGTTTGTATTATTTAAATTTTTAATAGAGTTTATATAATTTAAGGAATGATGATAAAACGATTCAACCTACAGAGGAAAAAAAATAAATAATTTCTTAATAGACTGATGATAACATGTAAATACGTTACTAATTTAAGTTGGGTACGTAATCTTAGTTCTGTTATCTTTTAAATACTCAATCCTGGATTGCGAACTTGGTTGATTTAATATAGACGCCAATAATGATGATGGCTTATTTCCTTATGAATAAAAAAAAAGTTGTTTAAGTCTTTTTAACATCAGTGCAGTGTGTTCCAATCAAATTATGTTTTGTTTTTCTTTTTTTTCGTTTACATCTCCAATCATTTCCGTCACTGATGCGGAGGAAGGCCCAAGATTTTTATTTTTATTTTCAAAAAGGCTGCCCTCTGTATAAAACGTTCTCTCAGTGTTACTTTGTAATGCACAGTATTTCCTTTGTCAATTCTGATAGGAGTTTTCTTTAAAGTAATTATGTAACGCTGCTTCCATCAACTGTTTATTTACTGGTCCCATTATCAAATAGTCACCTAATTTACATGGCCTATATGTATTATCACTCAGTAGATGATTATTTTAAATGCAAGGTGAAGGGGTATATTTTACAATCCCAATCAAATGGGAAAAAAAAAAGCAGACCTCATGACCTGGCCAGAATTTGTAATATGGGCAAGAAACTAAATAGTAAACCAGAGCTTATTGGTTTACTACTATAATTATTAAAAGAAAGAAAATGAAATATTTATATATAAAAGATAAATATGAAAGAGTGAACCCATATGGTCAATCCCTGAATGATATTACAATAAAAACATATAACTAAATATAGCATATGTTATTATACATTACCATCACATACGTGCGATGGAGGGATTCCTAGCGCTTGTTAGATTCTAGTATGGCAGCTGGTACTTCCCAAATCAGAATCTCTTCTATCGGGATATAACTAGGTATAGGTCAGGAAAGGTTACAAGGAAGCAGCGCCTTCTGGGTATCCTTAAACTCGTATGGTGGTGAGTCAGTATGGAAAATATGAAGACAGAAAACAGAATACAGTCTACGGGTGGTGAGGTAAAAGAAGAGAAATGCGACTTACAATTTTCTGGAGCTTATGTTCACCTCCAGATATATGCACCTGGGCGATATGATCCCCTCCTGTGGATATGTTGCTCAGCTTGGTTCCTTGTAGATGGTAGGTCAGGGTCAAGGGCCAGTTAAAGTGCCAAGTATTCACGGGTATTTTGTCACGTATTCATCCGCTTATAGAAATGTGGTTAATGACATTTACTGTCCACACAGGAAAAGTTGTGCCGAGCAGCAACCTAATCCACAGAAGGTTTAATGCTGAGCAGTAATTGTGCAAATGAAACCTGGTCTCATGTATTCATCCGCTTATAGAAAAGTGGTTAATGACATTTACTGTCCACACAGGAAAAGTTGTGCCGAGCAGCAACCTAATCCACAGAAGGGTTAATGCTGAGCAGCAATTATGCAAATGAAACCTGGTAACTGACTTTGGGGTCAAAGGCCGGTTACAGCCTATCAGAAAGAAAGGAGGGGTATTTAGGCCCAGTTCTCAGCCTGCTCAGTGCCCTGTCGTGGTTTCCCTTGTGGTTGTCCGAGAGCGCGTTCCTGTTTATAGTTTTCTACCTGGTTTTTGACTTTGGCTTTGTTTATTGACTTCTCTATATTCTGGTATCCTGACTCCTGGCTTTCCTCATCGCTGTGTCCCTTTCTGTGTTCCCTGACCTCGGCTAGTATTTTTGACTATTCTTTGTACGTTAAATCCGGCCATTCTAAGGACCGGTAATACGTTACTTATTTGTCATCCGTGCTGTACAGTTCTACGTGCTGGATCAAACAGTAATCCTGACATTACGACATGGCCATAGATCCTGTAGAACTGTGTCAGCACATAGCTGCTTGCGAGAGGAAATTAGAGGAGAATGATCACCGCATGGATCAATTCACTCAGGCTTTAAGTACGCTTCTCGCTAGAACGGAGCATCTGCAGCCTGCAGCGTCTCCTCCTATAGCACCTCTACCCTGTGTACCTCCACCCACTGTTAATATGACTCCTAGCATCTCCTTATCACCATCCCTACAGTTTGATGGCAATATCCAGGAATGCAGGGGTTTTCTTAATCAGGTGGTGTACCATTTTGAGGCCTCACCAGGGTCATTCCCCACGGACAGAGCAAGAATTGGTTATCTAATGAATCAATTAAAGGGCAAGGCCCTTGCCTGGGCTAATCCGTTGTGGGAGAGTAATCGGAGCATAGCTCATAATTACCAGGAATTCCTTGCCGAATTCAAGCTCACGTTTGAGCCATTGGGTAGAGAGGATGACGCCTCCACTGCCCTAATGCACATCAGACAAGGTAACCGGTCTATCTCGGATTATGCTATTGAATTCCGTACCTTAGCTTCCGAGGTAGACTGGACTAACAATGGGTTAATCTCAGCATTCAAAAAGGGTCTCTCAGAGACTATACTAGATGAGATAGCCGCTAAAGAATTACCTAAGAGTCTTAACGAATTTATTACGTTTGTCATGCATATTGATAATAGGTTAAGACTCAGAGAAGTCACCAGAAGCAAGACCAGACGTACGGCTATGTCCCTAGCACCTCAATTCTCTAAACCTGTTTTGTCTAACCTCCCTGTACAGTCCGAACCCGAACCTATGCAATTGGGGGTCACTAGACTGTCAGAGGCCGAAAAACAGTATAGGAGAAGGAAGGGGTTATGCCTATATTGCGGTAGAAAGGGACATATGATAACTAATTGTCCAGTGCGTCCGGAAAACTTCCGCACCTAAGAACCTTAAGGGGACAGATCTTAGGTGTGATGGAGTTGTCCTCTAACAAAAACAAAAGTAGATTCCTCCTTGAGGTATCTATTTCCCTTGATAACAAGAAGTTTTCTTGCAGTGCCCTAATGGACTCAGGTGCTGCTGGAAATTTTATTGATGTCCAGTTTATTAGGGGTAATGAGATACCGGTCAGGGAGAGACCTACGCCGCTAGCTGTAGAGGCTATTGATGGTAGACCACTCACACAACCGCTTATAACCCACGAAACTGTCCCTATTACGATCTCCATTGGGGCCTCCCATAGGGAGGAGATGACGTTTCAGGTTATTACTTCTCCATCATGTCCTATCATATTAGGGTTTCCGTGGCTGAGTAAGCACAATCCCTATATTGACTGGGCTAATGGGGAGATATTAGAATGGGGTAAAGAGTGTATGGGGAGATGTATAAAACCAGTACTAAAGAGATTGGATACTATTGACCTTCCCACTACCACTCCCCAAACTCCTGGAGTTCCCATACAATACTGAGAACTTCAGGAGGTGTTTAACAAGGCTCAATCTGATGTATTGCCTCCCCACAGAGCATATGACTGTGCCATTAACCTGTTTCCAGGCGCTATGCCACCTAAGGGGGCAGTTTATGCCTTATCTCCCCAGGAGAGTAAAATAATGGAGGAATACATCAAAGAATCCTTGAGCAAAGGGCACATAAGAAAGTCATCCTCACCAGCTGGTGCAGGATTCTTTTTTGTTGAGAAAAAGGGTGGTGAGTTACGCCCTTGCATAGACTACAGGGCACTTAATAAAATCACTGTAAAAAATGCATACCCTATTCCACTCATTTCCGAATTGTTCGATAGACTTCAGGGAGCTAAAGTATTTACTAAGCTTGACCTTAGGAGCGCTTACAATTTGGTTAGAATTAAAGAGAATCATGAGTGGAAGGCGGCATTTAATACCCGTAGTGGACACTATGAATATCTGGTAATGCCATTTGGGTTATGCAACGCCCCGGCCGTATTCCAAGACTTTATAAATGATGTACTCAGGGAATTCATTTACTCATTTGTCTTGGTTTATTTGGACGATATTTTGGTGTATTCCCCTGATCTTCAGACTCACCACTCCCATGTGAAACAGGTTCTGCAGACGTTGTTGAAAAATAAACTTTATTGTAAATTAGAAAAGTGCATATTTGACCAGCCTGAAGTCCACTTTTTGGGTTACAACATCTCTGCATCGGGATTTCAAATGGATCCTAAAAAACTAGAGGCTGTACTACACTGGCCATTACCCTCTGGTTTAAAAGCCATTCAAAGGTTTATTGGTTTTGCCAACTATTACAGAAGATTCATCAAGGGATTTTCTTCTGTAATAGCCCCAATCACAAATATGACTCGCAAAGGGGTTAGTAGCACGGTATGGTCCAAAGAGGCTGTGAATGCTTTTGAGACTCTTAAACAAAGATTTGCCTCTGCGGACATACTAAAACATCCCGACACTAGTAAACCATTTATATTGGAGGTTGATGCATCCGAGACAGGGGTAGGGGCTGTTCTCTCTCAGAGAGAAAGCCAGGGAACACCATTTCATCCTTGTGGCTACTTCTCCAGAAAGATGTCTCCTGCTGAGCGCAACTATGATATTGGCAATAGAGAACCGTTGGCCATTATTCTTGCCCTCAAGGAGTGGCGACATCTTTTGGAAGGTTCCAAGGACCCCCTGTTGATCATAACCGACCACAAAAATCTGGCATATATAGGGGATGCCAAACGTTTGTCTTCCAGACAGGCTAGATGGTCACTATTCCTTTCACGTTTTAACTTTCTCATTACTTATAGACCTGGTTCTAAAAATACCAAGGCTGATGCCTTGTCCAGGCAATTTGATAATGAGTCAGCTCCGGAACAGGTGACATCTCCTATTATTCCACCAGAGTGTATTATTGCCACTACTGTCCTCTCACTGTCTTCTCCACTGCTTGGCACCATACTGGAGGCCCAGCCTCAGGCGCCCAGTGGTAAACCGTGTGATAAACTGTTCGTTCCCCTATGTGAAAGGGTTAATATCATGAAAGTGTTCCATGACAATATAACTGCTGGACACCCGGGCATCAATAAGTCCACTGCTGCGATCACGAGATCATTTTGGTGGAATTCACTCAGGAAAGATGTAAAGGAGTATGTGCAGGCATGTTCTGTGTGTGCAGTTTCTAAGGTGACTCATGCACTTCCTTGTGGCCTGTTGCAGCCTCTTCCTGTTCCTGAGATTCCATGGTCCCACTTATCCATGGACTTTATTGTAGAGCTTCCTAGCTCTGCTGGGTTCACTACTATTCTCATGGTTGTAGACCGATTTTCTAAGATGGCTCAATTCATTCCTCTCAAGAAGTTGCCATCTTTGCAAGATTTGGTCCTAATTTTCATACGTGAAATTGTCCGTTTGCATGGCATCCCCCACAATATTGTGTCTGATAGGGGCTCTCAGTTTGTGTCCAGGTTCTGGAGGGCGTTCAGTAAACAATTGGGATTGATCTCTCCTTCTCCTCCTCCTACCATCCACAGACCAATGGTACAGCTGAGAGGGCTAACCAGTCATTAGAAGTTTATTTGCGTTGTTTTATTTATAGCACACAAGACAATTGGTCCGAACTACTCCCGTGGGCCGAGTTCGCTAGAAACAATGCTGTTCATGACTCCTCTGGGCACAGTCCATTTTTTGTCAATAATGGTAGGCATCCTACGGTTCTCCCTGTGGTATTTTCTGATACTGCCATTCCTGCTCTGGATGAGCGTCTGGCCTCCATTAGGGATACCTGGGTTAAGGTTCAAACTGCTCTAGGGGCTGCTGCTGAACACTTCAAACATTTTGCTGATAAGCGTAGGAGTGCCAACCCGGTGTACCAAGTGGGGGACCGGGTTTGGTTGTCATCTCGCAACATCAAGCTTAAGGTCCCTAGCATGAAGTTTGCCCCCAGATTCCGTGGTCCCTATAGAGTGCTTCGTAGGATCAATCCAGTGTCTTACTCTCTGGCTCTTCCTGCATCTTTAGGGATTCCCAACACTTTTCATGTGTCCTTACTCAAACCTCTTGTCTGCAATAGATATACTGTTCCTTGTGTTCCTCCCCTCCGGTGGTGGTGGGTGGTCAGGAAGAGTATGAGGTATCTTCTATCGTGGATTCTAGGTTTTCTCGGGGCACTTTACAGTACTTGGTTGTTTGGAAAGGTTACGGTCCTGCTGATCGTTCTTGGGTTTCGGCTCCTGACCTGCATGCGGGCCGTAAGATCCGCGCTTTTCACGCTAAATTTCCTCTCAAGCCTGGTCCTGTCCGCCCGGTGGGCGTTCTTCAGGTAGGGGGTAATGTCACGTATTCATCCGCTTATAGAAATGTGGTTAATGACATTTACTGTCCACACAGGAAAAGTTGTGCCGAGCAGCAACCTAATCCACAGAAGGTTTAATGCTGAACAGTAATTGTGCAAATGAAACCTGGTCTCAAGTATTCATCCGCTTATAGAAAAGTGGTTAATGACATTTACTGTCCACACAGGAAAAGTTGTGCCGAGCAGCAACCTAATCCACAGAAGGGTTAATGCTGAGCAGCAATTATGCAAATGAAACCTGGTAACTGACTTTGGGGTCAAAGGCCGGTTACAACCTATCAGAAAGAAAGGAGGGGTATTTAGGCCAAGTTCTCAGCCTGCTCAGTGCCCTGTCGTGGTTTCCCTTGTGGTTGTCCGAGAGCGCGTTCCTGTTTATAGTTTTCTACCTGGTTTTTGACTTTGGCTTTGTTTATTGACTTCTCTATATTCTGGTATCCTGACTCCTGGCTTTCCTCATCGCTGTGTCCCTTTCTGTGTTCCCTGACCTCGGCTAGTATTTTTGACTATTCTTTGTACGTTAAATCCGGCCATTCTAAGGACCGGTAATACGTTACTTATTTGTCATCCGTGCTGTACAGTTCTACGTGCTGGATCAAACAGTAATCCTGACATATTTCCTCCCAAATTGCGGTATCACAGATATTTACCAATTACATAAAATGAGAATTAAAAACAGAAAATTTGTGCACTTTGTTTTGTTGTTGTACAAGCAAAATTAAAGGAGGTATACTCACGTAAGGAGAGCAAAAAAATTGTTTTTTGGTTAAGCGTGTGTAGCGTAGGATGTTTTCTCCCCACCAAGGAGACATCCTCTGGATTAAATCTTCAGGGATAAAATTAGGAAGGTCCAGGTAAGGTAAAAAAAACAAAACTAGTTTTATTTAAAACAAAGACAATAAAACCAGTGACCTAAAAACAGTAACGTGTTTCACCCAAAGTGTTTTTATGTAATTGGTTTGAATGCGTTAATGGTTTTTCTTTGTATTTTTTTCTGGCTTTTTTTTTTTCATTCTTTATTTTTTGTCATTAACCATGAGGAGATTTCACAAGCTTGCAATCTAACATTAGACATTCTGGTTGTGCTATCAAACAAGGTCATTGTCAGAAGGATAATATCATGGTGAATGATTTTTTTTTTAAATGATAAAAGTAAAAGAAATAACAGAATACCTATATGAAATACAAAACGAGTGGATGAGGTCATGAGAGGAGTACAAGAATTAACCATTAGTGAGGGTACCATAGTCAAATGGGGGGGATCCCTGTCCAAAGTTGTAATGTCAGTAAATGCTTAAAGAGGTGGTAGGGAGGGGGTGTTATGGAATTGTTGCCCCTAGCTTAGAGCTGACTCTGATCGGCCCGTAGGCCTGCAAGCCACAAGGGCTGGATATTGGGTGAGGTAGTCTAGGCTAACGAACTATTTACACATGAAATACAAATAACCTGATCTCAGCTATACGTGAATAGCCATATGTGGCATGCTAAGATAAGGAAAAAAAACTGGTTTTTGGTGGTGGGGGTGGTAAACCTGGAGGAAGTGCATGGGATACAGGACTGCAGTTCATGTCACTTCAAGTCGCCCCTCTTGCGGCTTTTTGGCACTTGAATGTGCGGGGGAAGAATAGCTGTGATAAGCCTGTTCCGTCCGTTCTTGGTGGTGTATTCAGGCCCAGCTGTAGTCTGGAGTCCAACTCCTGCAAAGTCTTCACCCGGTGCAAAGTGACCTGATGAGTAAAGATGAGTATTCTTGGAAGCCCCAATCTGTATTGGAGATTCTGTCGCCGGAGGATTTGCAGGAGTGGTTGTAGGGCCCTGCACCATGCAATGATGCTTCGGGTTAGGTCTGGGAAGAGCATGAGTGAAGAGCCTTCAAACAGGAAGGCAGATTATTGCTGCGAGGAGGATGGCCCTGTCTTGAATGGACTGGAAGCGGATGATCAGGTCGGTGTGTGCCGCTGGTGGTGCCGTACCCGGCTTTGGTAACTGGAACATGCTGTCTAGTTTTAATGCCTTGGCCTGCTTTGGTGGTAACAGCGTGGTGAGCAGGCAGCGGATAAAATGTGGCAAGTCGTGTAGGCTTACAGTGTCAGGTACACCATGGATCTTCAAATTGTAGTGTCGTCTCTCATCTTCGGTGGTGTCTATTCTGTTGATAATGGAATTTTGTTGTGTATGGAGTACACCAACTTGCTGCTCCAGTGAGGTGATTCTAGAGTTCTGGGTGGTCGAGGAGGCCTCCAATAGGGTTAGTCGGGAGGTGGCACCTTCAATAGCATATTTGATGAAGGCCATGTCAGCCGCAATATTCGTCTGCTGCTCTACCAGCATTCCTTTCAGTTGGTCTGCCGTGACTGGTTCCCCCAGAGAGGGTATCTTGGTGTTAGACATATTTGGTAGTTTGGCCACAGCTCCCTCACCTGGGTCGGAAGATATGTCCTCTGAAAAGCATGAGGATTCATCTTCTCCCGTTGCCATTTTGTCCCATTTTGGTGATTTTTGGCTGCCTCTCTGCAATTCTCCAATATCACAGCTCATCAGGCCCTTGTCCGCTCTCGTTTTTTTGTTTTTCTGTCCCATAACCTCCTACCCCAGCTGTTGAGCCGGTTTCTAGCTAGTTGGGCCCCCGTTTTCCACCTTAAATCTGCCGTTGTCAGGTTATGTAGCACGGAGCTCTCCAGAGCACGTCTGCTCAGTTGCACTGATAGCTCTGTTCCCCGCGTTACTAATATGTTTTTGGTTTTATTATCTTTGTTTTAAATAGAGGCGCCTTAGAATTTAGGGCCTACAGGTTCCAGATATGTAAATTTAACCCTGACCACAATGCTCCCCTACTGGATATCTAAAGATCCAGCTCTACAGGGTACTCTTCACTGGTTTGCAAGGGATAACACCCCTCCTCTTAAAAGCTAAACATGAAATGAAAAAGCCTCACTCAAGACAATACACAACACAGCCTCTCCCGCACACATACACAGCACTCAGCCACGCTCAGACTCCCCTACCATATAGCTCTGTCTACTCTACACACTCAACACTCAGTCACTACACACAGCATCGAGCACAGGACACTAAGAAAGTTCCCAAATCTGGCATCCAGTATAAGGCAATCTTAATACAGATGTATGTGTGTGTGTACGCGCGTGTGTGTGTATAATATACCCCTCTAATTTTGCCACCTCAAAACTCCTTAGTGCCATTATTTTCTCATAATCATATCAAGATGACCTCTATCACTAATTATGTTGTCCTGAGTCTAGTGCCATCCCAGGTCATCTACCACAGCCCCGATGTTCCTGAGTAAAACCATAAACTGTTCTAGAGGTAAGAATACTTACACAAATACATTTTACTCAATAAAAACAGGTCATTTCCATTTAATGTTTATTATGCTATAAAATAGGCAGTTTGTGACCTTTTAGAAACTTTCTCCCAGCTCTGAGAACCCATCCAGGCCATGTTCTCATTAGTTTAATTAGCATGTAGTCTGCAGGAGGTTAAGAGAGAGCTGAATCAAAAGAATATTTGAGCATCCCTAGCTTTCGGCTCACTCATTCATTCATAGAAAGACAAAAAAAGATAGTTCAGAGTTATTTTTCTCCAGTTATAGCTAACGAAATAACACACTAAAGAAGAAACCAGGTGAAAATAGTAGAAGTACCAGACATTCCTACAAGATTTTTGCTCAGGGCTAAAAGCAGTACACTTTTACTAGTACTGCAGTGACTGTGTGAGCCGACATCCAAATACTTTCCTTAATTTAAAGGCGTAGTTTACAGAAACAACAGGATCCTGAATGGAGGAAAAAGTCACCTAATGCCTTCTTATATTCAGAAAAGGCTCCACACCCCTGTCAGCCACCTATCTTTACACAAATAGAAGAGAGATCAGTGTGTGTAGACGTATACAGAGGAGTAGGAGGTCTCACTGCACAGTGTGCACAGTGTATGTGACTGCTCGGTCAGGACATAACCATGGCAGCAATGTGTCTGAAGTGCTGGATTTAATGAGCTCCGAGGGTAAGATCCGAGGAACAATACAGACAGCTGGTTAAAGGATCTTCACGGAATGTAGAAAGATTTAAGGTGGATTCTCAAGAAAGATCTTTCACCTGCCAGCTGTAGAAGTTTCCATTCCGTCAGTAAGAAAGAGAGCACACAGCAATGTCTGGTGAGTTATAGCACATGCACCTGTTGCTTTCAGAAGCACCTTTTCTTTTCGTTTTACGGCAGATGTTGGGTGTTCTTCATTAGTTGATACTGTCTAGAAATTAATATTGAAAAAAATGGAGCTTCCAAAAAATGAAGGAGAAATAAGCGATTGTGAAAAAGGGATCTCTAACAAAAGGGTGTGCTGCTATAATTGATTAAATAACTGCGTTACAAGCAGTATAGAAACTTTATAGATTGCCAAGATTCTACCATTGTTCTTTTCTCCTTAGTAGGCAATAACGTAGCGCCTGACCTTCCGATCTATTTAGGGATTTTTTTTCTTAGGTTTGTTACCTTCTGGAGAGTTTTCTACTGATGCTGTGTTTAATTTTTATACACATAGTATCAACTTTACCTCCTAATCCCCAGGGGCATCTCCTGTCCAGATAATTAGCTTGTTTTTCGGCCCATTTAACCCATAATTTATCATTTTTGCCTTAGAGTTTGATTCACCAAGTAATATGATGTAAATGTGGTATTTTTTCTACCATAAAAATAACGCAATAAAGCATTATTGGCTATTGTTTATTGGTATATTTGGGTGGGCTCCCTTTATCACTTGTCCTTCTCTACATTTTAGTAATTGTGAAACACAGAAACATAGAATGTGACGGCAGATAAGAACCATTCGGCCCATCTAGTCTGCACAGGTGGTTCACATATACACATGGTAATATGTTCAATCATATATAAGTTAATAATGGATTTATGCTTTTACACATTTTTAACGTTAGGGATTTTTTTTCCTAGTACTCCCATCGTGAAGAACTATTTTTTTTATTTTATTTTTTATATGATGTTTTGTGTTAGAAATAAATAATGATCTGGATTTGTTTTGCACCATCACTGTACTCACATCTAAAAATCGTTACAGATTACAGAGAATTATCAAAGAATGTTATTGACTAAACTCTGAATTGTAGTGAAACATAGAAACATAGAATGTGACGGCAGATAAGAACCATTTGGCCCATCTAGTCTGCCCAATTTTCTAAATACTTTCATTAGTCCCTAGTCTTATCTTATAGTTAGGATAGCCTTATGCCTATCCCACGCATGCTTAAACTCCTTTACTGTGTTAACCTCTACCACTTCAGCTGGAAGGCTATTCCATGCATCCACTACCCTCTCAGTAAAGTAATACTTCCTGATATTATTTTTAAACCTTTGTCCCTAGTGGACTGCTATCAAAACATATGCAAAAAGCTGATTTCCAATTCCAAAAAAGCTACACATTTTATTTATAGCTACAAGCCATATTTACCAAAAAAGTTTAAAATTCTATTACAATTTGTATTGCATAGAAATATTTGCCCTGTGTTTAAAAAGGCACTATTTTAGAGTAATGATTTTGGTGTGAGACTATAATTATTTGAGATTGCACAGTTCTAATGCAGAGCTCTTGATACCATCAGGGTTATTCAATGAACTAGGAACGGACTATAGATTGTTAATTGTAACTAATTATAGCGGGGTTGAATAATTTTCTAAATTAGCCTTATTTTGTTTTTACATTTGCAATTCATTGATTAATTTTGGATAATTATGGTTTATTGAAAAACCTTTGGGGAATTATAAACAAGCAGTGACAATAAGTCAGCTGGATTGTTTACCAGCTGTGCTGTTTTAGTCTCCGTTTCCAATATATTACAATTCACTGTTTGGTATTTAAAAAAAAAATATATACTCTTCCATTATCAGAATTATCCACTGAAGTCCTAACTGCAAAATCTAAACAGTTTTTCATACCAATTAACAGTGTCTGAATTTTACAATCCTGGCTCTAGATGACCCGTAATTTTGTCTGGATTTCAACCTGTCCGGGTGTGACCTAATAGCTCGAATCAGGAACTAAATATGGGTCTGGATTGTAAAATCCAAAGTAGTTGCCTAGCAGCCAGCAGGCAAATAATTAAATACCCCCTGACACATAAGTGTTTGTTAGTTGGCCAACTCTTTCTAGCCAGATATTTAAAGAAAAAAGTAAAAATTAATGAATAATGCAAGCATATGAGGGTCAGTAGTATGAGGGTCATATAACTAAGTGGAGTATATAATTTCTCCCTTATTCCCCCATCCATCATGGGGTTATATCTAAACAGTAGGTCATCAGCAGCTGCACAATCATGAATACTCCATCGCCTGGGTTATGGGATTGGGTGTTTACATAACACATAATAAGAGTAAATAGGGATCTTTGGTCCCTCTTTACACCCCACTGCCTAGCAGTTAGGTGTTGAAAATTAGGGATTGGGCAACTATTGGTGTCCATTTGCTTAAGTCCTTATCCAATTTAGCTGTGGGATGGGGGTTGTAGTGAATTTGGGGAAAAATTCCAATAATTTCCTTGGCACTATTCATAGGTATTAGATGGGAGATAAATTATTATAGCAGGGAACATGCCACCTGTCCCAACGAGGGGGCACACCAGTTGTTCCCCCACGCTTCCACCGAAGGACACTGGACTGAAGGTAATAAAATGATAATAAGGTGTTGACATGTTGCTTATCCCCCTTCTCTACCCCAACACATGGTCAATGGGTTGGAGCTAAATAGTAATAGAGAAGTGGACATTGCAGTCAATCCCCCATGTACATTGTGTTGTGGGTATTAATAAAGTAAAGGAAGTGACATGCCAGTGTCCAGCCCTCTAGTCTCTGGGTTCTGCCTTCAATAACTCTCCTTGGGTAGCTGGGGTCCCCAAGACCCTAGCTACCTCCTTACCCCTAGATGCTTGCATGTCTGTTCCCCCATACTAGTTATACTGAGGGGTCCAATAAATCTAATACACTTTAAAAAATGTGGCCCCAAAATGGCCAAATAATAGACAAAGCAGCTATTAAAACAAACATTGATGCACAAATTTAAATCAGTGTGAGCTCCACTTTGAGGGCTCCACTCCAACTAAACATGCAAGATGGGAAAGGACTTCATAAAGGCCTTCCCATGCTTTATGAGCCAGCTAGACTGCTGTGATTGACAGCTTAGAAACCAACTAATCGCATCGCTCTGGTGGGCAAGTCTCGCCTCATAATGTCGATCTATCTAGAGGCATTTTGACATGTATCCTGTGACACTTTTATAGTTTCTGTTCTGACAGAATTCTTTACCGAGACCATGTCTTCTTTAAGTTTGAGTTACTGGTTACAAATTAAAATGAAATCCATCATGGTATACCATTTGCAATCAACACCACAGGGAATTTGACGTAATGTTAGTTTGAGTGGAACTACGAGGCCATTTAATCACCAATTTTGAAATGAAAATTATCTGTTTGAAACCTTGATGCTGTGTCAGGGGCATGAGGCTGTGTCAGATGCCAAGATATATATCTGTAAAATACCTTGTCATGACAGTAAAAACTATTTTATTCTAAGAACTTAAAAGAACATTATTCTGTACTCTGCCCTTGGGTTTTTACGTCCAAGATGCATTACCTTGCACTTATCCACATTAAATGTCAGTTGCCACGACAATTCATATCTGAGGTCTACCAGGTGCTGCTCCTTCTCAGACAGAGACTGAGCTCACTGGCTGAGAGCAGTCTGGTTTAGTTCTCAGTCAATGAACTTGACTTCAACTTCAGAGCTCTCACCGTGCCATCCAGACTGCCAGGCGTAGTCGCCCCAGAAGTGCCCAACAGGGGATTTGAACATGGGGGCCTTCTGCATCCTAAGCCTAAGTTCCTGTCTCCTGAGTCACTTCTGAACTTTGGTTCTAACCTTATTTTCCTGGCATTGCCTGCAGCACTATTATTATTATTATTATTATTATTATGATATTTATAGAGCGCCGTCAAATTCCGCAGCGCTTTACAATGGGTGGACGAACAGACATGTAGTTGTAACCAGACAAGTTGGACACACAGGAACTAGGGGGCTGGACATCACCAGTGGCTCCTACCTGTCCATCTAAGTTCACCTGAGGCAGTTCACTCATTAGCTGGGCATAAAACACTGCCCCTCTCTGAGAACGTGGTCAGTTTGTTGTTTCTTGTATCCTGTTTCCTAAGACTGACTTGGCTTGTGACCCTTTCTGTTTGGGTTATTCGTTATTGCCTGTTCACTGCCTGCCCTGACTTTTGGAACCGTGTCTAAATACTTTACTGGATTTGCCCTTGTCTGTTTCCACGTACCTAGGTACTGTTCCTGCCTAAGCCCCCGTGCACAGGTTCACAGTCCTGGAGCTTTCTAACCTTATCACCTTGGGCTATGTATATCTGCAAGGGTGAGCACAAATCTCTGCTCACCGGACTCCCAACTAAGGTAAGCCGTGACATAACGAACTGACCATCATGGAGTCCGCAGACATGTGTAAGCTGCTTACCCAGCAAGTGTCCAGCCTGGCCCAGACTGTTTAGGAGCTACAGCGAGATGTTCAATTTCTTAAAGGAATAGTATGCCCAGCCCCTGAACCTGCCTATCCTAAACCGTTCGTCATTATGCCTGAGAAATTTGATGGTAGCCGTACATCCTTCCAGCACTTTAAGGTGGACTGCGAATTGTTGTTTTCCTTGAAGCCTCGGACTTATGCTACCACCTTCATAATGATCAGAGCGGAAATGCTATCAACCTCCTGTCTGGATGGATCATAACATGGGCACACCAGATGTTGCAGGCTAAGAGTCCTGTCCTTGACAGTTGGGATTCCTTCATGACTGCTATGGACTCAAAGTGCAAGACCTCTAGGAAGACCGCTGTGCCAAAGCCTGCTCCACGTCCCAGATTCCTAGAACCAGGGATAATCAGTACCAAAACTACTCCCCTGTGTTTCCTCCTTATGATCTGGTTCCTAGGAAGACTCCAGAGGTATCCTATGTTCCTCTTGACTCTGAGGAACCTATGGAAATAGGACTAGTCCAGCTCAAAGTCACTCATGAAGAAAGAGACCGGAGGAGAAGCCATGGTCTTTGTTTTTACTGTGGGAAAGGGGTCACTTCATCTCTCATTGCCCTGTTTGCCTAACTAGGCCTCCAGTTCTCCGATTGGCTACCACCTTTCTTTGTCCTATGAGCTCTGCATGCCAGCCTGTAAAACCTCAAATACGCCGACATGCCTGTCTGTGCTTAGCCTCCCTGAGAAATTCTCCATGTCTTTCTCCAGAGATGTCTGCACCATCTCCTGAAAACACTCATGTTAAAACCGGTACCATCACCACTTCCTGCCTGCTCAAAGATCTACCTTCGGATTGTACCTATGCCTCTAATGGTACTAAAGTCCGCATAAAGGATTTGGAAACGTTTGAAAAGGTGTTGCAAGACACAAACTCCATTCCTGTTGATGTACGTAAGGAGAAAAGTTCAGAGGATGTGCATCTACCTTTTGGCACCTCTGGTGTAGGACTAAGTAATCTGCCTTGACATGGCAGGTGAGCTTACACTTTTTATGACTATTATAGAAGTAGCAAAAACCTTTATTTAATAGTGTGCATTGCAGGCAGGTAATATGTTTGGTTTTGCTTTGTTAGGGCTGAATACTAGAGCCATTGCTGCCACCCATGAGAAGTGGAAGTTTGAGCATCGGGTTATGTCTGGTTTTATCATTTATGGTTTTTTGTATGGATACTCCATTCATGGGTTCTCCAACTTGACTGTTGTGATAAGGTGAATGGGGTGGTCTGTGAGGGAGTTTATATTTCATCTACATTGTTCAGAGAGGCATATGATCTTTAACCCCAGGGGGAATGTATGTATGTATGTGACTTAAATGCATATTTAGTTATGGCCCCCTGGGGTGGAGCATTTGGAGAGAAGGGTGGGCCAGTGCTCCACTCCACTATTTACTGTTTTCTCTTGGGAGACTAGGTCCAGACCAGGCTTTGGACTGTCTCCAACCCACTGCTCAGCTGCAGGTAATCAGCTGCAGCAGTGGGAATAAACCCCTCCCTGCTAGACAGGTGGGGAGAATGTTTGTTTATTTCTCTCCTGAAGGGCTGGAAGCAGCAGGCTGTCTAAAACACTGGAATGCTGAGAGCTGACAAAGACGCTAGGTTGGTGAAACCACTTCTTGTTTTGTTCTAGATTAAACCCTTGAGAGAGAGAGGGAACTTGATGTCAGTTAGTGCTCAGACCGAGCTAGGTTTTTGTTTATAGGATTTTGTTACATTTTTGTTTTCATTTGCTGCTGTAGCTGTGGTGGAGTTTGACAATAAAACTGCCTGAATTATATGCAAACCAAAGGACTGTGCCTGTTGTTTACCCTAGAGGACCGTGCTACCTGCAGACAAGGATGACATGTGTAGAATAAGGGAATTTACAGAAGAAGCTCTTCCGTTTACCACTACTCTCTAAACCAGTGGTAGTCAACCTTTTTCTACCTACCGCCCACTAATGCATCTTTCTTGATGGAAAAATTTCCTTACCGCCCACCAGTTTTCGCGCAAGTGCAGAATATTTTTTAGAAAGGAGGGTGTTTTAAAAAAAATAAATAAATGTACTGCGTACATTTTTTTTTTTTTATTTCTACTTAATGCATGTTTATAATGTTTTTAACTTTATAAAGTTTAATGAGAAAACAAGAAAGTAAATTGAAATTACCTTTACTAGTGATTAATGAGATCCTTGAGGTTGATGCTGCGAGACTAAATATTTGATATCTGGTTTGATTTTCGTAAGGAACAAACGAAGGTCTCCTCTTTCGGTGATATTCAGACGACTTCTCTGTTTGCGCATAATTTGATTTCTCATCTATGCATCAGCTCCCCTCTTCTCCCTCCTCAATTCCCTTCCCCACCTTTTTTTTTTTTTTTCCTTTTTTCTTTTTTTTAACCTTCCTTATAGCAATACATACAAACAGGCACACACATACATACAGACACACACACACACACACACACGACACAGACACACACACACACACATACACACACACATACAGACAGACACAAGACACACATACATACAAAGACACATACACACACAACACATACATACAAAAACAAGACACACATACATACAGACAGACACACACACACACACACACAATATATACATACAAAGACACACACATACACACAAAGACACATACATAAGACACACATATATACAAAGACACAGACACATACACATACATACAGACAGACACACACAAGACATACAGTTGCAAGAAAAAGTATGTGAACCCTTTGGAATGATATGGATTTCTGCACAAATTGGTCATAAAATGTGATCTGATCATCATCTAAGTCACAACAATAGACAATCACTGTCTGCTTAAACTAATAACACACAAAGAATGAAATGTTGCCATGTTTTTATTGAACACACCATGTAAACATTCACCGTGCAGGTGGAAAAAGTATGTGAACCCCTAGACTAATTACATATCCAAGAGCTAATTGGAGTGAGATGTCAGCCAACTGGAGTCCAATCAATGAGATGAGATTGTAGGTGTTGATTACAGCTGCCCTGCCCTATAAAAAAGACACACCAGTTCTGGGTTTGCTTTTCACAAGAAGCATTGCCTGATGTGAATGATGCCTCGCACAAAAGAGCTCTCAGAAGACCTACGATTAAGAATTGTTGACTTGCATAAAGCTGGTAAGGGTTATAAAAGTATCTCCAAAAGCCTTGCTGTTCATCAGTCCACGGTAAGACAAATTGTCTATAAATGGAGAAAGTTCAGCACTGCTGCTACTCTCCCTAGGAATGGCCATCCTGTAAAGATGACTGCAAGAGCACAGCGCAGACTGCTCAATGAGGTGAAGAAGAATCCTAGAGTGTCAGCTAAAGACTTACAAAAGTCACTGGCAAATGCTAACATCCCTGTTAGCGAATCTACAATACGTAAAACACTAAACAAGAATGGATTTCATGGGAGGATACCACAGAGGAAGCCACTGCTGTCCAAACAAAACATTGCTGCACATTTACAGTTTGCACAAGAGCACCTGGATGTTCCACAGCAGTACTAGCAAAATATTCTGTGGACAGATGGAACCAAAGTTGAGTTGTTTGGAAGAAACACACAACACTATGTGTGGCAAAAAAAGGCAAAGCACACCAACATCAAAACCTCATCCCAACTGTGGTTTGGGGCTGGTTTGGGGCTGCTTTGCTGCGTCATGGCCTGGACGGATTGCTATCATCAAAGGAAAAATGAATTCCCAAGTTTATCAAGACATTTTGCAGGAGAACTTAAGGCCATCTGTCTACCAGAGAGATACTAATTCTTTTCCCACTGTGGGGATGAGCAAACGAGTTTGCCGGAATCATATGGCTACAGGTCACACAGCCACTGCATCTATAGCATCCTGGTTTCTTGTACGTTGTATTTTTCTTATAACACTGGATAGGATCACTACTGATCAAAATGTCTCTTAAATTTCTGTTCCTTTTGTAACTAATAATTGGATTTTTGCAAAACATTGAAGACAGATGTTTATCTGAGCCTAATATAGCCCAGTGTCTATCGATTGCTTTCCGTATGGACTCAATGACTACAATACATACTCGATGTATACAACCTTGGTATAAGGTTGTATTGTATTTGGCATAGTAATATTGACTGGATGTGTCATCCACAGCTAAGATCTATTTGTCTTTATATAACAGATCCATTGTGGGTGGGCACTTATGAGTAAGTAGGCACTTATGATATCGTGTGCCATGTTATTCTCATGGAATTGTACTAGGCACCCTAAGTGCCTTATTCCCACAGGGACGATCTTTTTATACCCTATAGGTAGCCTCCCTAGAATAGGCATTTTTATATACTCAGATCCCTGTTACACATCACTGCTGGGATCACATGGGTCACATGATCGCTTCCGGGTTTCAGACAGCTGGCGGTGTTTCCTCTTTCCTACACACCTGTTGGTAAGTTATTAACATTTATTTTTTGTATATATACTTACCTCATTCACTGTTTATTTGATCTTGAAGAAGACCCTGTGAGGGTCGAAATGTCGATTGCTTAAGATTTGCACATGTAATTTGCACTAAAGAATAAATTAGATTTTGGATGTGACCTGTGAGTGCTCCTTATATATTGATTTTTTTGCTATATGGTAAACGCTGAGGATTGCACCCAGGCAAGGATTGATTATTTTTGGAAACAGTAAGGGTGAGTGCCAAGGTTATATATATATATATATATATATATATATATATATATATATATATATATATATATATATATATATATGTATGTATATATATATATATATATGTATGTATATATATATATATATATATATGTATGTATATATATATATATGTATATATATATATATATATGTATGTATATATATGTATATGTGTGTGTGTATATATATATATTTATTTTATTTTAAAACGTTTAATTTTTTTTTTTTAATACTTCCCACCAGCAGGGGGCCTGTCTGACATTTCTGACATAGCACGCCCGCCATCCTTAAGGGGTTAAAGGCTAAAGTTCTACACCTCTGATATATAGTCTTCTATATAATCTACTAACCTGAAATTGACTTCACATATTGATTATTATGATTTATTTCACTGATCAAACTCTTTTCTGAAAGAAAAGTGAGTACTTGACTGACTTGCTTTCATCTGACAGCATTGATTAACTATGAGAAAAATGGGTTGTTGTGGATGGACATTCATACAGTGCATTCACTGTTAATTAATAACCTGTCAATGTCTCTTTCTTCTTATTACTTAAAGCGGCACTGTCACCCTCCCCCCCCCCAAAAATGAACATTTTATAAAGATAGAATCTTTATGAATTATTTACATTGACTGCGTTGAAATTTTACTGAGACAAAATACTGAGTGATACAGCTACCACAGTCAAGCTGTATCACTTCTCCCAGCCGTTACTAGTGACAGGTGTAGGTGTCCCGTGTGGCGGTCCAGAGACCGGGACCCAGTATGCCTGAAGATGGTAGGAGTTACAGTGTGTAAATGAACAGTCAAGGTCCGGTGCAGGGTAACCACACATCCCCTGGTGTTGAGCACCAGGGTTTGTGTGGTCACATACCAGGACCCTGAAGCAGCTACTATGGATCCCAGGAGCTTGATAATATGCAGATATGTATCTAGTACTAAAAATAAGACAAGACTAGAATAGGCACCAAACAAAGTAACAAGGAAAGACTAGAAGAAACCATAACCGGAGCAGGACCAAAAGCAGAACCCAGAAATGTACACAAGCCATGAGGGAAACAACAACAGGACATGGACAAGGCAGGACAGAACTGTACATGAACTGGGAATGCAAGACAAAATAAAACAAGAGAAGAGATACAAGGAAAAACAAGAGGAGAAATAACTAAGTACTATATATGCAATAAACATTGGAGATTTAGACATACATAAATGTCCAAGATGTATGCAGTCCACCACTGCGCCAAAGTACTCCAATTAAGGTGGGTCCTAACTGCCTAGTTATGCATGACCAAAAGTACAATAATAACAGACACAGTACTTACCTGCAAGGAAAGCAGCAGAAGAATGAGACCACTGCTAGCAGGAATACTGAAACAAAAGGATAAATGGCAAAGGAATGGGTGTAGCAACAAAAAAAAAAAACACTTAAGGGATTCCAGGAGACTGGGATTTCAAGGAAACGGGATAAAGGAATGAACCCAGAAAACTCAGCAAAAAGAAAACCAGGCATAGAACAGAGAACCAGAAAAAAACAAGAAAAACTAAATAAGAATTGTAAAAAGAGTTCTGGATACCAGAAGCCATGGCCAGAAATGATCCACAAACAGGAACAGGCTATGACAGTAGGGAAAGTAAGTGAGAATACAGCACTGATATTAACTCTTGGCATCGTTAGCTCTATGAGCTGAAGAGGTGCAGCAGACAGAAGATGGTGGTGCCCGTAAGGGACAGGTTCAGGTTCACGGCCACCAGACCCGCAGTGGCTATGTCACCGTCAGGGGTCTCTGCAAATTATGCATAGACCTCCAGACGGTGACAATTCAACTTTAACTAATGTCAATAAATTAGAGATGTTTACATAATATTATATATGGGGAACGTTTTTGTTTTTAGCAAATCAGTACATTTATACTTAGTAAAATCATTCGAAAATATTTTTTGGGGATCCTAGGAACATACAGTTGATATTTGAAATGTGGATTTTCAGTTTTCGTTTGGATTCAACCAATCTCAGGTAGTGTATACATTGAGATTTACAAGTTTATTTACTAAAGTGAGAATTTAAAGTGAATTCAAAATAAATTTCAAATTTAAGGCTAAAATAGCTGAACTGAAAACATAGCTGACTTGTTCCTGTTTGGCTATTATGACCTTAGATTTGAAATTCAATTTCATTTCACTAATTTTCAATTCAGTAAATAGTATGCCATTAAACTGGTTGATAATAAAAAAAACAGATCCAGGATTTGTAACTTTCCTGGTGACAGCTGCCCTTTCCCTTGTCTCAATAAATGCAATTGAATGGTTTAATTTGGTGAGAAGTGCAGTAAATTAAAATTTAAAAGTACCTATTTATACAACATTTTCATGTGTAGATGCTTCCACCTTCCTATGATGCTCCGAGATCTCATACATACTTGAGTAGAGTGCTTTGCCAGCAGTGTGCTCATGGCCATTCTTTCCACAATGCTTAATCTGCAAACAATGTTCATGCTCCACATTCCCAGTGTCACGGTTCCGGAACCAGACACAAGGACAGATCACGAGAGGAACAATTGCAATAACGGTCCTTAGAGTGGCCGGGCTATGCAAAAGGAGAAAGGTCAGTGTACAAGCCAAAGTCAAAGGAGTATAGAGATACGGAGCAACGATAAGACAAGCCGAGGTCAAGGATCAGAGAAGACAGAGTGAACGAGAGATAAAGCCAAAATTCAGTAACCAACGATCAGACAGCGTAAACGGGCAGAAGACAGAAAACCACAACAGGGCAACAAGGCACAGAGTAGATAAGTTTAAATATGCTTAGGGTTATTCTGATTGGCTAGTTTCCAATTAGAGTTAATTATAACACGTGGCAGGTATTCGAACCTTCCACGTTGATCCCTGACGTCATTGATGTGTGCTGAGTCAGGTGACTGACTCAGGGGCATATTTATGCACGCTGCACGCTCGTGTGCAGCATTAGAAATAATGCCGGCGGGACCTGAGGTAACTGAGGCAGCTGTGAGCAGGCACTAGAAGCCGCCTTGAGCGGTGAGCGGGTAAGTGAAGCCGCCTTGAGAGGCACGCCTGCAGGGGGCCTGAAAATGCACATTCCACAAGCACTATACAAATTAAAGGAACACTGAAGTGTCAAGAATGCAAACAGGTCTTCCTTACACTATAGTTCTAAAACAACTGCTTAGGGGTCCAGCCCACCTTGCCCCTTGTTAAAAAGGTTATTTTAATCCAATTATTTTAAGCACTGGTCTCGTCGTGGCTGGCTCCACCCTGTCCCTTTGGCTGAGATTGTCAAATTTGATGATCCCAGCCAGTCCAATACTTTCCCATAGGAAAGCATGCAGAGGCTTTTGCACATGCGCGTCAAAACACCGCACTGCGCCAATTGGCATTTTCCCTTAGAGATGCATTGAATCAATGCATCTCTGTGGGGAATGTTCAACATCTGCATGCAGAGTGTGGAGACGCTGAATGCCCTCTAGAGGCTGTTGATGTTGCTTTCAGAGGCAGTTTGGAACTCTTTAATTAGCGATGCAACAGATGATCAGTGATTTTTAAATACTCTGTGCTTCAGCTCTGAGTATGTATGCTATTGCTGCAGCTAGACTTTATTTTTTTTTAATTTTTTTTCTATCTTTTCTTTTCCTTTTCTTTCAAAAAAATTCAACAAAATGTTACAGTAACATTCCAGTTCCCCAAACCCCTTCATAATCATAAACATATTACAATATAGTACCATATTCAAATTGTAACTCGTATATTACAGTTCCACATGATAAGTATTCAGTTAATGCAGTATAATAGGGTCTAACTGTACATAAAGTTGCATAAAATTATGATCATCCTTTACTTTAATAATATTGACCCTTTACTCCAACCATTTAGTGGTACCATACCAGCTCATAAGTCTCCTGATACCTTGATCTGACAATAGTACTCAAAATAATCTAATACCTCTTAAAACTGGGGTGTTCAAAAACAGAACAAAAAAAGACAGTAATATATTCATATAAGAGTAAAAACAGTCAATGTATTTGTTTTTATTTCCCTTTCTCCCTTTCCACTTTGTTATTTTTGTTTGTTTTGTTTTTTATCAGGCATGGTCCTCAATTTCGAACTGCTATGTTAACCAATACACATAAAATATATATATTTTTTTATTTTTACATTTTGTGGGCTTTATATATTTGGTTCTCACATATGGGAAGGTTCACTAGGGTACTTGATATTTTTTCTTTTCTTTTTTTAAGGAGCCAAATATTTATCTCTAATCTTCTGGCATCCGCACCAATATTTGTCATAATTCTAATCTTTTCCTTTTATCCGATATGCCATTTTATTTTATACTGAGATGTCATATGGACTCTCTTTAACACATCCTGAATGGTAGGGGGACTTTCCATTTGTATGCACTGCCCATTTTAGCAGCTAACAGAATATGAATTATTACTATAGACTGAGACACCTCCACATCCTCAGGAAGCATATGTAAAAGGTCAATTTGTGGCTCAAAAGGCAAAGTTATTCCCATTATTGAGGGGATCACCCCTTGAATCTGCCTCCAGTAAGAGTACAACAAGGGGCAGGACCAAAATACATGCAACATGGAACCTCTATTTCTGTCACATCTCCAGCATACTGGGGACGAATCTGCATATATGTGAGATAGCCTAGAGGGCACCAAGTACCATCTCATAATCAGCTTACAATAGGCTTCCCAATGGGAAATGCTACTTGATGACTCCTTCGTCATTGATATAGCGTTTAACCATGATGTCATAGGAATAACGGCCCCCATGTCCCTCTCTCACTTCTGCATGTACAGTAATTTCAGTTCAGCAGATAAGGTATTAAAAGCGTTATAGCATACAGAGAGAGGTTTGAGCTTAATTAATAGCATTTAGACTTAATTAATAGCATTTACAGTTGACAGATCTTCTAGGGCAGAAATTTCCCAAGCCGACTTGGCAAAAGTCAATAAACTTTTCAGTACGACCCATTCTAGTGCCACTGTTTGTTTATGGAGATTGGCTATGGATTTTTTTGCACCTGTGTTTGATTGTGTGTGTGTGGGGGGGGGTTAATGAGGAAGCAATGTTGCTTGTGAAACTGCCACCCAAGAATGTATCTCTGCATGTGAAGTTTTCACCAATAATGTGGTGTTAGAGCCAAATGACTGGAATCATTGGATCATTGTAATAGTGTGCTTCTCTCCGTGTTTTTGTGCAATTAGTGCAGGTGGTTGCAGTGGCCGGTGGTGTGATTGGAGGTGTCCTTTTCCTGCTCCTGGTTGGCATTTGTATCTACATCTTGTGGAAAAAGGTCTGTGTTGGTCCACCATACGAAGAGCTTCACAACGTGGCGACGCCCACACACACAGATACCATTACTGCGGATCAGATGATGACATCATCGGTGGGCCACAACAAAGATAACGGGTAAGAAGTGCCTTTACCGAAATGTAATCATTTGTTCACTTTTATGCAAAAATATATGAAAAACTGTAAATTAGAAAACAAAGTACGATGATCACCAGCTTTTCATAGGCAGCGTTTAATGGCCAATGGATGTTTAGGGTGAATGTTGTAACAGAAAAACACCAAATATGAGATTCAAGAGCGAAGATTTATTTCACTAGGTAATAACCTTATACATTAATGGAAAACTGTCATCAAAATGATGTATTTATGCAATGTTTATGTTATAAAACATCATTTAAAGGGACACTATAATAACTAGAACCAATACAAGTTAATGTAGTGGTTCTGGTGTCTATAACCTGTCTTTGCAGTGTTAGCACTGTAAAAACTGCCTTTTCCCAGAAAAGGCAGTGTTTACATTGCTACCTAGTAACACCTCTATGGGCTGTCACTCAGACTGCTACTAGAGGTGCTTCCTGTATGCTGATGTTCAACACTGAATGATCCCCATAGAGATGCACTCATTCAATGCATCTCTGAGGAGATGCTGATTGGCGCAGCGCAAGACTGATGATCTCAGCCATGGAGGCAGAGCCGGGTGGGGCCAGCTATGACGAAACCGGCGTAGTAGAAAACGTCAGTCAAATCTCCTTTCCCATGCGTGCTAAAGGAGGCCAGAGACCCACATAGTTAGTTTACCATTATACTACTAGGAATCCATGTTTGTATTGACACTATAGCGTTCCTGTGTTATTTTTTTTGTTTTTTTTAATTCATGAAGAAATCACTTGCCTATATTTGTCACAACCTTTTCTGACAGCGATCTTAATGCACTTTTAGTCGGATTGTCAGTTATTTGTCTTAGTACTCACTATTTTGCAACTGTCCATTGCTTTTTTTTTAAATTGTCTGACAAAATGTTAGAGGTAGAAATAGCACATGATTTTGAAAGCAATGGATGGCTGCAAAATAGGGAGCATTGGATCAAATAACTGACAATCTAACTGAAGGTGCATAAAAATGGCTGTCAGAAAGAGGTAATGGGAAAGACAGACAAGTAATTTCTTCAACAATTTCAATATACATGAATTAAAAAAAATGAACATATGGTATATTATAAAGATTAAGTGTTCCTTTTATTAAATAAGATAGATTCATGAAATAGACCTATACACACTTCCCCTTTAAATCAAACTTGGCAGAATTTTGACCAATCAGCCATTTGTCCACAATTCTGAGCGAAATGGATAATGGACATATCACTAAACAATACTTTACAAATACCAACTATTTGTCTGCAGGCACCACTAACAATGAGCAAATAGTTAAAAGAAACCCTCAGTGGTGAGAGGGTTAATTATGGCTTGCCAGCAAATACATGCAACCACCACATTAATAAAGTTAATACAAATAAAAAGAAAAAAAAATAGCTTCTGTGGTGGCTCTACAAAAAAAAACTGGAGAGACATTCTGAAGTCCCAACCAGCCCCCCAAATGGGGGAGTGTCATAGTGTCCCCCCCAGTCCCTACCCATGTGCGGCAGGTGGGGACCATTAAACGGGGGGTATTAAACAAAGAGCTACTGTGCACCCCTTAACCCCCCAACCATGGGCTAAGGGTGGGGGTATTAATAACATAGGTTTTGGTGGAAATGTCATTGTCCACTCCCCAATAGTGTGGGTCAGTACCTCCTCAAGATAGCTAGGGGTCCACAAGCCCCCAGCCAGCCCCCTCAATCATAATAATAATAATAACAAACTATGTACCCCTTCGCCTAATAATATTGAGGGAGGGCACAATAAGTCTAATATCTACTTATCGTCAAGTCTTTTGTGCAGAATGAGCTTTTAAGATGGGAATAGCCTTAATAAAGGCCTACCCATGCTTCCAAAAAGCTCAATTTGAATTATCTGATTGGTTGGCTTGTAAGGCAGCCAGTCAGAGCAACAGTCTAGTTTCACCTCTCGCTCAAGACTGGGAATATTCATTTGAATTTTGTCCTTGAAATTGTTTCGGACAAAATAATTCAGATGATTTGAAACGCCACATAGATTATTATTTTATTTTTTTTGACCAATTAATTTAGACGAATCACTTTTTTTTCCTTGTGCAAGTCTAGAATTTAGTCATATAATATACTCCCATGAATCTGCTTGACATGAGTTTAGATTAGTGAAGAGATGTAATAAATAAAATGAAATTAAGTGAAATGTGTGTTTTAATTTTACAAATTCCTTGATGGTCTATGTTTAATAGATCATATTCCACCAAATTAAGGTTACATGTTTTTACCCCTCTATCCCACCAAACCACATACACATGTATTCTACAAAACAATGTCATTAGTCTCATCCCTATGTCAGAAGGCTGTCCACCACCCTGAGGAAAACACTTTATTGTAGGCGTTTCCATGGAGTCTGCTGTCCCACCATTGGGGACTGACTGAAATAGCTTGGCAGACTCAGTTTTGGGTCCTGACTCAGAGATTAAGACCCACTGCCCTAGGCTACATTCTTGTTGACTGACTGTGAATATGTATAGAGCTGTCAATGATTAATAATCACAACATTCCACTTTGACAATGTATCTACATATGCCAGATTATCGTGACTCAACAAATGTCGGTAGACCATAAGGGTTAACAGAAACATATACACTGATGTTTACCTTTTCACATTCAACTTAGCACCTAAATTGGAAAATATAGATTTTTGTTTAAAGATAATTAATTGTACTTTTGTCTCATTTGCTGTCATAACTAGTTATATTGCTGTGCTAACAGCTTATACAAATACACCTGGTTGCCTGTTATGAGATGTTTAAGTAAATATACAGTAGAATTAGCAAGCATTAGATGTAGATGTTCTGAATGTTTCTACAATTAGTTTCAGTGCTATGTTGGTCACTAATTAGTCTGCTGAATGTTATAGGAAGCTGGTTGAAGTGTAGGAAGAATAAGCCTGAGACTTTTTTCTTTGATTTTTACTATATGTATTGGGGCTGATGTGTACTATGGTCATTGCTGCCGCCCAGGAGTGATGGGAGTTGGAGCATCACACATCTATGTTACAATGCTGCTGCCCATCCCATGTGTTCCTTATTAGGGATTAATAGGGGAAGAGGTGTACATATAAAAAAAAATAACCCCTTTCTGTCTCATTAGAGATATCTTTGCCAGAAGCTCAAGGAAGCCAGGTGAAAGGTTAGTGTCGGACCCACCTGAGAGCCTTGACGTGGCAGGTGGGCTAAAGGGCTGAAGTTTTTCATGGCCATTGGAGAACCTAAATAACCTCCATTTATTTATATATGCATAGGGATTTGGGAAGAGTGCAGGTAACTTTCTTTGGTTATTACTCCATTATAGCCTGGATAGGAAACCGTAGTATATTCTAGGTTGGCCTTGTTTTTAAAAGCTGCACTAGGTAATCCCTTCCAACAACCTGGAATGACTTTTAACAGCAAAGTAATGCAAAACATACTTTTTTCGTCCAAACTCAACTCATGTACCCCTTTGCTTCAACTCTGGTTTTCATCCTACAGAGAAATGAACATGTAAAACGTAGGACATTTCTGAATTGGGATAGTTGCACATCTTACTGGAACAGAAGCAAATCATTTTTGAAATTAATATACCCTAGTGGCATTTTCAGGCACACCTTACATTGCTGTTTTAGTGTTCAGGTGTATAGTTTGTACTAATATAGTAATATACCTATCGGATACCAGGTAGGGAGCAGATACTGGCTGACAAGGTCCTGGGAGAGTGACCATTACCATTTGTATGGCAGCTTTTGGGAGGAAGTCATTTAAAGGACCACTATAGTGCCAGGAAAACATACTCGTTTTCCTGGCACTATAGGGTCTCTAGGTCCCCCCCCCCACCATTAGGGCCCCTCTCTGAACTGCTAAGTTTACAGCAGAAAGGGTTAATCCTAGATGGACCTGGCACCCAGACCACTTCATTAAGTTGAAGTGGTCTGGGTGCCTATAGTGGTCCTTTAATGTGTGAATAGAGGCCGTAGAAGGTGCAGTGGGACTGCAGTGTGTGCATAGGGGGATAAAGGCTGTAGAGAATGCATAAGGATTGGGGGCTGTAGCGGGTGCATGAGGGGTAAGGGCTGATAGTGGATGCAGCGGAGATAGGGGCAGGGAGGAATAGTGTCTGTAGTGGGTGCAAGGGAGACATAAAGGGCTGTAGTGGGTGCACTGAGGGATTGGGTGCAACCAGATAGGGGTACAGGATGCAAAGAGAAATATAGGTTGTTTTTGGTGCAGGAATGGATAAGGGTTGTTGGTGCAGGGAAGATAGTGGTACAGGGGTCATAGGGTCTATAGTGGGTGCAGTGGGATATAGGGGCTATAGTGGGTGCAGGGGAGGGATTGGGTGCTAAAGTGGGTGTAGGGGACATAGGGGTGCAGGGTGGACATAAGGGCTGTAGAGGTGCTTGGTGGGTTCAGGTTGGGGATAGGAGTCCCATCTAACTCGTACTGCCTGTGCCTCTGCCCATCCCATGTCGCTACACCTCCCATTTTCCTTTTTTAAATTTTTTTTTATATTCTTTATTTTTGTTGTGCATATAGATACAACAGTGCTTGAATTGCCACAACAGCAGTCTCAAGCGCAAACTTTAAAGTATAATATAACATGAGTATGGCTCGGGTATACTTTGCACATTTTAGTAAGTTAAGGATGTAGATACTTATCAGTGTGGCATGAGTGAGTGTGTATTGGGTGTATGTCCGTAAGGAGACAATTTTAAACATTAGAGTGTGCTGCGTGTTCCGTTGGATGGTGAGGCATTATAGTTGAAAAACTAGGATGTTGTGTGCCATTTTACTTTTTAAAATAGGAACATACCTGGTGTGTGCTGTCTACCCGGCTGCTCCAAAACTGCACTCTGCAAGAGAGGAGAGCTCCTCACACAGAGCACCGCACAGGAAATCATGGAGACCTGGCACAGAGAGAGCAGAATCTCTGCCATGTCTCACTGAGAAGGCAAGGGGAGGATGTCCCTTACAGCGAGAGGTTGCAGATCGCTAATCTCTCCAGCCACAACATGGCTGTTCAGCTGGTCAGTCCGCCCCTGCTCACGTCTTTTCAATCTCCCCCAAGGCTGTTTTGTACCTATCTGGCCTTCTGTGGCATGCAGATCCCCCTGCCCAGTCTCTTTGGAGGAGTTCCTGCCCCCTTCACGTCCACAGCATTTTAGGCATTGCCATGAAAAGACCAGGCAGATGGCTGTACATTACTTCCTGGTGATGCTCCCTGATGGCACCTCCCTCTAGGGAGCACCCCTGTCCTCTAAAAGGATGAACATCCACTCTCCTGTATGTACCCCATGCCCATGTAACATTAACATGTGTTTAGAAAAACATTGTGGATATTGCAACCCTTCCCTCTGTTTAAGCTGCATTGGATTATAGCTTATAATATTTTGCATATTGATTGGGTGTGTTGAATAAAATCAGATATGCAAGGATTTAAAACGTGATAAAAAAAAACTTTTAAATTCCTCAAAGTAAGAATAAAAGGGAATATAAAATGGTCTCGCTATACTTTTTTTTTTTTTTTATTGGCCAACATCTGGCTATGTAATTGAACATAACCACTTCAACCACTGCAGACACAAACCACATGGCTCTGGCATCCTGTACCAATTATCTCCAGACATTGCTAATTGGATAAGTGTATGCAGTGATATTCCCCACAATGCATTTTATGATTCCTTAAAGTTAAGTAATATGGAGAGCTTTAAAATTAGATTTTTCTGCAAAAAAAAACTGTCTCAGGGACGAGGTATTTATTGATTTCTCTTTAAATCTAGTCCACCTATTGTTTTCGAAGGGAGAAAATACCTTATACTATTACATTGCCCAACATGAATAATGGGACTTTTTTTCTGCAAACCTATCGTAACAATGGACTGTCTACTACTTGATTGCAAAGTAGCTTCAATTCTATTTTTCCATAAATAAAGTTTCTATATGTACAATCGAGCATTCGTGAAGCTAGTGTACAAGCTCTCAATGAAAGCTCTGTATAGGTTACTTAGGACATGTCATAGGGAAATGTAACCTTCCTCATTTCCATATGAGAGAGTGCAGGAGACAGCGACAGAAACATTTGAAAATCATTGCAGATATAACAAATGTGGTGATATAAAATTAAGGGCTACTTGTGTTAGTGACAGCTGTTAAACAGTAGCGACAGAATTCGAAACCAGTCGCTACGTTTCAGAGACTGGGAACCTTTAGTGGCTACTTAGCTTAGTGATAGTAGCCTGTCCCTACTGGTAAAATCTTGCAGTCAGTAAACTGCCATACGCTAACAGAAGTGACAGACACTTTAGTGAGTAGTAGCTGGCCTAAAAAATAATATTGAAAATGATGCCTGTGTTGGGCTGTGTGGATTCAGTATATGAAGGTTTAATTACAAAATTTGCAAAGTCCCCCATTGGTGACATCTCACTGCCACGGCCACCTTCCTCTGGCAGGACCTCTTCAACTCTGGCGCTTTGGCACCAAGAACCAACATCACTGCTGTACTCTCATGCATGCGTGAGAGTACAGCATTAAGGTCTATACAGGATCCCGCGAGACTGCGGGATCCTTCATACACAGAGCCAATTCCCTGCAGATTTGAACCCCGTCAGCCCAGCGGGAGTGGGACCCTGATGGTAGGGAGGGGACCTAAAGCCCCTATAGTACCCGGAAAACTAGTTTGTTTTCCTGACACTATAGTGGTCCTTTAAGGCCAGAGTAGCAAAGCTAAAAGTATAGCTGACTTAAAGGATTTTCAAGCTCAGCTATTTTTACCTTAAACTTGAAATTCACTTGCAATTCTCACTTTAGTGAATAAACTAATGATTCCTAACTTGGGAATTAATGTTCCTCAGCAACAAGGACATGATGAGGTCAGTTCAAAACTAGTTTCATATCTAACCTGAGCATCTCTACCTAATAGTGCATCAAGGGTTATTGTAGTTGAGTTTTTTTGGTCAAGTTTCAGTGAAATCCGTGGGTAGAAAACTTGGGGGATGCACAGTGCATCAAACCAAATTGTTAAATTCTCGATTGCCCAATCAATTCCTCTTCTCTTCCTCTGTCAGGATCTGATTTCTTCCTGTCTGCTCTAGTTTTCTTTAAAACATAAGACAAAGTAGGGACTGACAGGTAAGTATCTAAATTTACCTGTCACATTACACTCTGATTGGTTGGCTTGAAATCCAACCATGGATCACGGATCAAAGGTGAGAATTGTGGGAAAATTGCTTTGATCACCGGAAACAAAGCACACTTTGTTCCCTCGCTGGTCAGGCATAGGAGACCTCCATAAGACAAAGTAGTCCCTACTTTGTCTTATGTTTTAAAGACAACTAGAGCAGATCCTGACAGAGGGAGAGAAGAGGAATGGATTGCGGAAAGGTAAGTTCGGCATGACAGTGCCGCTTTAAATAGTCTGACCAGATTTTTTTGCTTGGTGCAATTGGTTTACACTTGACCTTGGAATTTCTGGTGCATACATTTGTACTAAACCTCTGAATTTATTAATAAACATGTCTCTCTGAGAAAAACAGACATACTTTTATTCTTATTAAATAATTGTCAATATTTCAAATAGATCACAAAACACAATTACAAGAAAAACAGAAAAAAGTAATAGAGATGGTTCCCTTCACATTCTAACAGATTATTATCTATTTATCAGGAATAAAGGTGTTCCCTTTATTTTGCCTCCCAAGTTCCATGGACGAGATTGGGTTGATTTACAGAATGGAGAGCGAATTCAGGCGGACAGTGAACCCTATATTGCCCCTGGTATCCTTCCTCGGTCATCATTCTGTTCAATGGGTACAGTTTGGAACATTCTATTTTTCAATATGTAGCATCACATCAATCTGAAAAGTGTTGCTGATCCAATAAATTATAGCACAGGTTACATATTTTATAAAGTTGTTATTCATGATAAGAAAGTTCACAGCTTTGTGCAATCAATTAATTAATCCTCCAAAAAAGTGAGTTGTTTTTTTGTTTTGTTTTTAAATGGCTCCAATGTTATCATGTAATGGACCATCTGTTCAATTCTGGACATTTAACTAAGCTGAATTTTATTTTAAATAAATACCATGACATTAAAGCAAAACCTATTGTGAATCACCAGTTGCACAGAATTGATCTAAAGTACCCCAAGATAACTTTGGAACCCCCAGATTTTTGTAACTCTATTTTCCATTATACCCAACTAGTCGGCCATAGTTTTTATCTTGTGTATTTCACAAACATCTGCAATGTCAGTTACCCGTCACTAATCTGGGGAGTTATAGTTTAAAAGGTGTGATAGCAATAAGGCAAGCAAATAATATGCACTTGGTCAGACCTCAACGAATCCCCTTCATCACAGACAGAACAAAGATCCTGAGAAAAAGAGTCCAAATAGACTTCCATTAAACATGTTTTAGCTCCTAATAACTTTAACAATGAGGTAAGAGTATCTATAGTGTTTCATAAGCTTGCTGCCAAGTTCACTTACATGAGAATCTTGATTTTATAATTATTTTTTTTATTTTTTTAATCTGTTTAAAATTAATAAAAACACATTGTAATTTCTCTATTAAAAAAAAAAAAGAGAGGGAGAGAGACAAAAATACCAATAATTTATTTTCATGACAACGGTAAAAATCACAATAATCTAACTATACATTTATTTTGGTTTTAAGGGGGAGCATATGTTTTGGGCTCCATCAATCCTGATTTGTACAAATATCCAGATGATAATGAAGAGACCGATTTCCCCAAGGGTAACATTGGCCGTATTTGGTTTGCAGTGGAGTATGAACATGAGACGGAGAGACTTGTGGTCTCCCTGATTAAAGTGAGGAACCTCCAGCTCAACTCTGATTCATGCAACCCCTTTGTCAAGATCCATCTCCTTCCAGATGAACGGCGCTATCTACAGTCTAAAGCAAAGCGCAAAACCGTTAACCCACACTTTGATGAAAACTTTGTGTTCCAGGTACGATTATTAACATGCTAACTTCTAAATTTGCTTTATGATTAATAAAGTATTTATTGCTTAGAAATAGAATATCAAGTTAAACTGGTTCAACATTTTTATATTTCAGATGTAAGCAATCCACCCTTCAACTATCAATAATACATTTTCTAATATCAGGGATTTCCTTTACCCTTAATTTCTCTGCTTTGTGTACAACAAGAATAAGCCACTACTTGTTACTAATCTATGTAGAGAATGATAGGTGAGGGAAGAGACCATGTCATGAGGCAATCCTCACTGGATAGATCCCAACATATAGGCTTATGAATACAAATGTGTATATATATATATATGTATATGTAATGACAATGATTAATTGTCCTTGTCGTGACTGGACTTGATGCAAAATGACTATGAAAGATAAAGAATTGTAGTCAGAGGAAAAATAAGGTCCAAGTTCAAATGAACTTTTTGATAATTCTAGTCAAGACAGGTACAACCATGATTTGGATATCTGTAGAACGAGCTGTGTTAATTATGACACAACAGAGCATCAAGGAATTGTTAAAGGGCTTGGATACCACAACAGGGCGCTGCTGATAATAAAACTGTGTGGTGGGTCAAGTGAACATCTCCAAACAGAGATGGTGCTCAGGTGCATACAAGCTGGTCTATTCTGTGATATTTGACACAAGTGTTGGGTAAGACTGAGCATACTTGTGTGTGAGTCACAGCATCCCTGCTGCTGGCTGAGATATAAGTACCCTGGTAATGAGCTATTGTAACTGACATTGTAATGATAATAAACATATCAAAACTACTAGCCAGGCTGTTACTTGCCACTGCACTCCTGCGGGGTTCATGGCACTCTTACCAGGGGTGAATTTCTATTCCACTAGGGTTAAATTTTGACTTGTCAAGTGGCGAGTGGAGATTTTGTACTCTGGCATTGTCAAGGTACTTTGTGTTTATCATAGGGAAGCACAGCGTGGGTGACCCCTGCAGGTAGTTGGTGACCTTCCCCATGGTCCTTCTCCTCTCTCCAGTGGTCCAAACACCACCTGATGTGACCCCGCCCCCTCTTATGATGCTGTTGATTATGTCGCAACCCATCAAAATCTGCAAATTCAAAATTTTGTGGGCGTGGCTATAGCGTTAAAGTGACAGACTATAAATAGTTTTGTTGTGGTTCTAATTTGGTTCTCAATAGCGCATTTTCCTCTCATTGTATTTATGGCTTTAATCTTGGCCATAACTGACCATTTTTCTATCTATACTCCTCGACTCGGCTATTGTACCTCACTTTTCCTGATTTATGGCTTTCCTGACTCTGGCTTGTCCTTGCCTATTCTCTATCTTTTAACAGATTAACCCCGGTCACGCTAAGGTTTTATTCTTGGTTATTCATTTCATACTGCGTTTTGGGTGTCTCAGTATTCCTGACAGGTATAGACCAATCTTCATTGCTAACAATGCAATCACATAGTGCAATACTCTTTGCTGTGTTATGTGTTTACTGCAGGCTCTGACACAGTCCCAGGCCACATCACTCTTCAGGAAGAAAGTATTTCTAGTTAACACTGTCAGATGATTGATACCAACATTACATATCTAAAACAAAAACCGCATTCAAACTTATTTTATATATAAAATAAATATAATAAAGTATAAACACACAAGAGAGGGAGCTTATACAATCAGAATACGTGGTAATTGGAATAAATAGGACAGAAATGATTAACCCTTTTCTGGGGCGGCTTATCTATTTTCAGTTCTGGATTATTTTGATAGATGGTAAACCAAAACAGAGAAGATTCAGGATATGGCTGTGTAAATCTACAGAAAAAACATAAAACAAAACATAGTGTAATATTGTTATAAAACGCAGTATTCTGTGCGCAGCAATCTTTTTCACTCACAAGATATAGATGGTATAAGCGCTCTTAGGGTGCCTCCCCCGATGTAATGGGGGGCTAGCTGGTACTTATCACCTCTGGATTATTTTGATAGATGTCTGAGAGGGACAGAAAATAATAGTGGGTTATATGAGTGTGACAGCCAGTTGAGCTGGATAGCGGTGGGTGAGAGAAATATGGCCAGAGATGGACAGGAGAGTGTCACAATAAATCTGGCATTTTGTTCCCTTGCTCCACATTTCGACACGACACATCAAGTCTGACGCCGTATGCTTCTCTCACACAGCCTGTATGGGTTGATACTATGCACCAGTTTTACCGTGTCCCCTGTGAACCCTTGCTCATGTATAGTTTGCGCACACAGCAAGAACACAGGCCAATGGTTGCTAGGGAAACACTAGTAGGGTTATTCATTAATGTGAGAATTCAAAGTTAAGACCAAAATTTTCAGCTATGTTTCCATTTTGCCTACGTTGGCCTCATATTTGATATTCACTTTGAATTCTCCCTATAGTAAATAGCCTTGCAATATTCTCCCATAACCTTTTAGTAATTGTCCTTTCCTAATTCCTGCTGCCCAAAAATTGACAGTGGATTTTTTGATCCTTGGTTCTCAATCCAGTTAGTTTATCATTTATCCCGATTTGTTGTTCTCCTGAACTGGGTTCAATTTCGGATTTTCTATATTTCTGTGTTCCTTCACTTTTGCTTGTTATTCCACCTTTGCTAACCTGTTTGTTGATATCTTTTTTTTTTTTTATGGTAATCCCAGCCACATGCAAGGACTGGTAATATGCTAAAATCATGCTTATTTACTGTTAGTACCAAGAAAGTTGTGAAAGCCTAAAATGGTTTTAAACTATATTTTCATTGTGTTCAATTAGCTGTTTGCATTGTGTAACATTTAATTTAAAGCTATTTACAATGTCCAAATCTTGTTGAAGAGAGATTTGGGGAGGTTACTAGTGGACTCTAGACTCCATGACAGTTGTCCGCAATCAAAAGTCAATATGTTACAAATGTAAAGGCATAATTTCTTATAACTGTATAAAACATTACTTACACTTTACTTTAATATGGATCCCTATTTTGGTCCTAATTTGTAAAAATAAAAATAGAATGGACTATACTAGAGTGAATGACAATGAATTTATTAAAGGAAGACGCCAAGCACCATAACCACTTCACTATCACGAAAGCCAATGGAAGTTCCTGCTTAGGAATTTTCAGCACTCCAGCATTAGTGGTCAAGCTGGGACAGCTAGTGGACCCCAGGTTATGGTAAATGGTTTAACTCAGTCCTGCACAACCTGCAGCCCCCTAGATTTGAACTACAATGCCCATGATTATTTGAATGAAGCAGCCAGGGAATCATGGGAGTTGTAGTTCAAAACATCTGGGGTCCCACAAATTTTTCAAGCCTGGATTAACTACTTACAACGGGGGCGGGAGCCAGGGAAATTCTGGAACCATAACCACTACAGCAAGCATAGTAGTTATTGTGTGTGGAGTGTACATTTAATAAAAAAGAGTGAAGGATTTTCGTTATGAAATTCTATAAAAATTGTGGTTGTTTACTCTTTAAAAGTACATTACTGTGTACAAATGTATATATTAAAACTGCCTCGACCTGTTTAATTTTCATGTATTGCTAGGTGTGTTAAGGAATACTAAATGCATTCATCTAGGTATAGCTATTAGTTTCATAAAATATCAGTATATAGCCAGGGGCTGAAAAGGGATGAAGTGACATCTATTGTGATTCAAAAAACACACTAATATGACACTTTGTAGAAGTTTGAAGAAGAAACAAAAGGAGCATTGAACTAGAACGTGGAGGAAAGGCTTCTAGCTTTTAGAAAATAGCAGGAAATACATTTTATAGAATATTGTAAGCTTCATGGAATAGCCTTCCAGTAGAGGTGGTAGTGACCAAACCAGTTGATGATCTTCGGTGAAATTACATATTGTGTTTATGGAGATTCCAAATCAGGAATAAAGTGTTTTTTGTTGAAAATAGACAGACGTGATAGGCCCTTGAAACCCCACATGCCCTAAACACACCTTTTCCCTAACTCTAAATCTAACCCCTCTCGAAACACAAACAAACTCTTTCCTTATTCCCAAATGAAAGCACTCAAAGCCTAAAGCTGAAAAATCTCTTTATCTTAAAAACTAAACACCCCATTTATCCCAAAACTAAATTTAACCCCACTCTAACCCTAAACCCAGTAATCCTAAACAACCCTTAAACCACAACTAAAACCCTTCTCAAGCTTTTAATCCTTACCACTAAATGCCCTATGTAATCTAAATCTGAAATGTAATCCTTCTAACTTTTTACACTAACCACTTCTAACATTATCTTTGACCCTGCATGTATTTACACAGCTGCAAAAACTCACTATACTCACAGATTCAAACACAATACATTACAAGTAGAAATATGCAAATACTTATGTATGCAATTGGCAAATATAAATTCCAAACAATACCAGTACTCTGGGATTTCCAAAAATGTCTTCTTTATTCAAGCAAACCACGTCAACGTTTCAGCTCCTCAACAGAGCTTTCATCAGGACATACAAAGCATACAACACAGTAAGGGGCTCTATAGCATAAGGGTACTCACCAAATCAGCTGTTCCCTGTTCTGTCAATTGATCGGCGTGCGTTGGACGCCACTGCACGTGCATGAAATCCCAGGGTTCACACCCATGTTTACGTTCTGGAGCTTGATAAAGACCTTATAGGTCGAAATGTTGCGGTGTGACATTGGGTTTGAATAAATTGCCTCCTTAAACCTTGGAGTGCCTAAACCTCTCTTTTTATTTTTTTGCATATGATATCTGGGACTTGGTGCTGGGTTAAGGTTTAGTTGCACCATGGCTTAGAGTGATTGGATTGAGTGCAGTTCCTAATTTATTTTTGGTACGGTCTGGATCAGGACCAATCGAAGCTTTGCGGCTACGTCATGTTGCCAGGGAAACAATTGACACATAGCGGCCATTGGTTCCTCCTGCATGTACAGATGCTGTCGGGAAATTCACTTCTCTAAGCCAAGACAGACCTGGGCTTGACGTGGGCTTTGGTGTGTACATATATATATATATATATATATATATATATATATAATAAATCAGTAGCTTGGCACTCTCCTTCATGGACTTCCTTGTATCCGCCTGGGTGCAGATGGTGTGCGTATATATACTGTTTTTGTGCCTGTAATGTTCACTAAATGTATTAAAGGAGAGCACAGTGAGTGCTTTTCCATGAATCAATGCTTTTCTAATGAGATGTTGAAGACGCTGGACATCCTCATGCCAGACATGAAGACATCCAGCGTTGTTTCGCTGTAAAAAGCACCGCTAGAGCCTGTCTGGAAGACATACACTAGAGGTTGTCTTAACCCTGCATGTAAACATTACAGTTTCCCTGAAACTACACTGTTTTACATTGACCGGTTAGGACGACAGGGGCACTGCATGCAGATCACTTCAATAAGATGAAGTGGTCTGGGTGCCTATAGAGTCCCTTTAAACTTACGTTAGCTGCAGGGAGCACCTTAGAATTCTGTGCCCACAAGACACCTGATATGTAAATACATATATGAGCAAATCACATAATAGAGAACCAGTAATCCTGAAATACTTTATTTTACCAAACAAGTATTGGGCTACACAGACCTTTTCAGTGTAAAAGTCCAATTCCACTATTGAAATGCAGGGAAGAAATTTGTACAGTATGGCAGACTGAATAAAATGTAACAGAGATAAGCATATGCAGTTAACGCAAAACAGATCACAAGGGAATTACAAGGTTATGTATTCAAAAGAATCATTTACATACCGAATATTTCAATATTAGCATTGCTCCAGATATGCAGTACTGTTTGTAGAGGCAGAGGTTTTAGTCTAGTGGAGACTGTATGATTTCTGAAAGGACATCAAACAGTAGTAGGGGTCTACAAGAGAAGCCTGATTGTCCCACTTACTTTTTGAAATATGGATGAGTAATAAATGGAGGGGGGAGGGGGCTAACGAGTTCCTCACTAACGAGTATATAATGATCCGAGACAATTATGGTACTTGGGGTGTCCTTTTAACATATCATAAAGATTAGTATTTGTTATCCATTGCCTGACATATCAGGATCTTTATTTATACTCAAGAAGGATTTGTGTGCAGATGATAATCTCACATCAACTTTTGCAACAAATACTTGAACTAGTCATTAAAAATGTAATTTCCTTAGAAAGCGACTTAAACCTGGTGTGTTTCTCATCAGAAAGCCAATTTTAAGATAAATTCCAATATGAAGTCTTACTGAGAGATCTTGGGCTAGCAACATACCATATATGTTCAGGAATTTTATGACTGATTGAGATTGTTCAGTAATTTGTGCAGTTCTCAGACAGCAGTTTTTGGCATTACAGATTAAAAAAAAAAAATTTAAAAAAAAATTATATATTTATATTTGAGACTACTACAATTTATGTAGTGCCAATATAGAAATACAATAGGTAACAAAGATAAACATTTAATTTTAACAAATCATGATTGACATTGTGGAGTAGTAGGTGAAGAGGGCCCCTCCCAAACGAGGAATAAGTGCACAAAGGGAGTTTGTTATCTGTATTTACCTGAAGGACGGGGGATGGGGCGAGTGGGGTGTTTGTCATCTCCAACCTACTGTGCTCCCTCTTTTCAGAGGAAGGTTATAAAGGATGAGGCATTAAGGGAAGCACTGATAGACTTTTCTACAGAAGTATGGTTTTGTTTTGTTTTTTAAGGATTTTTTTTTTTGAAGGACTGCAGAAATTGGGACAGTTTAATATGGCGCAGGAGGACATTCCATAAGGGGGAGATGTCCTGCAGGCATGAAGGCAGGGTGCGGGCATGAGAAGGGAACAATAGCAGGTTGAGTGAAGAGGCCTAGCTGGAGCATATCTGCTAGTGCAGCGGTTCCCAAACTGTGTGCAACACTGAGAATATCATGCTGTGCCTCACTCTCCCCTGCCGTCTCTGCAGGACCGCAGGATCAGAGATCTCCCTCACCGGCCCGCTAGCACTGTAATGCTGCAGCCGGCAGAGGAAGGAGAGAGTATCCGGGGGAGCTCTAACCGGTAGCTCCGCCGGGTTCTCCTCTTGTGAGCGCGGAGTGTTGCCGCGGTTACCTCAGAAGCTGCTAGAGTTCACTCTCACCACTGGGATCCACCAGGGCTTCTCCACCGGACCACCAGGGATTGCCTTGTACTGTCCCACCTCCCAGACAAAGGTAAGAAGGGTGGGGGGGATATGAAAATTACTATATTTTTTTTAATTAAAAAAAGTTTATATTTATCAATATCCCCTCCTACCCCCACAGACCCACAATAACTCCCCCCCCTCACACACACACACACACACACACATACACACACTGCCCCTATACACACACACACGGTACCCATCACACATACACACACACACTTCCCTCCATGAACACACACTGTACCCCTCACACACACACACACTGCCCCCTCACTCACACATTGTACCCATCACACATACACACACACACACACACACACACATTGTACTCCTATACGCACATTGCCCCCCATATGCACATAAATAAGTTATAAAATAGTAATTTAAATTAGTAGTAAAATAGTAATATTATGCTTTGATTTTTTTTTTTATATATAATTGGCTGATATACTATAAAAAAAATCTAGTATGTATAGCATTTTAGTTGTACTCTAGTTTCCTTTATGCAGTACACACAATCAGAGTGGCAGAGAGGTTTATTTACAAACGTGACAATTCAAAGTGTTTGGCTTTGTTGACCTTAAATTTTAAATTCACTTTGAATTCTCACGTTAGTAGGTAAGCATGAAAAAAGTGGATTTAATGTTTTGAGCTGTACAGGCAAATGGCTATTAAGTAACAGGCTATATATATTTATTTAATTTTTTTTCTTCACAATCCGCAGTGAAGTGAAATGTTGTTTTGGAATGGATTTAATTAATTTGTACTAGCACAAAGACTCATAGTAGCCCAATAATAAGAAGAGACTTCTGTGCACAGCTTCTTCCATTGGTACCCTCTTTTCATTTGTCTGTGATCAAAGGGAAATGGAAGTTCCTGAACAGAAAAGGTTGGCACAAAGTATAGCAGCATGATTAAGATTGGGGGAACCTCTGATGTACACAAAGGGTGTTTTTTGAGTCCTCTCCAGAGACCACAAGCACCACTACCAATGCCGCTACTACCAATAGCAATGGCTCTACAGTTCCCACTACCTCTGGTTCTGCCGTGATTCCTCCTATGTTTTATTGTAATAGCAAAGTTGCTGCTGTCATTGAACATGCTACCTCCTAGTCCTCACAGGCACCCTAAAAAGGAACTAAGGGAGGGGAGGTAGAACTGCAGAGTCTTTCAAAGTAGTTTTTAGTTTGTGTCTGCCAGAAACTGCTCCGGTAATCAATGCAAGTGCTTCATAAGTCTTGCCATTGTCTGCTCTTGCAGAAGGTGATACCAGTCTCACCCCCAGCACTGCAGGAATTGCGTTTAGTCTGGTTTATAAAGAGCTTCACTGTGAACCAGAGGAGGAGCAGATAGTAGAATAGAGTCAGTAGATGCCCTAGAGCAGTCCACTTTGTTCTCCACCAGCTAGTGTACACTCTTCCCCTGCCTCTCTATCTTTTCCTCTACCACCTGCTACAACTGGTAATGTACCGCCTTATACTGTGGAGACTGGTAGAACGTCCAAATCCAGATCTACTGCCAGGTTTACTACTCCAGCACTGGCACAGTTGCCATCACCAGGGCAACTGTCCAAATCACTAGCACCACCACTATTACTAGCAGCAGCAATCCAAGTATTCTAGTTAGTACCAGTGCAGAGTCTTGGTCATGTCAACTCGTGGGAGTGCTGCTAATGCTAATCCACTTGTAGGGGAACATTGTAGCAAAGTTTGGACCACTTTAAAAGCTTTGGAGGTGGGTGGCTTTAGAAAGACCCCAGTGAGGGCTGAAATTATGCATTTTTTTTGTTTGTTTCAAACAATAAAATGTAGTGCTGACTATCTGGATAGGAGATGTACTGGACCAGTGCCATCTTAACAACATTATGGGCCCCCCGGGCAAAGCAGTGCACTGGAGCCCAGCCTACACAACCACTCACAGGAATAAAAATGTATATAGTCGATCAAATTAAGCTTGTATTTATTGGTACCTCTAACAAATACATTCATACAATACAAAGACACGGACTGCTGAATACACACACACGGACTGCTGAATACACACACACGGACTGCTGAATACACACACACGGACTGCTGAATACACACACACGGACTGCTGAATACACACACACGGACTGCTGAATATACACACACGGACTGCTGAATACATACAGGCTGCTGAATACACACACGGACTGCAGAATACACACAGGCTGATGTATACACACACACACAGACTGCTAAAAGCATAAACAGACTGCTTAATACCCACACACAGACTGCTGAATACATGCAGACGGCTGAATGCATACACATAGAGTGCTGAATACATGCATGCAGACTGTTGAATACATGTACACAGACCGCTGAATACATACACAGACTGCTGAACACACACAAAGACTGCTAAACACACACAGACAGACAGCAGTGAGGGTGCTGTGTGTGTGTGTGTGAGAAGGGTACTGTGTGTGTGAGAAGGGTGCTGTGTGTGTGTGTGTGAGAAGGGTGCTGTGTGTGTGTGTGTGAGAGGAGTGCTGTGTGTGTGTGTGTGAGGGGTGTTGTGTGTGTGTGTGTGTGTGTGTGTGTGAAGGATGGTGTGTGTGGGGGGGGGAAGGGGCATAGGAAAAATAGATTTTTTGTTTGTTTGTTTTTATTTAAAATTAGAAGAAGAAAACCAACCTTCATGTCCCCCCTTTAATGCCCCCACCCTTCTTACCATAGTGGGAGGGGGGGGGGACACTGCCAAACCCTGGTGGTCCGGTGGTGAGTAATGATCTAAAGCCTACAGCTCCTCTGGCTGCAGGCTATCGTCACTCCTCCTGCGAGCAGAATGCTGTGTCAGAGTGTTGCCACTGCAACGTGCGGCAACGCTTAGACCAGCATGCTCGCGGGAGTATATGCCTCCCAGGTCCTCTTTACCTCCCACTCTCCCTCTCTCTAACAAAGGACCTTTTGGCCGGTGAGGGAGATCTCAAAAAAAGTAAACATGGCTGACTCTCTGTGGGCTGGCAGGGGATCGGTCCGGTACATGGGCAACGCAGTGGGGCCCCTATGTTTGTGAGGCCCCCGGGCAAGTGCCCAGCATGCCCATGTAGAGAGATGTCCCTGTGCTGGACCTTCTTTTGATACCTGCAAGTTTGTGTTGGTTTGTGTTGGTTTGTAAAAAAAACAGGGTCACAGTTGCACACTCAACTGCTGAGATAATCTCTATGAATTATTAGTGTGTGCTGGCTATTTATCTTTATTCTTTAAACTGCTGCAGCATCATAAACAGCAGGCCAAAGGGAAGAGGCCAATATGTTGTTTCAAAGCAAAATTTGTGACTGTGACGGAACGCTTGCACTCCGACCGAGTACCTCGCCAATCGATGCTCCTAGTGCTTGCTGAGGACTCCAAGCACTCCAACCGACACAATCAGCACTGCAGACCCCACTTCCAGTGATGCAACTGCGCCGGGGGCTCACCAACCTTCACCCACCCTGCACCCAAAGCCAGGATCCAGCTTCCAGTGGGCAGACCTCTCTTCCTCCAGAGAGCGTAGCAGGAACAAGAACAGCTCTTACAAAAGCTTACCCTGGGGAGTATAGTGTGATTATAGCAATCCAGAGTGTAGTTATCCCATCCACCAAGCATGAGCCAAGGCTTCAAGAAAGGGTCAAGCAGGTCTGTTTAATGAGCACCAAAGGACTTTCTTTTATACAAGATTTTCCACGAGGTCTTGTGGAACAGCCAATCAAACACATTACAATACAGTCAGACACTCCCAGCCAAGGCACAGAACTCCCAACCCCCTCCCCCCCAGCCTGTGATACAATTACTAAACACAATGGGCTAACTTAATTATCACAGGCAGAGAAATTTACAGTTTTACACAATATTCATAACTTCCAAACCATACATGCAATTCACATAAAAGTCAGATATTCTGAACCAGCATAAACAGTATACAAACATATGTCAAAATCATACAATTTGGTCCAGTGGTTAAAAAGTTAGATGGAAGTCTTATTTGACCGACTGCAAGCATGGCTTTCCTGCCCAAAACAGTTTCACAGATTTAGGCTGTGCAGCCGGTCTATCTTCTCCTCTATCCTGGAGATAATTGGCTTAAGTGGGTGTGGTAAGCCAATTATCTCCAGGTACAGAAAATATCTCCATTTACAACAACAGTAAAAATACCTAAAAATACATAATTCCTATTAAACTGAACAGAACGCCCACATTCAACCTATCCCCAGGTAGCTTGGATCTGAGCGCTCAATATATCCAAACAGCGCTCAGATGCCACGAACAGAATAAAATCGCCATGTGGTTAAAGTTTAGCAAGAGCTGATGAGAGATTGAGGAGGGACAAAGCAGCCAGTTTAAACTGGCCTGTCAGTGTCCCTGGGACAACGCCCTGCTGGAGACACAATAGACAGGAAAACTTGGGAGGGGAAGAGGCACATTTTCTCATGGAATTAAAGGGGTAGAAAAAGTGTGTTACAATCCAATATGCCCAAATAATGTTTTTAAAGGGCCATACACCCCAGGGCCATAGTCATAAGGCAGGAGGCTTGCAATCAGGCTCCTCCAAAAGCCTGGGGCAAAGGGCAGTTTGTTGCATAAAAAGCCAGTGACAAAGGGCAGTTTATCACAGTGACCTCTTTGAAAGCGATTGAGATGGGCACTTTGCAAACTGTGTAGAAAGGAAGTAGGCAGGCCGGAGACTGTTAAGTCATTTTACCAATTCTGGGATTCACCAGCAACTCAGCAGCCGTCACAAACCTGTTTTAATGAGGGTAGAGGCAGAAAGTAGTATGTTAGGCAGCAGAGCTACCACTGTCTCTGTAGATTTATTTACAGCTAGCTCCAGCACTAGTACCAATGTTAGACAGGACAGGGGATGAGTTGATGAACTGTATCTCAGCAACCTAATGAGAATATCTCAGGAAGCTAAAAGTGTTGGACAGTGTTAATTAAGTAGGAGGTGCAACTGCTACAAGTAGTAACCCTAGAAGTAGGGGAAACATGCACTTTCCATAGGCTAGCTTATTTACCTGCTCTTAATTAACCTGCCCCCAGTATCCCTGTTACACATCCTAGTGCAACACTAGGGTGTGAAGCAGTGGCGTACACAAGCTCCATGGGGCCCCGGTGCGAAAATTGATCCATGGCCCCCCCTGCGCACTTACTCTGCGCGGGCAGGTGCCGCTACACATGGCGGCGGGCACCTGGTTGCAGGGCTGCGTCCCCTGCGACCGCGGTGTGCCGCCAGTGCATGCAGATACACTTAAAGGACCACTATAGGCACTCAGATCACTTCAGTTTAATGAAGTGGTCTGGGTGCCAGGTCCTTCTAGTGTTAACCCTGCAGCTGAAAACATAGCAGTTTGAGAGACACTGCTCTGTTACACTGAGGGTTAATCCAGCCTCTAGTAGCTGTCTCACTGACAGCCGCTAGAGGCGCTTCCGCGCTTCCCCTGGACGTCCATAGGAAAGCATTGAGTAATGCTTTCCTATGGGCGGTTTGAATGCGTGCATGCACATTCAGAGCTGAGAGGCAAAAAAGGTAAGTGCTGAAGGGGTTTTAACTACACACACACACTCTCACGAACAGACGCATACACACTAACTAACACACACACATTTACTGACAGACACACACTCAGTGACACACAGATACACACTCACTTACAAAACATACACTCTAACTGACAAACACACACTCACTAACAGACACACATTAACAGACACACACTAACACACTCAATAACAGACACACAAACACACTCAGTGACACACACAGTAACGCTCACTAACACACTTACTGACGCTCACTAGCAGAGACACAAACTAACACACAGTAACATACTCACTGACGCACACAAACTAACACACTCATTAACAGACACACACACACAGTAACACACACACAGTAACACACACACACACTAACACACATACACACATTTTTAATTTTTTTATTTAATCCCTTAGCCTCCCTACCTTTGGGAGTGCTGTGGGGATTCCTGCTGTCCGTGGGGTCCTGCTGGGCTTCCGGCCAGGCTGAAGGGCGTGCTCTCTGCCCAGCTCCCTCGCGCTGCTTACTGATGCCGGAGCCGGAATATGACGTTAACCTTGTTCGTCCATTAGTAAATCCCCACTTCCTGATCGCTGGCAATCTCCCGCCGTTGATCGCGATCATGGGGTCTGCCAGACCCCCTCTGCCCAATATGGCCCTCCCAGGCTATGTGATCGTGAGGTCCTCGCGATTATATGGCCGGAATAGCCGGCTTGAGAAAATTCCAAGTTGGAAAACTGGAATGCACACCCTCCAAATAAGGAATTTTAGCCTCCAGAGAACCCGACACACCTATACATGGGTGGCATCACTGTACTCGGGAGATGTTGCTGAACACATATTGGGGTGTTCTTTGGCAGTAACCCTTAAAGTTCTCAGTACATGTATTCTTAAATTGCTATGTGTGTCAAAAAAATTACCAATTATTATTTTTTGAAATTTGGCATAGATTGGTGGTATTGGATGAAAAGAGCATGAAAAGAGTCATAATACCCCAAGTTTAATACCTTAGGTTGTCTTCGTTTAACAAATATATACATGTGAAGGGTTATTCAGGGATTCCTGACAGATATCAGTGTTACAATGTAACTTGCGTTAATTTTGGAAAGAAAATGGTTTGGAAATAGCAAAGTGCTACTTGTACTTATTGCCCTATAACTTGCAAAAAAAAAGCTAAGAACATGTTAACATTGGGTATTTCTAAAATGAGGGCAAAGTTAGAAACTATTTAGCACGGGTATTTTTTCGCAGTTGGAGATGCGCAACAGATTTTGGGTGTCAAAGTTCGAAAAAACTAGTTTTTTTTTTTAAATTTGGAAAACAAGGGGCTGGCTGCACTCACCTGAACATGCTTAAATGGGGTGCTGCTGGGGGCCAATAAGTACAGTAAAAATGAAAATTCAGTCCACTCCCTTATCTACTAAACAGCTACTTTGGTGCTGACAGATTTTGCTAGTTTTATTAAAAACACCTAATCTAGGCAAAAAAATAATGGGGGTTTAGTTACATTATATGATCATACATTGCATAAGCCTGCCACAATTTTTAAATTTTTTCATCATATTTTAGAATTTTTTTATAGTAAATTATATGGTGAAAATAATAGTATCTTTAGAAAGACTATTTAATGGCGAGAAAAATGGTATATAATATGTGTGGGTACAGTAAATGAGTAAGAGGAAAATTACAGCTAAACACAAACACCGCAGAAATGTAAAAACAGCCCTGGTCCCAAACGGTAAGAAAACTGAAAAGCGATCTGGTCACTAAGGAGTTAATTAAGCAGTTTTTGTGTACAGATCCAGCCTCTGAAGTACTGCTCAATTCTCTGACATTTAGGAGTTAAAACACTCTTTATTTCTGTCCATGCAGCCCTAGCCACACTTACCCTGGCTGTGACTGACACAGCCTGCAATGAACAAAGTGGTTTAATCAGATGTAACTTACTTTAAAAGTGTATCTTACTTTAAAATTGTTTATCTCCTGCTCTGTAAAGTGAACTTTAATTACATACAAGAGGCTCCTGTATGGTTTAACAAGCTATTGAGAGTGCCAGAGATAAGAAATTTGCAATAAAGGAAGTGTAAACATTAGATTACTCATTACAGGAAGTGTTTAGGAAGTCACAAGTAGGGCAGTGTGACTAGGGTTGCATGAACAAAGTCATGTAACTTTTAAATAACAGTGAGACTGCAGGGGCATGATCTATACACCAAAACTGCTTCACTAAGCTAAAGTTGTTTTGGTGAATATAGTGTACCTTTAATATATTTTGGTCCACTGTATCAAAACATTTTGAAACATTTAAGAAAATAGGTCTAAGTTTAGTTTTTGCAATGCAATTCTAAACATCATTAAAGACAGTTGTCATGGGATGTTTAGAACAAAATTCACATGAAATGGGCAAAATGTTATATCTGTATAGTTGTTCATGAACATATCTTTCTAGATCTTTAGAATGGTATTTGCTGTGTTCCATTCTTGGTGTATAACACTTGAAGATGGGCACAGGAAGAACTACCAGAGTCGCAACATTTGTGATTGTGACCAAGTGCCTGGAGCACCTTCTGTCATCGGGTTCAAGCCATGAGGAGGCCCCCCTGTAAAACAGCTGTGCCGTTCCTGCCTCCGTGGCTGAGATAATCCATCTTGATGATCTCAGCCAAGCCAATGCATTCCATGCTTTCCCTTAGGAAAGCATTAGGAGGCAATTGTGCATGCGTTAATCAGCATCTCCTCATAGAGATGCAATAAATCAATGCATCTCAATGGTGAACATTCAGCACCTCTGTGCAGAATGTGGAGATGCTGAGTATAGGTATTCCTGGTCAGCAATGTAAACACCTCCTTTATTCTGAAAATGCTTCTAATGAAGCTGAACCACCAGGGACTGTTAGGTTATTCCCTCATCTATGCAAAAAGGCAAGCATGAGGAGTGTAATTTTGCAATTTTTTTTCATTTTGATTAAATAAGTAGGAGAAATATGGGAAGTAGCTTCTCCCACAGTCAAACCTACGCACATCACACTCTGCAAGTCTTACACAGATCCCACTCATCCAAATCCCACACCTACATATCACACTCAGCCAGCCACACACATCACACTTTGCTAACCTCCCCCACACATACACTGACAATTCTTGCACCAGGGCCCTGAAGTTTCTAATGGTGGCCCTGATTAGTGGGAATATATATTTAACATTTATATTTAGCATGAAGAATGAATGTTGGCGTCTGATCATCGCCAACTTCCTCATCATCACGTTTCTATTTTATAGTCAGGGAAGTGGAACATCTAGCAAAGCGGCTTTTAAAAGTTTGTTTGCTTTAGCTCCAGGGTCTTTTAACATACCTATATATTTTTTTTAGGAGTGATCAAGAATGGTTTTAGGAAAAACAGACGGTTTGTAGATGTTTTCAATTCTATTACAGACATTTGTCAGATTTGATTATTTCCTCTTTAAGTTATTTGTAAAATATTCAGCAGTGCAGAAGTTCTCAGATGTTTGAAATATCACACAATTATTTGTAAATGATGTGCTTAAAGAGACTTTAAATATGTTGCTATGTTTAACTTCATATAATGCTTTCAGTGATAAGTCACAATGAGATCCATTGCCAGCTGTGATGTACGGAGGATCACCCTTTCAGAAAGATTAAAGATAGATACAGTTGACTGTATTCCTAGCTCCTGCATTGTATCTGGACAGGACAAGAGGATCGATTCGAGCAAAATAAGGTGTTTTGAATAATAGATTGGTATATGAACAGCGAATGCCGTATCTGATCAAGGCAACTTACTTAATCAATATATATTTGTAAAGCATTTTTAAACCTCAAGATTGCAGACTGAATTTTTATCTTGGTAAACTCAATCTTGCAATTTACTGATGATGGTAAAGTGAGCACCAATTGACTTTGGAAATATCTATTCTGCAGGACAAACTTATAAAAAGGAGAAAATCTCCAGGTATTCTTCCGAGTAAATGTTTTATTGTTGCCGATCCTACAATAACTCTCACTTGAATTTCGATGAAAGTTTAAGGCCGGCCTGAAAAAGTTATTTGCAAATAAGAAGTATTGAAATGTTCATTTTCACTTGGATCCCACAGACCTATGGAATAAATATACACAGCTAGAAGTGGTTATGGTTAATGAGTTAGATATGGATATAAAGGCAAATAAAATGAAAGCGATATAGTGTTAACATGCGTGTTAGACTTTGGTCTCTGGATGGTATTGCAGCAGTTAAATTATCTTGTAAAACTCTGTTGCAAAAGTTTTTAGAAAACTTAGTGTACTTCTCATGCAACCCTATATTGACAGGTTAAAGCTAGCAGCAGATGACAAATGTCAGGAAGTGTCCGTGTAAATCCAATACAAGCTTCCTTAAAAGCATAACTCCATAAAGGGCCTCTTTTATAAGCCCAAAGGAACACTACAGCATTAGGAATCCAAACTGCCCTGTTAACAGTTTAGGTGCTTGACCCCCCCACCTGTAAGGAGTGAAACTGCAAGAATCACATTTTCTATATGTATATTATAATTCTATCGAAGAACACTTAATCTCACCATATTTTGATAAACAGTCATAAGTGTGGTATGTTAAACACAAGGTGAGCATGAATGTGATTTGCATTTTTAAAAATAGTAACATTTGTTTGGCGCATGGGATCCAAAGCTTGCCAAACAGCAAATTCATGATTAACATCTTCCCTTCTCTTGCAATATTTCAATAAAGGTCTGCCATATTAATAGATAAGCACAAATAAAATATATGTTACATGTTTTAGATGGCATAAAATGCAAATATTCTCTGTTTATAGGTATTTGGAAGGGAACCGATGGCATTTTTGGAAATACAGATTCTCAAAAGTGCCACCACAATGCACAAAAATATCTGTATAGTGTGCATAATGCCCACATAGCATGAATACAAGTTACACCAAGCATATGCACTACGCATTGTGCTAGGTATATTTCGAGTTCATTATTTTATTAGCCTTCCTGGCTGCTAGGATGTATCCTCTAAATCTGACCCGAAAATGATTCTGTAGAATGTGAGAGATAGAAGGTACTACTATTTACAGTGCCTCTGCAGAGATGCTGAGGGTCCAAATGTTGCCAAATGTGTTTTTCCAAGTTGAGCACTGGAGAAAAGGGGTAGGTGCTTATTGGGCTAAACTTAATTTTGCATTGTTTTGCAATGAGGATGCAAGCTCATGTAATGATGTTTAAAGGAAAGGGGGTAAAAATATATAAGTGGTTCCCAATAATATTACTCTGGATTGTGGCTATAGCTTAATATGTCCCACAAATCTAGATACCTGTGACATAACCCTATTTTAATCGTCACATTAATTAAACCATTGCATTTCAAAGATCTGTTGCTCTCAATAACTACTCAGAAGACTGACATCATGAAGGAGCAGGAGTTTCATAGATTAGTTAACAGCTCTCAGGAACAAAAACTAGAATTAATGCCAAACAGGAAAAATGGAAGGCTTAGCATTTAGCAAACAATTGCAAATGAGCCAACAGGGTCAAATCAAGATATTTTTTTAAATTTAGATCACCTCTGTCCTCTAGACATCCTCTTTGGTGCAGGCAAACAGTAATTATGGTGCCTGCGTAGTAATATTCTACATTAGAAACTTGCATTTTTCATGCCGATTTCTTTAAAAAAAGTGCTTTAAGTCAACTGAATCCATAAGCAACCAAAGTGTGTGTCCATGTGTGTGGCCCGGGCAGATGTTTTCACAAAGGTAGATCTTCAGTAGTTGCAGAACTACAACTTTAGGCTGGCTGAGCATTATGGGTGTTGCAGTTTTGCAGAAGCTGGTGATCTACCTTTTGTGGACTCCTAGTCTATAAGTTGCCTTGCTAACAATCTTTGCTAACTTCAAAAGAATATCAAATAAACTATGTTCAGCAAACATGTCCCAAAAGAACTTTAATTAATTATAATAGGTTATCTGTAGATAAAGTAGACAAACACTTGAGTGTTATTCGGCACAGTCTGCATATCTAAGGAACAGTCATGTTAATACAATTTCATTTACAAGGAAATGACAGACAACCCAAATATGTTCTCCCTTCATGACCTCAGCTCCTAAAAGTGAAGAATACTTGGCGCTTAACAGGTTCAGCAAGATATTTCTATCAATACACAAAACACAAAAAAAAAGCTGTCATCTATGGGTTTTTTACGCTAATGATAATATTCATAGAACTTCTTTGGAAGACGAAAAACATGTTATCTAAACCAGCATTCTTGCATCATCTGGATAGACGTGTGAGAAAGTATCCAGATGTATTATATCAGGGTTAATTCCAGTGAAAGTTTGACTCTAGATAAGGCGGAATGAAGTGGAAGGAATCATTTTTGATTAATGAAATGTAAAACTAATGATTACTTTGCAGTAATAAGAGTGCCTCTAGTGGCTGTCATTCAGAAAGCCACTAGAGGCACTTTCTGCTTGCTAGGCGACAACTGACGCTGGACATCCTCACGCTCTGCATGACGACATCCAACGTCTGTTGACTCCCCACAGGAAAGCATTGACGCATTATTGTTGTGGTGTTGCGAGGGGGGGGGGGCAGAGGGACACGATAGCATTAGGAATACACTTTTGTGTGCCATACCTGTGAGGTGGATGGATTATCTCGGAAAAGGAGAAGTGCTCACTAACACAGATTTAGACAGATTTGTGAACAATATTTGAGAGAAATTGAGAGGCCTTTTGTATACATAGAAAAAGTCTTAGATCTTTGAATTCAGCTCATGAAAAATGGGGGCAAAAACTAAAGTGTTGCGTTTATAATTTTGTTCAGTGTAGCTGTCTCATTTCCTTTTTGCGCTTTTTGGGCCATATCCACTAAAATGTATGTACTGCATGTATGAGAAATGTATGTAACATACACAGTATAGCAAATTAGGGAGCTGTCTTCTAGACAGCTGAAGAATTAAAAAAATTAAAAAAGCCTTTTATTCATTTTGGTCTTTAAAGAACCATTTAGGTGGGTTGGCCTCCCTTAGCCCCTCAATAAAAGTTTAAATTCACCTTTTTTCCAGCGCTGCATGGGACCGCCGGTGCTGGCTCCGCCCCCTTTGTGACATCATCAAACGTGCCGATTGTTAGCCAATCCTGTAGCTGTAGTTGTTCTGGTGACTATAGTGTCCCTTTAACTCCTTAAGGACACATGACATGTGCGACATGTCATGATTCCCTTTTATTCCAGAAGTTTGGTCCTTAAGGGGTTAAGCTGGTTTAGTAGATAGTTCCCTAATTTAGTACCTTGCCTTACGAGGGATTGCCATTTTAAGGTTACCGAATAAAGGAGCTATCTACTAAACACAACAGCTCCCTAATTTGGCACCCTTATATGGGATTGCTATATATAAAGGGGCACTATAGTCACCAGAACAACCAGGGCTTAATGTAGTTTTTCTGGTGAGTATAGTCAGTCCCTGCAGGCTTTTTAATGTAAACACTGTGTTTTTAATGAAGTCAGTGTTTATTTTATAGCCTAAGAACACTTCTAGTGGTCCTTAACTATGACAACCCCAAGTAGGGATACCAAATTAAGTTATCTATAAACAGTTGATCAAAATTAAGAGAGAGGCCCTTTTTATTTATTTTAATCTTTTTGCTGTGTTTAGCAGATAGTTTCCTTATTTGGTATCCTTACCTAGGATTACTACTGTCAAGGAAGCCAAATAAGGGAGCTAATACCCTAATTTGGTATCCTGGAATAATGAGAATAATGGTGTCCGAATTTCGTTTTCATTCCTAATTTATTCTAAATTTTGTTTAGTTCTGAATTTCAGACATACCAAAATTAGAAAATAAACTAATTGAAACAAAACAAACTGAAACAAATTTTTTCACCCATGCACCTCTCTATCCAGAGTAGCGCCTGTATATACCTTGATAGGTTTCCCTTATTGTCTACATGCCTTGGAGAAGAGAGGAGTGGTTATTTAAGAATTCACTTTAAACAACTGATGGTCTTTCACTGTATCCTGATACATTTGTCCAGTAATAAATATATAGGAACATTTTGTTATTTTAGAAAAATGATCTCACTTGTCCTAGCCATGAGTTTGTTTCCAATAAGTCACCCTTGAGATAATGATTAGACCAAGGACATTCTATTCTATTTATATTTGCTATAGGCAGTATAGAAAATCACAAAGAACAATGGGCTGTGCATTTACGTACCAGAACCCATCCCTCAAATTAGCATCCTTACTACTGCAATTGCTTCCAGATACTAGAGACTTATTAACATACCACTCATGTTATCAGAAGTAACACATAGTGTACATGTGATCTTTTAGGCCAAAACAGACTAACTAAAAACATGACTGACTGAATTTATATTGGCATTAATTCAAGTGAAATTCACTTGAATTTGAAACAATTTACACGTTACTGAATAACTATATTTTACAAAAATAATTTCTTACCTACTTGCTTGCTAACTACTACTGATGAAATAATATATCTGGTATGTTAAGCAATGTATTGGAATGTCTTCATAATCATCTACCTTGTAGTAAATGAGCAGTGTTTCTTGTGTGCACTTTGTGATGTCATCAAGCTGTAATGACATCAGAGTTCTGGAACGGTAATATGTATCTCAGTGTCACAGTTCAGCATGACCTGTATTCAGGCAGCATCATTACAAACATTACAAGTGATGATCAGAAAACTATATATCCATACATTGGTAAGACATAACAAATATGTTTTTGGAGAATCCTGTTAAACTGTAATGAAAAATGATAACATCTCAGTTGTAGAGGTATTGCTTCACTGAAAAAGTCAGAACGAGGCTCCATGTAACCTGTTAATTTTAACCAATGATATGTTTATGACATGTTTTACTGCTTTGTAAATATTCCCCATGGTACTAAATATTGAAAATCTTTTTAGTTGCAGATGGGGGGTACATGCTCTACGGTAGTGGTCATTCTGACTTGTTTGTCTTATTTATTTTCAAGGTTTCTAGTAAAACAGTGCATCACAGAACACTGAGGTTTTCCATTTATCATGTGGATAAAATAAAGAAACACCATCTACTGGGGCAGGTGCTGTTCCCTTTGAAAAATGAAAATTTGACAGATGATGGGAAGCTTGTTATTTGGAGGGATCTAGAAGTTGAAAATATGGAGGTAAGGCTGTAATTAGTATTGTTAAATTCTAAATCAAATGATATCTGAAAGGGTCTCGCAGCATTGCACCTCCTATACCCTTTCTGTATAATCTTGTATTGATCTCACTTTAATATAGAGGGGCAATGTGTATATATAAACACATGCACACACGTTCACTTTATAGTGTGTTTGTCATGGTACCTGAATCACAGACCTCCTTCTCCTCCAGCATTTTCGGCACTTTAGAGGCCGGCCATGATAGTCTGGTTAATTATCTTCATGAATTATGACTTTCATCCTACTATTCTTCCGTCGGTGTCCTCTTCACAGGGTATACTGATGGTTGATATCCAGGTCGCCAATCTGAGGAAGTTGTGAGATCAGATTCACCATATTCTTGTTCACACTTCGGCTTTACCTAAATGTCAAGTGGATAAGCGCAGAAAACCTGCTCCTGTTTTTCACCCAGGGGATAAGGTATGGTTGAGTACCAGACACATACGTTTAAGGGTTCCTTCCATGAAATTCGCACCTCGTTACATAGGGTCTTACAAGGTCTTATGGAAGATCAACCCAGTTGCCTATCAACTTGCGCTCCCTCCTGGGTTGCGCATTCCTGATTCTTTTCATGTTTCACTATTGAAACCTCTCGTTTGTAATAGATACACCTCGGCTTCGACTCCTCCCTCTTCTGTTCAAATTGAGGGTCAGGAGGAATATGAGATTAATTTCATTCTTGACTCCCGTTTCTCTCGTGGGAGGTTACAGTATCTTGTTGACTGGAAGGGATATGGTCCTGAAGAAAGGTCCTGGGTGCCTCATGCGGATATCCACGCTCCTCGCCTTCTCCGGACATTCCATGCCCGCTTTCCGTCTCGTCCTGGCTCCTTTCGCCTGGTGGGCGTTCCTAAGACAGTGGGTACTGTCATGGTACCTGAATCACAGACCTCCTTCTCCTCCAGCATTTTCGGCACTTTAGAGGCCGGCCGCGATAGCCCCGCCCCCTTTTATGACGCGGCGCAATCCCGCTGACGTCGTGACATCAATGAGATCACGAACTGCCGAAAAAAATCAAACCAGGATGTTTTGGGGGCGTGGACATCAATTAAAGAGCCAGGCTATAAAAAGTACTCACTTACAGTGAGTCATTGCCCTGTCGTGGTTTCAGCTTGTCTGTTCCCTCAGTGCATCTCTCGTGATTGGTTTTCTGGTTAATTATCTTGGCTTGTATCCTGACCTTGCTGTTCTCTCCTATCCTTGTACCCGGCTTGACCTTCGCTTACCTGTCTTCTCGTTCCCTCGACCTCTGCTTGTCTGTGACCATTCTTAGTTTATGTGACGTTAGTCCGGCCACTCTAAGGTCCGGTATACGTCTTTATAGTTTCAGTACACTGCGTGTTGGATTCCTGTCTTGATCCTGACAGTGTTTATACAATATTTTTGTTATTCAACGAATTACCTTTTCAAGTCCTCACTTGAAAACAATGTAAAGGGATACATATGACATTTATATAGCACCAACTTATTCCGTAGCGCTTTAGAATATTGTATATATTACTCACTGACAGACAGACACTCACTCACTCACTGACAGACACTCACTCACTGACACACACAGAAACTCACTGACAGACATACACTCACTCGATAACAGACTCACACACACAGACACTTACTGACATACATTCACTCACTGACAGACACACACTCAATGACAGCCATACACTCACTCACTGACACACACACACAGAAACTCATTGACAGACATACACTCACTCAATGACACACACACACAGACACTTACTGACAGACATTCACTCACTGACAGACATACACTCACTCAATGACAGAAACACACACACACACAGACACTCACTGACAGACATACACTCACCGACAGACCCACACACAGACACTTACTGACCGACATACTCACTCACTGACACACACACACAGAAACTCACTGACAGACATACACTCACTCAATGACAGACACTTACTGACCGACATACACTCACTCACTGACAGACTTACACTCACTCACTGACAGACACACAAACACACACTCACTGACACACACACACAGAAACTCACTGACAGACATACACTCACTCAATGACAGACACTTACTGACCGACATACACTCACTCACTGACAGACTTACACTCACTCACTGACAGACACACAAACACACACTCACTGACACACACACACACAGACACTCACTGAAATACACTCACTCACTCACTGACATACATACACTCATTGACACACACACTAATAGTCAAACATTCACACACTCACTGACACAAACACAAACACACACAGGCAGACACTTACTGACATACACACACACTCACAGTCGAACACACACCTCCCTGGGATCCAGTGTGGGGCAGTTCCTCACTCCTCCAGCGCGTTGTTTAGTATGCAGTTGCTGGAATTACGTCATAGTCTGACTCCCAGCATCACAGAGGGCGCGCGAGGGACTAGTGGGAAGCTGCAAGAACAGCCTCCCTCAATGCCTGCCTTCTCTGCCCCCCTCTTCTCATGACACCAGCATTCGTTGGCAGAGCAGGCACCTACCATCAAGGTAAGCAGGTGCCTGCTCTGCCTTAACTAGCGCACAGCTTCGGGGGCGCCCTGAGATGGCCAGATGGCCTCCTCCTGGCCCACCTGTGAAAGGGCTCCTCTCAGTGCCCCCAACTTCTGGCGCCTTGAGGATCGGCCCAGCGCTGGGGGCAGCTCAAGAGTTGCTCACCCAGCTCTGCGGCCCCAGACAGGGGGAGCCCACCAAGAAACATACAGGTGGGTGCCCCCAGCAGCAGCCACCTAAATTGCAATTAGTGTCTGTGTATAAATAGTTAATGAGTTTGTTAGCTCTCACGTGAATGCACTGAGAAATGGTTGAGTTGCCAAAAAGAGGCCTTTACTGCACCAATGCCACAAAAAAGCCCACTTACAATACGCCTGATAACACCTTGGCATGCCTCACAGCTACTGGCACACTGTAATTTGGAGTGACGAGACCAAAATAGAGCCTTATGGCCACAACCATAAGCACTATGTTTGGAGAGAAGTCAACAAGGCCTATCCCCGCTGTGAAGCGTGGTGGTGGCTCACTGATGTTTTGGGGGGGTGTGAGCTCTAAAGGCACAGGGAATCTTGTGAAAATTGATGGCAAGATGAATGCAGCATGTTATCAGAAAATACTGGCGGAGAGTTTGCATTCTTCTTCACGAAGGCTGCGCATGGGACACTCTTAGACTTTCCAGCATGACAATGACCCTAAGCACAAGGCCAAGTTGATCCTCCAATGGTTAAAGCAGAAAAAGGAGAAGGTTCTGGAGTGGATACCTTAATATAGAGCCATTCTCGGGAGATCTCAAACGTGCGGTTCATGCAAGATGACCAAAGACTTTGCATGAGGCATTTTGCCAAGACGAATGGGCAGCTATAATGCTTGCAAGAATTAGGGGCCTCATAGACAACTATTACTAAAGACTGCACCTGTCATTGATGCTGATGGAGGCAATACACAGTATTAAGAACTAAGGGTATGCAGACTTTTGAATAGGGGTCATTTCATTTTTTTTCTTTGTTGCCATGTTTTGTTTTATGATTGTGCCATTCTTTTATAACCTACATTTGAATATGAATCCCATAAAAAATAAAAGAAATGTGTTTTGCCTGCTCACTCGTGTTTTCTTTAAAAATGGTACATTTATGACCAATTCTCCTGTGGCGGAACCAATCTCGCCACTGTGCATTGGAGGAGCCTGGTTGCCTGCCTGCTGCCTTTTGACTATGGACCGGCATTTAAATACTTTATTTATTTTCCTATGCAGAATGGTATATTCGTGTATTTCTGCCCTGGCGTTCAGTAGATTCTCGGATTTACTGAATGAACTCATTTAACCCAGATAGCTATGCCATGGAGCCTATTCGTGTAATAAAAGAATTTGGCTCCATGGCAATTGAACTGTATGTGTGTGGTCTAAGCGCCATTCAGTAATAATGTGCGCTCAGACCTAAGCTATCTGGGGATATGTTGCATGTCTGTATTTTATGTAATAAATGTAACCTTGTGTATTTTATTGTATTTTACTGTATTTTGCTAACATGTGGCTAATGGAATTTTGCCTCTGTCCTTGGAGATAATTGGATTACTTCTCAATTATCTCCAGGATAGAAAACTCTGTGGAACTGGTTCTGGGCAGAAAAGCCATGCTTCATTTGGTCACAAAGGACTTTGATCTATCTTTTGAACCAATGGACCAATTTGGATGATTTTGACATATGTTTGTATTTGGAGTATGTTGATTCTGAAAATGTGAATGTGATGCATACTTTTAAACTTATGAATAATGTGGAAAAACTGTATTTCTCTGCCTGTGATAATTACATTACCCATTGTGTAAGGTAATTGTATCACAGGCAGAGGGGAGGATTTTGTGTGGCAGTGTCTGAGTGTATTGTACATGTTTATTGGTTGTTTTCCAAAACCCTGTGGGTGGTACTAATGTGTAAGAATGTGTATATAAGAACAATAAACCCACAGCTCTGTCTGTTCATGTTTTGACCCTCAATCAATAGAATCAATAGAAATTACTTTCATGAGGCGGGGGTACTTAGGAATTTATTTGATACCTGCAGGAGTACTTCTCCATAACATTTTGAGAAACACTGCTCTAGAGTAAAGTGATAAATAACGAGTAATCGCTTTGGAAACCAATAGAATGTCTCAACGCGTAGCCCTTTTCTCCCAAAATATTACCTGATTTTCCTTTCCCCACTTACATAAAAAAAAAACCTAATGATTAAAGTTGTGGATTTACGGTTACAGATGTACAGTTACAGTGTGCAGCATCTTCAAACAAGTATCCCTGCATATTATGGCTTTGGTTTAATATTTTTGTATACGCTTTCCAAGTTATCACAATCTGTTAGAAAAAGTATTTGAACAGAGTATCTATAAAAATTCCAATAGACTTTAAAAACGATTTCTGTAGATAAATAATTTGAAATGTTTTTCTAACAGATTGTGATCTGTGACTGTGATCTTCTGAAAAGCTTAGCCAAATTTTTTAACGTGAGGCCAATGTTCCCTCTACCCAAAGCCGCTCTAACCCACAAGATTAAATAAATTGCACAGATTTTTCTTTTAAGCAAGCACAAAACATTTCTAAAATATTACGTTGTTATTATTGCAAAATAATTTTCAACTGTTGTAACAGTTGATGCATTGTTAAAGCAAGTTGAAAACTTTGTTTTTATGGGAACTTTGAAAGGGATAGGCTGAGTGCTTGACATTTTTTTTTTTGAGAAAGCTATACAAAACAAATTTATTGCAAAAGCTTACAGTAAATTTAAATTAAACCTATCATCTTCAAAAGCTTGTATTGTGTTCTTTATTTAGACTGGATGAATAAACATAATATGAATTCATAAAAAGTGGGAAAAATTTTCTTATCATAGAATGTCAAGTTTTAAGATTGACAGCGGGTGTTCTTAAAGGCACAGTAAATAATGCAACTAATGTATTCATAATAAAAATGTTAAGCCTTGTGCTGCATAATTTGTATTTATCCCACATAAAAAAAGTCGTACATCCTGATCATGGTTCATTTGATCACACATTGCTCTCTTCAGTGATGCAACATCTGAAGCTACACCCCACCCTGAAATATTTTTAAAATACTAGTCCCCAAGCACGTTTGACGACTCCTGTGCATAGTTCTAAACTGCTTAATCCTTCATATTTGACTTCCCAGTTTGCCTATGTGCTATAATGTTTAAAACAGAATCATGTTCAAATATAACGTATTCTTATTGTGACATATATTGCAGCATGATAAGTTACCGGGCCTCCCAAATTTCCCAATTTCAGTGGTACAGTCCATATTTAAGGGTCTTATTCTGCTGTTCTGACTGTCCCCTGAAAGCATAGTGTGAGCAAATTATTATACACGCTTGTTCTATGCTCAGGGCACTTGTACCATGCGTAAAGTACTTTTACAGTGCTGTATGCATGTTCTACCCTTAGTGGGCTGGCATTCTTGATTGACAGTAAGGCTGACATGCATTCAAGCCAGGTTATCTGCTGAGCTGACTGGTCCCTTTATGATTGAGTCTGCCCATATTATTCCACCCACTGGCATACCGCTTTATGAGATGTAAGTGTTGGGGGTTATGGTATATGCTCACTTGGATTTTTTTTACATTTCCCTAAATAATTATTAACAATAAGAAAACATAACCTATATAGGACAAATATAACAGAGAAACGGCAAACAAAAATCTTAAAGGATATTCTATAATGAGTTTTTATTTTATTTTTTTTATTTTTATATTTACAATTTAAGATGTTGTCTATTCATCAATTATGGAATATATTCAAATATAATGAAATCTTGATATCAGATAATAAGGAAGATAATAGTTCAATTAAAACTGCAGATTTCATATTTCTCAAACTCGTCATCTCTAGGAACTTTTAACAAGTCTACCGCTTGGTCAAGTGTAAATCACAAATAATAATAAGTAAAATCATTTCTTTCACATGGTTACACCAATTCTCTTAAAAATCTTAATTTCCAATAGGTGTAGATGGAGTTATTATTACTTTATTTTTTTTCTATGTTTTGTGTTGCGATTTTGTGAGATCAGGTAAGTATTGTTTAGAAATGTGTTGGTCATAACTCTGCAACTCAAAGGGATAAACATTTGAAATATACATTTCTGATATTACATATTAGTCCAATAGATTAGGAGGTGGAGAGTCACTGGTACCTGGTTATGTTGTGGCTAGTTCAACTCTGTCTTGTTCCCTCTAGGTTGCACAGTACCTGTAAGGTAGGTAAGAGAGGAATAGCTGGGAGAGGAATAAGTGCTAGTTATTTACTGCATAATAGACTGGGGAAAAAAGGAATATAATAGAATATAAAAAAAAAAATCATGCCAAATGTTTTGGCTATTGATTGTTTTTTTTTTTTTTTTTAAATAATGGAGCTTTTAACAATACAAGTGTACCCTATAAAACCAAAAAATAGTTTGTTTTGGCTTTTATGACTTAAAAAAAGTGATACGCCTGTTTTGAATTTTTAATGGATGACATTCAGTGATAAATGCATGGTTTGTCTTTTTTTTTGTATCATGGCAGGAATTTTAATTTCTATCAATTTACACACTAGTGAACTGAACATTTTTTACCAAAATAATCCAATTGAAAACATAGTGTAGAGTCCAATTTGGATTGTTGCCTAAAAATTGAGTCATGTTCTCAACCAGAAGGTTATGTTTGAAAGTGTAAACTCGGTGGAAGTTAATTCTTTTTAAATATCGTATTATTTATATTGCTTGTAGATTAATGGGTTTTTTTTTCCTCTTTTTTTTTTTCCAGCCTCCATCAGAGTATGGAGACATCCAGTTCTCTCTTAGCTACAATGACTACCTGGGGCGCATGACGGTAGTTGTTCTCCGTGCCAAAGGTTTACCATTTCAAGTGGAGCCTGGTAAGAGCAGTAAGTAACGTCCAACTTATCATTCAACACCAAATTAACATCTTTCTGCACATTTCCTGCTTAGAATGTCTTTACTGATATCTCTGTTTTATATAGCAACCGAGTTAGAGATGGCCTGGGAGATTTGCGATTGGAGGTTAGACGTTGTTAAGTATTAGGGTTAATACAGACCTATGACTGGTTTAACATTAAGGAATCTTAGAGAGAAAGTATACGTGCATTCTTGAACCTGTGGTCTGTAATTCATAAAAGCCATTATATGTCTACTGTGCTCGATGAAGGATCAGGGAAGATTTTAACAGGTTTATTTACCAAAGTGAGAATTCTAAGTAAATGCAAAGTGAATATCAATTTTTTTAGGCTGAAAGTAGCGGCAGAGGGGAATGTGAGTTTACTTTACCTGAATCTATCTATTACGGGCGACGCCATCCTCTTCCAGACGGTTCTCTTCTGCTCTTGACACTTCAGCACCAGGAGCCAATGTCACTACTGTGGGATCCTTCATAGACAGAGCCAATTTCCTGCAGCGGTCACTGGTTACGGCTGGGGAATTGACTCTTCTTGATGACGGTAGCTCCGCTCAGTGTCTAGAAGTGCCGGGTGTAGGAAAAATTACTAAGACAAATTAGTCACACCTTTGTCTCACTATATCTTTTGACTGAGTTAGGCTGGGTTTAAAGCAGATCTGCTATGTTTATTCTTTCTTGTGGTTTTCCTTTCCTTATGCCCCTGTATCTTAATGATTATACTCCCCTACTTGTCTTTATTTACATTCTTTTCTTCCTTGTGCTGGATCTCAATACCTGGATGCAGACATTTTGTTCTTCTCTGTCCATGATGTCTGCAGTTTCCCTTCTGCGGGATTGATTCTACTGTATTGTCATTTGATTTGATTGGTCACTGAAACAGAACCTTGTTTTATGCTCCCCCCCAATGTCAAGTTTTGTCAACTTAACTGCTACACATGAAGGGAAATAGTCCATAATTTCCTTATGTATTTTATAAAAACTAGAGCACTCAGGAAAAATAAATAAATCAGATTCAGAAACATGGAGCTATATAGAAGAGATTAAATAGTTTATTCTTTATCTAATGCCGCTAATGCTCTGAGAATGCCGCTCTAAATTCACAACGAGTGCAGTTGCCTTTTGATATAAGGTAGATTCATTTTGTAATGAGGATGTTTTCAAGGACTTCCCACTGGTGGGACACTTGATATTTTTTGTCAGATTTTTCCATGTATGCTGATCTGTAAAGGAGAAAACTGCTTGACTGACCACATTTTGAGGTAAGTAATGGAAAGGAAGGAACAGGAGGAGGACATGGGCAGTGGAGAGCATGCTCCAGTAAGCATACTGGTTATGTAGTGTGGACGTTTACCAGTGAGATGGTCATGAACCAAAATATATATGAATTTGAAAGTTGGTAAATTTAGCTGTTTCAAAACATCATAATGATGGTTACTACCTCTATAATGAAGGACAAGCTACTTATAAATTACATATAAAGTTGTTAACGCACACATAAAGTGTTCAGTTATTGAAACATTAAAAGAACTCTATATGAACCCAGACCACGTCCTCTCATTAAAGTGGTCTGGGTACACTGCCTCTGTCTGTTTAACCTTGCAATGTATAAAATGAGAAACTGCAATTATTACACTGCAGGGTTAACTCCACCTCTAATGGATATCTTCCAGACTGCCACTAGAGGCTCTTCCAGGTCCCTAGGAGAGTTTTACTTCACTATCTGACATTGGACGTCCTCACACTTTGCATGTGGACGTCTAACATATTCTATGTTCCAGTAATGAAAGCATTGATTCAGTGATAGACATGTGCAATTCGTTTCGGTCCGAATATGAATTCGGACGAAATTCAGGCAATTCGGACATTCGGGTACTTCCGAATGTCTGAAGTGCCGAATTGCCGAGGTCCCGAAGTTCCGAAATTACCGAAGTGCTGAAGTGTCGAAGTTCCAAAGCACAGTATTGCCTAAGTACTAATATACTTACCCAGGGAAAGAAGAAGAATGTTACATTGTATTCAATTTTAAATAAAAAGTATACAAACATAGCCAGGATTCAGCTATAAGCATTTGTAACAATGTAAGTTACTTAGCCAGTCAATGTAATGACAGGAATGAATAAGTAGATAACTCCCTAATTCCCACGGTATTAGGGAGCTATCTACTAAAAGGCTGAAAGACCGAAATTGGTCTTTCAGCCAAATTTACTAATACTAAGTAAAGATTACTTAGTATTAGTAAATTCCCTACTCGCTATAACGCGAGTAGGGGCATGTCTATTAAACCTAAAATGTCCCCCCCCTCGCGCAAGTGGGGGCTTTTAAACCTAATGTCCTCCCCCCTGGCCCCCACCCCTGAGCAGTGGGTGGGGGCCCTAAATTATAATAAGAGGGGGCCTAATGTCCTCCCCCCTGGCCCCCACCCCTAAGCGGTGGGTGGGGGCCCTACAGTAAAATAAGGGGGGGACCTAATGTCCTCCCCCCTGGCCCACACCCCTGAGCGGTGGGTGGGGGCCCTAAATACTAATAAGGGGGGGACACCAAATGTGCGGTGGGTGGGGCCCCTAAATACTAATAAATGGGGGACACCTAATGTCCTCCCCCATGACCCCACGTCTGAGATGCAGGTGGGGGCCCTAAATTGGAATAAGTGGGGGGACCTAATGTCCTCCCCCCACCCCTGAGTGGTGGGTGGAGGCCCTAAATACAAATAAGAGGGGGGGACCTAATGTCCTCCCCCCTGGCCCCCACCCCTGAGCGGTGGGTGGAGGCCCTAAATACAAATAAGAGGGGGGGACCTGAGCGGTGGGTGGGGGCCCTAAATACTAATAAGGGGGGGAACCTAAGGTCCTCACCTCTGGCCCCCACACCTGAGCGGCAGGTGGGGGCCCTAAATACTAATAAGGGGGGAACCTAATGTCTTCCCCCCTGGCCCCCACCCCTGAGCGGCGGGTGGGGGCCCTAAATACCAATGGGTATTTAGGTGGGGGGTGGGGCCCTAAATACCAATGGGTATTCCCCCACGGCCCCCACCCCTGAGCGGCGGGTGGGGGCCCTACATTAAAAAATAACCCCCCTCCCCAGGTGACTAGGGGTCCCCAAACCCCTAGTCACCCCTTCCCCCCCCAAAAAAAATTAACCCCCTACCTACCCCCCTCACCCTAAAAATAATGAGGAGGGGCACCTTTAACTAAGTACCTGTAAAAAAAAATAAAACTTACCATTCAATGTTTTCTTTCTTCTAAAATCTTCTTTTTTCAGCCCCAAAAAAAGCCAAATAAAAATCCATAATAACCGACGCAATTCAAAAATGAAAAAAAAAAAACAGCGCAAAAAAAAAAAATCCATCTTCACCCGGCGAGGGCTCAGCACAGACTGAGCTCTGCAGGGCGGGGGAAGGCTTATAAAGGTGGGTTTAAGCTATCCAATCAGAGTGCTCTGACAGGTAAGTCTCTACATTTACCTGTCACAGCACTCTGATTGGTTGGTTTGAAATCCACCAATCAGAGTGCTCTGTGTCATTTTACACAGCGTGGGAAAGTTCTTTGGAATTTTCTCACGCTGTGTAATTAGACTCATAACTCTCTGATTTGTGGATTAATCCACCAATCAGAGAGTTATGAGTGAAATTACTCACACAGTGCACCCCCCACACACGTACTCTTCACACTGCATCCTTCGCACACACAGTGCATACCCTGCACCCCTCACACACAGTGCACCCTTTGCACACACAGTGCACTCCTACATACATTGCATTCTAGACACACACACTACATCCCTTACACACCCACACACACACTACATTCCTTATACACAAACCCTAGATCCCGTACATAACTATGGATCCTCTACACACATACACACTAGAATCCCTATACACACTCAATCTCCTACACACACTCTGGGTTCTCCACACACACACTAGATCTTCTACGCACACAATAGATCCCCTATAGGCACACAATGCACCACCTACACACACTACATTAATGACATACACACTCTGGATTCCCTATGAACACACTAGATCCCCTGTAAGCAAACACACACTAGTTTCCCTAAACACACACACTCTACAACCCCTACACACACTACATCATCTATACATACACTACAGCCCCTATGCACACACTCACTACATTACCTATACTCACACTCTCTACAGCCCCTAGCCATAAATATTACACCACAAACACAACACAACTGAAACCGACATTTACACAAAACTCCTCACCACCATGAACTCACTCTACACACACTCAATCCGACAAGCAAGCTCTAAACACACGTACAATACGCTTTCCTTACACGTTTGTTCTTTGGTATTCCACTTACGGAGACACCGGAGACACGTCACAAGCAAACACATAGAATGTGACAGCAGATAAGAACCATTCGGCCCATCTAGTCTGCCCAATTTTCTAAATACTTTCATTAGTCCCTGGCCTTATCTTATAGTTAGGATAGCCTTATGCCTATCCCATGCATGCTTAAACTCCTTTACTGTGTTAACCTCTACCACTTCAGCTGGAAGGCTATTCCATGCATCCACTACCCTCTCAGTAAAGTAATACTTCCTGATATTATTTTTAAACCTTTGCCCCTCTAATTTAAGACTATGTCCTCTTGTTGTGGTAGTTTTTTTTCTTTTAAATATAGTCTCCTCCTTTACTGTGTTGATTCCCTTTATGTATTTAAATGTTTCTATCAAATCCCCCATCTTGTCTTTCCTCCAAGTTATACATGTCTTTCCTCCAAGCTACACAGCGCAAGCATGTTAATAAATTTGCTTGTGCTGCATAGAACAAATACAGGGCCTTTTTTCATGCAAGGGCTCTTCAGCAGAGCTCTGCGCATTGAACCAACATGCTCACTTTGAGAGGGGGTGTGCTTGTCATTGGTGATGAGAAAACACCCCCCCCTCTCTGTCCCGCCCCCTTCTCAGTGGGCCGCTGTGATTCAAAAATGCCCTGGCCAAATTTTTTTCCCCCAGTCCGGCCCTGCTTGGGGATACCGAGTCCCGAATCCCTTCCCCGCTGAAACTTTGGAGCCCAAGGTTCATCTACCAGACAGAGCACTGAGAGTACAAAGGCCACACATGAAGATATAGGTGACTATTTGGTGGAGATAGATTTGAATATCATTGTTGAAGTTTATTTACTGTTTCTTTCTTTATATTTATTTTGTTGATACTTTCCATTTCTCTTAACCATTTAATGGTCATGTTGCCTACTTTGTGTGCAAATACAAATAAAACACAAATTAAAAAAAAAAAAAAGTGTGGCTAGATGTGTATGCATTATTATTTTGATGTTAAAAAAAGAAAAATGGTTCACCTTGAAAGTGTACTGTGACACATGTTAAATCAATTGCATTTCAAAGAGTGGAGAATAGTACGTAGGCTATTTTACTGATGGATTACCAAATAAAATTGTATAATGTACTCTTACAGTGCAGATGTGTCATTCGATTGTTGTAAACGGTTTCTTTAGGCAGCCATAATGAGGATGACCTAATTTTGATCTGCTTGACGAATATCTGATTTAACTAGCCCTTTTCATACGCTTTACAAAGCAAATGTTGTACATCCCTATAGCCCTAACAGTCAGATTTCTACCTGGTCAAAGCTATGAGTCATTAGGTTGATACTGAATGAAAAAGTGATATTGACGTACTTTGCAAGCCATGCTTGATGGACACCTTGAAAAGGTCATCAGATCTCTTTGTGTTTGAAGTTCACCCAAACCAATTAAAATATTGTTTCCAGCAAGCAGTTTCACCCTCTGACATTCAGCTCATTACCGATCTTTTTTAACATTAATTAAATTATGTAGATAGAAATGGTCACTTCTGAACTTCTAATGGTGAAGCAGAAGTTAATAGTATAAGCTTGCTATTAGGTGTTTCAAATAGAAAGGTCAGCATAGCTAACAAAATGACACATAATAATTCATTAAAAAGAACTAGGCTCTCACTACTATGACATAATTAAAATTGAAATCCCACATTTTATTCCATTATTAATATTCTGTATCACATTATGAACTGCCGGGAAAGGAGTTGTATATTTCTTAAGGATATAAAAAGTGCTATTTTTCATAAATACTGCCTCTATTCCCCAATACTAAAGGGGGATATAATAAACTAAAGGGGGTTTAACACACAGGGATAACACATTCAAGAGGGGATATGTAACACTAAAGGGGGTAAGAAATTCAAAAGAAGGGTTACGGGCACACAGGTGAAGATACATTTAGGGTGAGGGGGTGGGGCAAAATGCTTATTCGCCAATCGGTATCTCCTCATAGAGATGCATTAATCAAGAGGGTGGAAACACTGAATGGCAGCACTGCCCCAGGAAGCACCTCTAGCACAGAAACATAGAAACATAGAATGTGACGGCAGATAAGAACCATTCGGCCCATCTATTCTGCCCAATTTTCTAAATACTTTTATTAGTCCCTAGCCTTATCTTATAGTTAGGATAGCCTTATGCCTATCCCACCCACGCTTAAACTCCTTTACTGTGTTAACCTCTACCACTTCAGCTGGAAGGCTATTCCATGCATCCACTACCCTCTCAGTAAAGTAATACTTCCTGATATTATTTTCAAACCTTTGCCCTTCTGATATTATTTTTAAACCTTTGCCCTTAAGACTATGTCCTCTTGTTGTGGTAGTTTTTCTTCTTTAAAATATGGTCTCCTCCTTTACTGTGTTGATTCCCTTTATGTATTTCAATGTTTCTATCATATCCCCCCTTTCTCGTCTTTACTGCAAGCTATACATGTTAATACCCTTTAACCTTTCCTGGTAAGTTTTATCCTGCAATCCATGAACTAGTTTAGTAGCCCTTCTCTGAACGCTCTCTAAAGTATCAATATCCTTCTGAAGATACGGTCTCCAGTACTGCGTACAATACTCCAAGTGAGGTCTCACCAGTGTTCTCTACAATGGCATGAGCACTTCCCTCTTTCTACTGCTAATACCTCTCTATACAACCAAGCATTCTGCTAGCATTTCCTGCTGCTCTTTTACATTGTCTGCCTACCTTTAAGTCATCAGAAATAATCACCCCTAAATCCCTTTCCTCATATGTTGAGGTTAGGACTCTATCAAATATTCTGTACTCTGGTTTTTACATCCAAGATGCATTATCTTGCACTTATCCACATTAAATGTCAGTTGCCACAACTCTGACCATTTTTCTAGTTTACCTAAATCATTTGCTATTTGGCTTATCCCTCCTGGAACATCAACCCTGTTACATATCTTAGTATCATCAGCAAAAAGACATACCTTACCATCAAGACCTTCTGCAATATCACTAATAAAAATATTAAAGAAAATGGGTCCAAGTACAGATCCCTGTGGTACCCCACTGGGGACAAGCCCATGTTTCGAATATACTCCATTGACTACAACCCTCTGTTGCCTGTCACTCAGCCACTGCCTTACCCATTCAACAATATTGGAATTCAAACTTAAAGATTGCAATTTATTGATAAGCCTTCTATGTGCAAAAGCCTTACTGAAATCTAGGTAAGCAATGTCTACTGCACCACCCTGATCTATTATTTTAGCTACCCAATCAAAAAAATAAATAAGATTAGTTTGGCATGATCTCCCTGAAGTAAACCCATGTTGTCTCTGATTTTGAAATCCATCTGTTTTTAGATGTTCAACAATCCTATCCTTTAACATGGTTTCCATCACTTTCCCCATTACTGAAGTAAGGCTTACTGGCCTATAGTTGCCCGACTCCTCCCTATTACCTTTCTTGTAAATGGGCACAACATTCGCTAACTTCCAATCATCTGGGACTACTCCTGATAACAATTGGTTAAATAAATCCATTAATGGTTTTGCTATTACACCACTAAGCTCTTTTAATAGCTTTAGGTGTATTCCATCAGGTCCCATTGACTTACTTGTCTTTACTTTTGACAGTTGAAATAGAACCTCTTCCTCTGTAAACTCACGTGTAATAAATAACTCATTTATCCTTTTTCCTAAAAGCAGCCATCTAAGGAGTGGCCAGTGAAGTTATCACTAGGCTGTAATGAAAATTTGCTCTGAAAAAACAGTGTGTACAGCAAAAAGCCTGAAGGTAATGATTCTATTCACCACAACAAATACAATACGCTGTAGTTGTTCTGGTGTGGTAGATGGCAGTGTTTGCCATCTAGCTTTAAAGCTCAACACTGCCATCTACTTGTTTCTTGGTCATACAATCCAGCAGGATACGGTTATGTTACTGTAAATAATACAGAGTATCTCTTAGTTCATTTACCATTTATTAACAAGGAAAACAAATGTTTAGACAACAAAAAAACAAGTATGTCGATTAGAGGAAATTAATAAACACAGGAGATCTCAGTACTGCCATCTACTTATCTTATGGCCGTAGAGCTAAAGTGAATATAATTCAATAAATGTAGAGATTCAATATATCACTTTATTTACTATGTATCCTTTAATTAGTAGGCATGTGCATGGGGAAAATATTCGATTCGGTTAGGCATTCTGAACTTCGGCACTTCGGAATTTCCGGACTTCAGAATTTTGGGACTTCGGGACTTTGGATGTTCTCTTGCAGCCGCTTAGTAGATAACTCCCTAATTCCCAAGGTATTAGGGAGTTATCTACCAAAAGGCTGAAAGACCTAAATTGGCCTTTCAGTCAAATTTACTAATACTAAGTAAAAATTACTTAGTATTAGTACATTCTGCCCCTACTCGCTATACCGCCTGTGGCTGCTTAAAAAAAACAAAAAAAAAACACCTGTGTCCCCTCTCCTGAGCCCCCACCTGTGCCACGCGAGTGGCGGCTTTTAAACTGAAGGGGGGACCTATTGCCCCCCCCCAGCGGCAGATGGGGGCCCTAAAGAAGAATAGGGGGGGGACCTATTGTCCTCCCCGCGGCCCCCACCCCTGAGCGGTGGGTGGGGGCCCTAAAATACTTCAAATGGGGGGACCTATTGTCCTCCCCCCCGGCGGGTTAGCCCCTAAAAGTAAAATAAGGGGGGGGGGGCTATTGTCCTCCCCCCCGGTCCCCACCCCTGGGCGCTAAATAAAAATGCTTCCCCCCACAGGTGACTAGGGGTCCCAAATCCCCTAGTCACCCCCTCCCCAAAAAATTGTTTAAATCCCTACCTACCCCCCTCACCCTAAAAATAGTGAGGGAGGAACAATGACTAAGTACCTGTAAAAAAAAAAAGAAATAAAACTTACCATTTGATGTCTTGTTTTTTCTAAAATCTTATTTTTTTCAGCCCCAGAAAAGGCCAAATAAAAAAACCATAATATCTGTCGCACTTTAAAAAAAAACAAAAAAAAAAGAGCGCAAAAAAATCCAACGAACCCCCCCCCCCCACGTTGAAAAAATAATCCATCTTCACCCATGGAGGGCACAGCGGACTGAGCTCCGCAGGGCAGGGGAAGGCTTATAAAGCCTTGCCCCGCCCTGCAATTAGGCTCAGAGCACTCTTGTTGGTTGGTTTAAGCCATCCAATCAGAGTGCTCTAACAGGTAAATGAAGAGACTGACAGGTGAGTTTCTACATTTACCTGTTACAGCACTCAAACGGGCAAATCTGTTAGGCTGCATGAGATCAGGACTAGCTAAACCTTTTCTCTTCCCTCCCCCCCTGCTTCCTCTCCCCACTGTCACCCAGCTACGTGCCTGTTCCCCATCTGTCTTATCTCCTCCCTCTCCACTACCTGTCCCCACTAAACTCTGCTCAGTGAGCAGCAGACTCCTCTCAAGATTGTCAATCTCCCTCAGTGTTACAATTTGCCTCTCCAGATCTCTAATCTGAGCTTCCAGAAATGCCACTCGCTCACACCCACCACAGAGGTATGGACCCTGGACAGAATCATTCAGGCATGCATACATGTGGCATGATGTGCACTGAGTTAAATTTGCAATCTTGCTAGCACTCATCCCCAGTAACAAAAAACACAAGTGAGAAAAAAAAAAAAAAAAATGTTAACCCTCTTGGTTTAAACTCCCTTGTAGTTTCAACTCCTGTTGTTTTAACTCCTACTTAAAAGAGACTACTTGAAATAGCCTACTTTCAAGCAAACTCCAGTGAGCAAGCTCTGTGAGTCAGTAGTGGGTTTATATTTGCAATACAAATCCCACACAGGTGGAAATTAAGGGGCACTCCCCCTAATTAGCTCAGCAGCAGCAGCACCCACAAGGAGGGGAATAGAAACAACAAGAGAGGGGGAAAAAAAAAAAGGAGGGAAAATGTTTTAAATAATACCAGCAAGGTGAAAATATAGAAGAAAAAAAAAGGAACAAAGTTTAAATATATCCAAAGAGAAAAAATATATATATATGAAAAGGGGAAAAAAGTTACAAAATATTAAAATAAATCAAAACATAAATAAATATATATATATAAAACGATCGATCTGCCACAACATTAAAACCACCTGCCTAATATTGTGTAGGTCCCACTCATGCTGCCAAAACAGCTTTGATGCGTTGAGGCATGTACTCCACAAGACCTCTGAATGTGTCCTGTGGTATCTGGCACCAAGACATTAGCAGCAGATCCTTTAAGTCCTGCCAGTTACGAGGCAGGGCCTCCATAGATCGAATTTGTTGTCCCAGCACATCCCACAAATGCTCAATACAATTGTGATCTGGGGAATTTGGAAGCCAAGGCAACACCTTAAACATGTTGTCATGTTCATCAAACCACTCATGAACATTTTTTGCAGTGTGGCATGGTAATTATCCTGCTGAAAGAGGCCACTGTCATCAGGGAACACCATTGCCACGAAGAGGTGTATGTTATCTGTAGTGCTCTCTAGGTAGGTGGTACATGTCAAAGTAACACCCACATGAATGCCAGGTCCTAAGGTTTCCCTACATAACATTGCTTCCACCTGCCTGCCTTCTTTCCTTAGTGCATCCTACTGCCATCTCTTCCCCAGGTAAATAACGCGCCCACCAGGCCATCCACCTGATCTAAATGAAGATGTCAGATAAGGCAATCTTCTTCCATTTCTCCATAGCTCAATTCTGATGCTCATGTCCCCATTGAAGGTACTTTCAGAGATGGAAAGGGGTCATATACAGCAAACCACAAAGCACTGTGTGCTCTGACACCTTTCTATCATGAACACACTATAAAATAGATACAAATTCATACACCCCAGTGTGGGCACACAAATATATTTATGTATGCAAAAATGAGATGAGAACTTCCACATTTGTATAGCAGCAGCAGCTACATGAGTCTGAAACATAAATAAAACACAAACACACATAGTGTACTCCATGACATATAAACTGAATCTAAAAGAGCTAAAATAAAACTCACAAAATAGATATCCACCATGAGACAGAATGCAGGAATCTTCAGTTAAAAATCTTTAAAAATCTTGTGAATGAACAATTAATAAAATATATAAAAAAATATATATATATTTTAAAAAAACGACTACAGTAGTAATCAGCGTGACAGCATAAGTCGTAATATAAAAACTTTGAAAAGTCCCACAAATTTGTTTTTCCGGTACTTTGCAGTTATTTATATTTTTAAGAAGTTTTTTTTTTTTTTTTTTACATATTTCTTATATATTTTATTTATTGTTCATTCACCTTTCTATCATGGCCAGCATGTTTTTTTCGCAATTTGAGCTACAGTAATTCTTCTGTGCGATTGGACCAGATGGACTAATCTTTGCTCCCCACATGGATCATTGAGACTTGGGTGCCCATGACCATGATGCCTGCTTACTGGTTGCCCTTCCTTGCAACACTTTTGGTAGATACTAACAACTGCATACCGAGAACATCACACATGACTTTCCATTTTCAATATGCTCTGACTCAGTCGTCTAACCATAACACCCCTTGATAGGTGCCATTGTAACAGTATAATTAATGTTATTCACTTCATCTGTCAGTGGTTTTAATGTTGTGACTGCGTAATGTATATATGTATACACACAGTGGCGTACATACCGGGGTCGCAGGGGTCGCGGCAGCGACCGGGGCCGCCCCTGCGACCCAGTATGTACCCACAGGGCCACCTCAGGCCCCCCCCCCAGGCTGGCCCTGCTGATCCGGGCGGGCTGGCTGTCTGGGTGGCCGGCGCGTGAGGGAGCACTCTCCCCCGAGTGTTTCCTCTTCAGCTCCCTCGCGCACCGCACTGATACCGGAGCCGGAAGATGACGTCATCTTCCGGCGCCTGCATCCCTATGCAGCGCGCGAGGGAGCTGAAGAGGAAGCACTCAGGGGAGAGTGCTCCCTCGCGCGCCGGCCACCCAGACAGCCAGCCCGCCCAGCAGCACCACTGGACCCCAGGGAATCCCCTCAGCTCTCCAAAAGGTAAGGAGGCTGGGGGGGATTAAATTTTTTTTTTAAATGTGTGTGTTTGTGTGTTAGTGTGTGTGTGTTAGTATTTGTGTGTGTGTGTGTTAGTGTGTGCGTGTGTTAGTGTGTGTGCGTGTGTTAGTGTGTGTGTGTTAGTGTGTGTGTGTGTTAGTGTGTGTCAGTGAGTGTGTCTGTCTGTTACTGAGTGTGTTTGATGTCTGTTAGTGAGTGTGTTTTTTATAAGTGAGTGTGTCTCTGTCAGTAAACCACTGCAGCTTAATAAAGTTGTTCTGGTGTCTATAGTTTGTCCCTGCAGGCTTTTTAATGTAAACACACACTGTGTGCAGCACTGGCATTAGTTCATATGGGTGGGGCATTGCATGTTGGGGCGGCAAATCTTTCTTTTGCCTAGGGCGGCAAAAATCCTTGCACCGGCCCTGCCCGCCGCCATGTGTTGCGGCCTCAAACCGCGCCGAGTAAGCGCGGGGGGGGGCCCACGGATCAATTTTCGCACCGGGGCCCCATGGGTCATGTGTACGCCACTGTATACACACACACATACACAAGCTATTTTTGCATCTTCCTGTTGAAATGTAACTTTTGAGGAAATTATTTCAAAAGCAACGCCACCATGACATTATTTACACATTTACAGATAATTCTGGTTTTTTTTTTACATACTGGAGTTTTCAAATAGAAATATGGAAAAAAAAAGAAAAATGAGCTGGATAGGGGCTGAATTGTTCTTTGTCTCCCCAGCCCGTCTACCCACATATATGTAACAGAACGTTAAACATACATTACAATCTTAAATGTGGAAGGTGCAGTCAGGGCCGGACTGGGGATACAAAGCAGCCCTGGAAAAATAATTGTGCCAGCCCCATAAGTCACTGTGCCATATATTGTCGCGTGTAATATGTAAGGCTATGTCTTGCCAGGACAGATGATTGAGTAATATAAATATATATATATATATATATATATATACAGGGAGTGCAGAATTATTAGGCAAGTTGTATTTTTGAGGATTAATTTTATTATTGAACAACAACCATGTTCTCAATGAACCCAAAAAACTCATTAATATCAAAGCTGAATATTTTTGGAAGTAGTTTTTAGTTTGTTTTTAGTTATAGCTATGTTAGGGGGATATCTGTGTGTGCAGGTGACTATTACTGTGCATAATTATTAGGCAACTTAACAAAAAACAAATATATACCCATTTCAATTATTTATTATTACCAGTGAAACCAATATAACATCTCAACATTCACAAATATAAATTTCTGACATTCAAAAACAAAACAAAAACAAATCAGTGACCAATATAGCCACCTTTCTTTGCAAGGACACTCAAAAGCCTGCCATCCATGGATTCTGTCAGTGTTTTGATCTGTTCACCATCAACATTGCGTGCAGCAGCAACCACAGCCTCCCAGACACTGTTCAGAGAGGTGTACTGTTTTCCCTCCTTGTAAATCTCACATTTGATGATGGACCACAGGTTCTCAATGGGGTTCAGATCAGGTGAACAAGGAGGCCATGTCATTAGATTTTCTTCTTTTATACCCTTTCTTGCCAGCCACGCTGTGGAGTACTTGGACGCGTGTGATGGAGCATTGTCCTGCATGAAAATCATGTTTTTCTTGAAGGATGCAGACTTCTTCCTGTACCACTGCTTGAAGAAGGTGTCTTCCAGGAACTGGCAGTAGGACTGGGAGTTGAGCTTGACTCCATCCTCAACCCGAAAAGGCCCCACAAGCTCATCTTTGATGATACCAGCCCAAACCAGTACTCCACCTCCACCTTGCTGGCGTCTGAGTCGGACTGGAGCTCTCTGCCCTTTACCAATCCAGCCACGGGCCCATCCATCTGGCCCATCAAGACTCACTCTCATTTCATCAGTCCATAAAACCTTAGAAAAATCAGTCTTGAGAGATTTCTTGGCCCAGTCTTGACGTTTCAGCTTGTGTGTCTTGTTCAGTGGTGGTCGTCTTTCAGCCTTTCTTACCTTGGCCATGTCTCTGAGTATTGCACACCTTGTGCTTTTGGGCACTCCAGTGATGTTGCAGCTCTAAAATATGGCCAAACTGGTGGCAAGTGGCATCATGGCAGCTGCACGCTTGACTTTTCTCAGTTCATGGGCAGTTATTTTGCGCCTTGGTTTTTCCACACGCTTCTTGCGACCCTGTTGACTATTTTGAATGAAGCGCTTGATTGTTCGATGATCACGCTTCAGAAGCTTTGCAATTTTAAGAGTGCTGCATCCCTCTGCAAGATATCTCACTATTTTTGACTTTTCTGAGCCTATCAAGTCCTTCTTTTGACCCATTTTGCCAAAGGAAAGGAAGTTGCCTAATAATTATGCACACCTGATATGGGGTGTTGATGTCATTAGACCACACCCCTTCTCATTACAGAGATGCACATCACCTAATATGCTTAATTGGTAGTAGGCTTTCGAGCCTATACAGCTTGGAGTAAGACAACATGCATAAAGAGGATGATGTGGTCAAAATACTCATTTGCCTAATAATTCTGCACTCCCTGTATATATATATATATATTGCTTTTTCTAATATAAAATATTGGTCCTTTCAGGGTAAAACGTTTAATTATACAGTAAGCATACTCACATGCAGACACAGGCAATTTCACTGACCTCTCAATGACACACACAATCTCATTGATACACAGCCTCATAGACAAACAATCTTACTGATATACATCAGCTCTTTGACATAAAAACACAAGCTCACTCACTAGCAGGCACACGCAGTCAAGCAAGCTCACTCACTAGCAGACGCACACACAGCTTAATGTGGTGGTACTGGTGTCTATAGCATGTCCCTACAGGCTTTTCAATGTAGACACTGACTTTTCAGAGAAAAGGCAGTGTTTACATTGCTTCAAAGTGACACTGCTAGTGACAGTCACGCAGACGGTCACCAGAGGTGCTTCCTGTGTCAGTGCACCTACACTCAGGGCCTCCACACTCTGTAGGTGCTGAACGTTCCCCATAGAGATACATTGATTCAATGCATCTCTATGAGGAGATGCTGATTGGAGTGGCGTTTTGCAGCCAATCCTATGGCAAAGCATTGGATTGGCTGAGATCATCAAGCTTGATGATCTCAGCTATAGAGGCAGGGCCAGTCAAGGGGAGACCAGCACGCTACGTGGGGAAAAAAAAAGGTGAGCAAAAACACTATTTTTAAACACACATTTACACCATGACAGACACAGAAGCACACATATACCATGACAGATACACACCCCATGACAGACACACACACACACCATACAGACAGACACCATAACACAGACAGACAGACACATTACTAATACCTGCCAGGGGGAGGTCTTCTGGAGGCCGCTGGGGGAGCTGCGCTGGCTCTGCTCTCCCGCCCTCGCGCACTGCTGAATGAGACCAGCGCCGGAATATGACGTCATATTCCAGCGCCGGTCTCATTCAGCAGCGCGCTGGGGAGCAGAGCCAGCGCAGCTCCCCCAGCGGCCGTCAGAAGCCCCCAGCAGACCTCCCCAGCGGCCCAGGTGTCTGCCCGGCCCCAGGTGCCGACCGGGAAATTTCCCGGTGGGCCAGTCCGGCCCTGGGTGCAGTGTTATCACCCACCATACATTAAGGGATTTTAAATGATGGTCAGAAATAAACTGTGTATATAATGATCATGCCCCCACACAAGGAATTAGATTTTTACTTGTAATACGCCCCCTTTAGGGTATATATCATGCTCATCTTTAACTAAGAAGCAAAACATACATTTCCAACTTCTGATTAAAGTAACAACACACTGGCTTCACCAACCTTGAAATCAGGAGTAGGTATCTGGACATTTGGTCTTTACTTCAGTTCTTTAGATTTCAATAAACATTACCAGTGTTATAATTAACCTTGTTACAGACCTCTGTCTGTCAATCAGAAAACGTAACTTCCTGGTCTGGTTAGCTCAGTGGTGTTAACTTCAAGAGGCAGCAATTGCCCAGAGCTGCATTGGGAAGTCCATGATTGGACAGCGACAGAAAGCCTGGGTGGGGTTAGAAGGGGAGGACTTACAAAGGCTACAAACAAGAGATCTGCGGGGTTTGCATGTTTTTAGAAATAATCCTAATGAAAAATTGTGTGACTAAATGCATGCATGCTTTCATTAGGGGGTATATATTAATAACGACTTTAAAAAATGTGTTTATTTGGTATTTGGCAGCAGAATGTCTCTTTAAGTTGCTGCTAATATTCTCTTGCAGCAGAGGACAGTTTGGCATCAATCTGAACTCCTGGAGTCTTCCATTTTGTTTTGCAGTTGTTTACAAACTGCCGTGTGGATAACATACTCCTCACTGAAAAATAGAAGTGAAATATAATACAATTCCATGCACCTTATCACATAATTAATAAATATTTATTCTATATACACATATGCCATCTATATAACCATCATATTGTTCAACGTAATGCTTCTGTCTCCCCTGCTTCAATCTCCTTATAAATATATTTTCTCTTTTTAGTGAGATTCAATTAAACAAAGCAAATAGCAGATCACCAGCAGGAAGGAAGGGATTCTCAATAGCTCTTCATTCTTTGAATTAGCAGTACTGTAAAAATACATAACAATTATCTTTCCTTATATGCCCTTGTGTACAGTAGCAAATATCAAAGCATCTGTGTCACAACAGTTTGTATTGTGTGATACATTTGTGACTAGTTGGCAATTTATACTATAGTGCGACCTAAGCATTTACAGTCAGGACGCCTGAAATTCAGGGACTCATTTTGTGTGGACAAGTATTTAATCTATGATGGTGCAAATGTTTGTGCTGGAGTTGAGATACTGATGAAACACTGGGCATGGGAATTCTTGCACACTGCTAAGTTATGTTTTAATTGTTTTATGTTTTATGTGTGAATAGTATATGAATATATGTGCTTGTAAAAACACTAAGCCATTTTTCTAGCCTATCCTTACCTTTTGTGTCACAATACCCATGTAAGCTCATTGAGCAGAAACCTCAACCCCTCTGTTCCTGTGCGTCCCTCTCGTCTTGTTACAAGTACTTGTCTGTTAGTCCACCAATTGTAAAGCGCTGCAGAATTTGTTTGCGCTTTATAAATATTAACAATAATAATAATCATGTGTAACTGTGCTGGTGTACATACTGTACAGTGTACCTAAATATATACATGCATATAATGTGTGTGTTTTAGTAACAAATATATTTATGATTAAACATGTCTATAAAACATGAGCATTAAATATCAAACACTTCTCTTTTTTGGTTGCCAAGGATACATGATTTCTAGAAGCTAGTTGCTGCCCCATGTCTTTCTTGATCTCTTACTGGCATTTTCACATCATTCTGCCACCAGTGGCATCAGTACACTATTTAGCTAATTACCAGCCAACAGACTACTATCTATTTGGAGCCCCGCTGTGCTGTACCTTGGTATCGTATTCTTTTGTTGTGACTCAGTTTTGTTGACTACCGCTGTTTCTGTTTATCTGACCTCAGTCCTTTCATCCATCACATCTTTCACACTATTTGCTCCCTGCTTTGATGTTTTGCCCCATCCACCTTTATATGTGCCCCGTGCTCCTGCTATTTTTCCAGTTTTTTTTAGTTCTTTTACATCATGGAAAATAAAAATGGATCATACCAACATAAGCCCATGACTATTTGGCTTATATATAGATATTTCTCTGGGTAAATGCAACCATCACAAAAAGCATTTCAACGTGTCCTATCATCTTTTTTTTTTTTTAATTCTTTATTTTTGTTGTGCATATGTGTAGTACAGGCAGGCAAGAGGTGCCCCAAGAGCAGTCCTCCAGCATTTCCCACGCTCAACATGCGGGGCACAAGATGAACAAGCACATTTTATATTAATGACAAGTATAAACAATCGATTGTAGAAGTAGCTATATGGTAAATTTAGGCTGGGTCAATGCGTTGACTAAGCTTTAAATGCTCTAAATAATGCTGGTGCAACATATATATTATGAAAGTAAACTAAAGCTTTATGATTAAACAATAATCGTGCATTGGTTAGCAACAGGCTACAGTTAGGTAAATCGCTTTAATGCTATTATCACCCCGGCCGACCGGGACCACCCATGCTGCCTCTGCGGGGAGCCATCTTCTTGGTGGTCCAGAGACCTCACACTCAGTGGGAGACCCACTGTCATTCGATACCTGCTCTGCCCTATCTGTGTAACATGGAGCGAGTGTCCACCAGAGCAGGCATCAGGACACAGTCCACTCATGCTGCGCTGTAAGGTTCTCGCTGAGTTCTTCCTCTGAGTCTGCAGCTGTGCTTCAGTATGCTTGTCCCTCTTGGTTCTCTGAGGGTCGGCCTCAGCCGTGAAGGGGAGCTTGGTGTAGTCTGCATGTGGTTGTCGGTTCCTGGGTGGTTTTTGTTGCAGGCTGGGTGTGGGGTGAGTGGTTGGTATGTCTTTGCGCTCAGTCCGTTCAGGCGGCAATAGTCGGTGCGCGGGTTACCTCCATCCCCCCTGTGCCGCCGTTGTCGTCGCTGATTCAAATGGCTGCAGGGGTAAGTGATAACAATCTCGCTTCTTGGTTTAGCCGGGTCTGAAGGCAGGAGCCGCATTGTCAGCCGTGGGCACTGGTGCTGGGTGCTGGTCCTCCCTTCGTCACTTGCGCACATGGCGCCTGCCATCTTGGACCTAGCGGTCTGACCCCCCAGCTTCGGCCACGGCATCCCGGTCAAGGTCTAAGGGTGAGGACCGGGATCACCCCCCCAGTCCATAGGGGGGGGGGGAACAGGGCCGGGTCCGCTCAAATTTGTGGGTACTGTAGAGATTAGGTTGGGTACTGTATTGCAGGATTGTTTGGGCAGCGGCCGTCTGCCCCACTCACTACCAGAGAAGGCCTCAGGTAGTTCAGCGAAAATTTATCCTCAAGGGGACTGTAGCTCGATGAGCAAGCCTCTCCCTGGATCCAGGAGTCCCTATGCTTTAGGCATCATTGCTGTCGGTCTGCTTTTTGTTTTAAAGGCATGGTTTTTAGTCGTTTTTAATGCGGTGTTGCAGGAGCTCTGCTTACCTGCGACCGTCCAGCTCGGCGGTCCGGCCCCGCCCCCGCGTCCTATCATCTTTAAATTTTTATTTGTGAGGCATGATGATGTTAGCATTTTCTTTGTGCTGTTGTAATGGTGTTTTGTACCATGTGGTGCCACCTGCATTTAGGTGGAAAATGCAGGCCTCTTAAAATGTGGCCTTCCAGTGGTGTGGTGTATATTTGAACAAGCAGGGCGATAGCGTAATCATTTTTGTCCCTTCTGTTCCTTAATCATTTTAGATTTTTGCGCTCTCCCCCCTTTTTTTTGTTACAAAAATCAATATTAAAAAACCTTTAATCCAGAGCCAAGTCAAGTCATCAAGATTGATGATTTTTGTTCAACCAAATATTTTGATTGAGAATCATTTCAGATGTATGGCAGCAGTCATGCTCAGACATGCTCAGCAGGTATGTCAAGAACCATGTTATTACTGGACTCCTCAATAGCGAGACAGTGCAGCAATAGCCCTCCATCCCATGCTGCCCAAGGAATATCATTGCCAAGGCATTACATTACTGAGATTAGATGCCAACTGCCATAACAAATGATTGGCACACAGCAAATAATGCCATAGCCCATTCTACAGGACTACATGCAATAAAGGACTCAGCAAAAGTATTTGATTGGACCCCAAGCTGGGTGATCACCATGTGGAACCAGTCACAGTAAATGCATTATCTACAATCTACTAAATAGTAACCCTCTAGGGTTTGTGCTAGGGTCAGTGTGTTTTGGCCCTTCAAGTTCTCAAAGAAAACTGACAGAAGCATACATGTGGGATATTGTTGTATTCACGACTCATGGGATTCCAATGAATGCTAAACTAGGGTCTTTCAAGTAGTAGAATACCCAAGGCAAATGAAATTCACTATTACTTTTTCATTTGTATGTGAAAAAAATGACAAAATTCCCCCTAAATTCAGCAGAAACTGGGGATGAAATGAGCATCTTAAAGTATCAATATGTCCTATTTTAAATAGTTGAAACTGTTTTTTTTTTTGAGGTTATGATTTGGGTTAGTGCAGTTAAGCTTTCTATTCTTTTCCCGAAAGGGCCCAGTAAATCAGTCAATGACAATTGGAAATTTTCAGTGGGATACATAAAGTTGTGTTGTTCCCAGTGAAAATAACGTGTATGTGAAAAACACCTAAAATAATTATAACCAGCTGATTGTTGGTTGGTTATGATATAATTATGATGGCATATTTCTTATTTTAACAAAGCATAAATGTATCCAATATATACTACTTCAGTATATGGTAGTATAACATACTGAGATTTTCAAAACATGAGTGTATAAGTCATAGGCGTGCGCAGCCTATTGTATAAGGGTGTGCACCCTAAAGCACAAACACACACGCTGGGGGATCCTGCTGCTCCTGCCTTCCCTGGTGGTCCAGTGGAGGTGGGGCAGATTGCTTAATATCCCCCCTCCCTTCTTACATTATGCCTGGGAGGGGGGATCCTTTCTGCTGTTTCCATCCCTGGTGGTCCTGTGGAGGTGGGGCAGATTGCTTAATATCCCCCCTCCCTTCTTACATTATGCCTGGGAGGGGGGATCATTTCTGCTCCTTCCTTTCCTGGTGGTCCAGTGGAGAATGAACTCTAGCCTGCCGGGGCAACGCTCAGAATCCCGCGAGAGGAACCCGGCGGAGCTGCCGGCAATAGCTCCCCGGGTCCTCTCCTGCCTCCCTCCCTGCCTGTGGGTCGGTGGGAAGGGAGGCTGAGAGCAGAGCCGGCGCTCGGATAGCGCCGGCTCTGCATGAGCTGACAGGGGAGATCCTGAGATCTCCCCTGCCGGTCTCAATATACATAGGCGTGCCGGCGGGATTAGGGTGTGCCAAGGCACACCCGGCGCACGCCTATGGTATAAGTTAAGGAAATGATAGGGTTGGATAATTATGTTGTGTGACATTTGAGAAGTTAGCAATAGGGGGGTTACCAGCATAAAAAAGGGGGAGAGGAGAGAGGAATAAGAAGGATGAGGGAGAGAGAAAAAGGCAGTTATTCTGCCTCTGAAACCTGTGTCCATGCGGAAATGACAGGCAAGAGTCACAGGTAAAGAGAACTTAGGTGTTTTTTTTCCAACAATTGCAACCAGTGAAAACACATATTGCCTTGCATTGTTGGTATTTGTTACAGGATGCCAAGATAAGCTCTCCACTCTCCAGATTTGGATACGAAATCTTGCATTGTAGGGCCATCCTTCTTCTAGAGGCCAAGGATGAAACTGCATTTGCTCAGTGTAGGAGCCAAGATTGCTGATAACATGATATCGGAATCTGAGATTTATGTTAGCATTAGTAGCTTGGGTAACAGAGTAGAGGGTTATCACTGAAGCATTGTAAGAATTAGTGGACCTGTCTATAGAAGGGTTGCATAATAAAAAAGGGCCAACATATATAGACCAGTGCATCCAATTCCTTCCTGCACCACCAGCACTCTGAACCATGGCCAGTTGAGTATCTATAGATTAAGTATGGATGGATTATAGTATCTGCTCAGCATTTTATATCCAATTTCTTGGAAACAACGGGGTGTGGGATGATTTTTGATTCAAGAGGAAGGAGGTCAAGAAGAAGATTCAGAAATAGTGATCATTGTTTTTGAGTTCCTACGTCTCTCTAAAAATGGTTGTTAAAAATAGGAGAGCAGAATTCCATAGAAGAAAGTGCTTACTGTCTTCTAAATGAGGGAAATATTGTTAAGCAATAATTACAAAATGCAATTTTTAGGTTAATCTATTCTATCGATAGAACCTGAACTGCATTTAATGTAGCTTCCAGAAGGAGGTAGTCTAGGAAATCCTCTAGGTCTTCACAATCAGTGGGTAGCATGAGGAGACTCAAACCTACGTACCTCTTGTCAAGGTCTTCAATGATTTCAGATTGGGAGGGGACATGCAAAAAAATGTGTAGTTGGGGGTTATTATTATTGGCATTTATATAGCATCAACTTATTCTGCAGTGCTTTACAAAATTATAACGAAGGGAATATAACAATAAATTAGACATTTACAAAATGTTACAGGAACAATAGGATGACGAGGACCCTACTCAAAAGAGCTTACAATCTAGAGAAAGTGGGGAATAAAAACACAATAGGAAGGGCTGCATAGGGCATATGAAGTGACAGTGTGGGAAAGTAGCAGAATAGGAAGGTGAGAGAGGAGTGTGGTGCTTTAAGAGTGAGCGAGAAACAGGATTATGGAATAAAAGTTACCTTGGGAGGCCATAGGCTATTCTGAACAGATAGGTTTTGAAATACTTCTTAAGTGATTGAAGACTACGAGACACCCTGACGGAGTTGCTCGTCATCACTCTATCTTGTAGATATATAGTCAGGACTTTGTTCCAATAAGGCACTAACACACACACACACACAACGTTAGATGTCGCTATGCAGTCTTATAGGTGAGAATGTGGTTAAGCATATGTGGAGACTGTGTGTTGCACTAGGTGTCAGGAAAGTATGATAGGTAGTGCAGGTGTCTTATTCTTCAGATTAAAATGGATGCTGGGGTATTGGTTGCTAACTTGAACCCTGAGAGGTATGGCTTTATCTGAACTGTTTCCAGGTTCAAAGCATTTTTTGTGTCTTTACTCTGTAAGTGGCAGAAGGGTCTTGCAGGTTTATTAAAAATGAAATTCAAATTTACGTCCAGAGTATCTGAACTGAAACTGTAGCTGACTGTTTTCCAGTTTGGATATTTTAACCTTAAATTTATTTTTTAATTCAATATGAATTTGGACTTTAGTAAATAACCCTGTTGATGTTCAAGTGACCGGTTTGCAAAGTGGGACCAGCATACAAGAATATTGAGCTAAGTCTCAATATTGGGATATTCTGATAGACATCAAAGAATTCCCAAATCATAAATAGATGCTGGCATAACACCTTGTATTAAAGTTATATACATATGGATGTGGGATAATAAAGTTGTTCTTCAATGAAATCCCTTAACAAACAAGTTTTTATTTTTATTTTAGGCTAGAGTAAGCCAAACTTAAAGCATAGCTGAATAACCATGAAAGTTATCTTAAATCGCAACTTTAGCACTTACATATAGACCTCCATTTAATATTTTAGGTGAACGTTTCCAATGATTTACATTTATTAGATAAACTTTTTAAAATTATTTTGAAAATATGTTAATATTTTGATATTTTATATATTTTTTTTAATAGTTTTAAAAAAAAAATCATTTTAAAAGTTCCAAAGTATACAAAAAATATTAAGTAATTTGAAATGCTTTTACAAAAAGCTGGAATTTTTTTTTCACCAAACTGGAAAATCAGTTGAACCATATTAGGGTATCAATTTATTTTTTATTTATTTATTGCAGGATCAGCTTTTATCAAAGTATCTCTCATGAATCACAACAAGTTTATCAAATCTAAAAAGACTGCTGTAGTTTGTGGCTCACCAAATCCTGTTTACAATGAAACCTTAAGCTTCAAGTTGGAGCAGAACGAGTTGGATACGGCAAGCCTGAGCCTGTGTGTCTTTCAGAGCAGTGAAGGAGACAGTAAGTGCTTTGCTTCACCTAATGTGTTTCTTCTTATCACTGATAGTAATATATAATCTATGCTAAAAAGTAGGATGTGAAGAAGATGTCAAGCCCCCTTATATCAGGAATATTTACCTGATTGACAAGGCTTTGCATACCAGTGCCATTTCTTACATTGAAATTGTATTAGATCTCTCTATTGCTTTAAATTTTTTCTGTCTATATGATGGCCTATTCTAAAGTGTTAAGTATCGCTACCGAATCTGATGGCGCTATATAAATAATAAAATAATCCCCCTCCTGCCGGCCTGGATGGCGAGGAAAGGGTTAAATCTTACCTTTTCTCCAGCGCCAGGCGGGGAGCTCTCCTCCTCCTCTCCGCCTCCGATCCTCCTCTTCAGCTGAATGCGCATGCGCGGCAGGAGCTGCATGCGCATTCAGCCTGTCTTATAGGAAAGCATTCATAATGCTTTCCTATGGACGCTTGCGTCTTCTCACAGTGATTTTCACAGTGAGAAGCACGCAAACGCCTCTAGCGGCTGTCAATGAGACAGCCACTAAAGGCTTTAGAGGCTGGATTAACCGTATTATAAACATAGCAGTTGATCTGAAACTGCTATGTTTATAAAAAAAAAGGGTTAATCCTAGAGGGACCTGGCACCCAGACCACTTCATTAAGCTGAAGTGGTCTGGGTGCCTAGAGTGGTCCTTTAATATTGTCAATGAAACAGCATGCACAGGTTTTAGCTCTGAGTATAGTGTGGGAAATGGCTATAGCAGGGTGAAGCAAATAAACATCTGGGATTGTGAGAGTATGTGCTGATGAGAGAGGACATTGTCATTGTTTAGCAAGGAAGAGGGCTAAATTACAATGATCGTGGAATAATTCACTGAAAATAAATACTATGGATTTCTGAAATACCATGATGAGAATAAAAAGATAAGCGCTATAAAGTATAATGTCTGGTTAAATAGCCAGACATTCTGATTGCCGCAATACGAAAACAGTGCGGTTTTAAAATTGCAAAACGCAGAAAAAAACACTTTCAGTTTCAACAACTTTCACATGTAATATGCCATACTTATCCAGTCCAAGAGTCATAAAGAATAATTCTTGAATAGTCTGCAGCATTCATAATATTAAGTCACTTTAAAAGTCTATCCAAAAATATCGATCATTTGGAAAGCGTATCCAACTATATTAGGCTCTAGGACTTGATTTAATTCGCTTTTCAAGTGACCATTAAAGTCAACAGGAATTTTTGCAAATAAATCACTTTTTTAACTGGAAAGCTTAGTAACTTGAGGGCTATGTTATGGACAATAAAGCCAAATTCTGTTTCACCCACTTAGATGGGCTTGATCAAGATAAGCAAGGCATTCACTATCATGCCATATTTCCAGTCCGTCCCTCATTATATCTTGAAGGGATAATTTCCAATACTCACACTAATATTTTGCTACAAAAAAGCAGACATATTGCATAAAACATAAACAATAAAAATTAATATGGGCCATGTGATATCAAGAAGTATATATACAATGACATATGCTCTGAGAGGTTGTTTTTAATCTCACAGCTCCCATTGTAATTTATTGTGGTTTAGTATTTTAGATTTTGATTGATATTCTTTATTTGTGCTTTCTTGTTCTGTGTCTTATAAAGAATGAAAACATACTAAAGTTTATATCAATTTCAAGCAGATGGAAGAAACCGCAAATGGTTTCATATTGACTCCCCTATGATTATTCATGGACAGTTACCTAATAAGTCATGTGTCTTTTAAAGTGAGTGGAAAATAAAACAGCATTTAATGTGAGAACTTTCAGCTTTCAGCCAACTGTTTCTTCAACCTTCACTTGTCTTATATCTCCAGCGTGGCAGTAAAGCAAATACCTATTCACATTGGTTTGTTATTTTCCATTAAAATTAATTTCAGTATTCTGTGAAAGAACAAGGTTTCATTATTACATTTTCATACGCTATCAGCAAACTAAAGGTTGTGAGAAAGGTTGACATTGAACTTAAAGCTCGTTATATTCCGTTATAGGTCCCAAATATTTAAATAGCCACTGTTTACAATAAAGGTGTGCAGAAAAACATCTTTGAATATACAAAATATCAAACATACCAACTTTCTAGCAGATGGGCTACAATAGCAAGAAGGCCACACTGGTTCTATAATATCAACTGGGAACATGAAAATACTTTAGAGTGGACAAGTGTTCACCAAAGCTGGACAACTGAAGATTAGAACATTTTTGCCTGATGTGCTTCTTGACTGGGGCCATTCTCTAGGGCAGGACAGGTTATCCCACCCTTGTATAATGATAAAGGTGATGTTTTCCTTTTTTTATGATGTGTAGCCAAAAAGTCTGCAGGAAACAAGCATGCACTTTGTTGACTCACTCCAACGAAGAATTTATGATCGGTATTGAAACCTCATTCTGCACAGATCCCTCATGGGGCAAAGATTGAACCACTTTTTTGCATTGTAGTTTTCATTTTGTCCCATTGGACTTTTTGCTTTTTTTATTATTATTTTGAAACTTTTCTTATTTCACAGGTACTAGTTTTAATGCCCCCCATTATTATAATGGTGAGGTAAGGAAGGGTTCACTTAATTTTGGGAAGGTAGCTAGGGACTTGGGGACCACTAGCCTCCCTAGGCTGGAGGTTTCAGAAAGACCATTTATTGGCACTGCTAATCTTTGTATAATTATTTAGAACCTCTACCCATCACCCATGTGTCAGGGCTAGGTCATTCCAATGTATTTTATATTTAAAGCATGTGTAGGCAAATACACAGTTTAGTTTTCCATGCTGGACAAGAGGTCTGCCCAATCACGTGGACTAGATCTTCTATCCAATCAAGAGGTAAGAAAAAAAAATAGTTGCTGGTTAGGGGCAGCCGGTAAATGATTTTTTTGGTGATACATTTGGTGATGATAATTCTGTTTCCCCCACCACTGCAGACATAGCACTTTTACCTCCGGCCCAGGCGCTACTGGACTATGATGAGTCAGGAAAATCACAAGTGGAAAGGGTGGAGTGGAGAACACGTAGCAATTTTTGAATATCAGTATAGTCAATAATAATCACCTTTTTTGCTGCGGTTCTGGATTTTACTAATATTTTTCCGTAAACAAATTTGTCCGAAATGAACAGTGACATGAACCAAATTCTGGCTACGTGAATTTCTTTTTTCTTTAGAAAAAATACAGAATGTTTTGCCTTGCACAAGTCTTACATAGTTACATAGCTGAAAAGAGACTTGCGTCCATCAAGTTCAGCCTTCCTCACATTTGTTTTTTTTTTTGCTGTTGATCCAAAAAAAGGCACAAAAAAAAGTTTAGTCTAGATCTCACAATCTAAGTAATACAAGATCATCATGTTCTTCCCTTTATATAATGTATGTGTGTGTATTGGGTGTATATATACGCATGTACACACACATAAAGAAACATACGTCTGATATTGAAATAGAGCCAAGCAATTCAACTATGCAAAAAACAAAAAAAACAAAAATAAAACAAACAAAGGAACAGAAAGATTGCAGAGGTTGCTCTGCACCGATGAACCAAAATGTGAAATATTTAGATATATCAGAAGGCAGTTTTTTTGCTCTATGGCAGGAAAGTGTTACAGGAATGAGTGCCTACAGGCAACAATGAAGCACGGTGGAGGTTTGTTGCAGTTTTGGTGTTGCATTTGTACAAATTATCGCCATTATCGCCATTTATATAGCGCTAACAGATTCCGTAGCGCTTTACAATATTATAAGAGGGGGGATTTAACTATAAATATGACAATTACATGAAAATTTACAGGAACCATAGGTTGAAGAGGACGCTGCTCAAACGAGCTTACAGTCTATAGGAAGTGGGGTAAAGAACACATTACCTGAAAAATACAGCCAAAGTCATTACAAACGTTCTTCAGTGTACAGTTGAAGAAGAAATTAATAACGCTGCCATAGAGGCCCTAATCTCAGCATCATCATCCATCTGGGTTTACATAAGCAGACAGAACCGAGGCTGCCTATACCCACAGAACTGTGTTTAGCGCTCCAAAATGTTTGAAACAACCTACCTTTTGAGTTCCTCATAAAATCGTGTTAGTGTTAATCTAGATCTGATGCTGTTCTGACGGCAAAGGGTGATTCGATTTAGATTTTGTCACTTGATAAAAACAAAACAAAAAAACTATTAGCCTTCTATTAAATCATTCTTACTTTACTCCCTTTATTTCACTCCTGCCTAAAACTTTTACACTAATATATATTCTCACACAGAGAGGATCTTTAAAACAAAGATAAAATGCAATATTAAAGTACTTACATGGGTATGTATTCTGTTCTTTCCTGAAGGAAGTAACAGCAAGCTGTCCTAGTTAGAATTTCAAATACGGTAACTTCAGTCGGAGTACTCTTTTTTTTTTTGGCAAACTATGGTCAGCAACCCAGAATTACATAGAGGAAAATAAAATGATGGCAGTCGTTGTCTACAGTAAAATTCAGACTTGCTGGAACAATAAAAGTAAAATAGGCATATTATTATTAGTGTGCATTTTCTTACTAAAATTCCACTGGAACAATCATCTCTCTCTTTAACAAAAAGAAGATTCATAGTACAAGAGAATATCTCAAGACAGTTATGCAGAACAGAGCAGAGAATTAAAATGTCAAAACTTAATTAGATGCCAGCTAAGGCCATCTGTTGCCCGTGCCAGCTGTCCGAGCACAGTATTAAATGACCCTAAGGCAGAGTGCATGAGTTTTGTTTTTGTTTTATTAGAGAGTTACGTCTTCATACAGTGGATGTGTGTTTTATTTAGAATTAGTAGTACAAGGAGATCAATACATATACCTGTACATTTTGAGACAGAATGAGGTTTCCTAAATGGTTCTACTGATTCTGATTTTTTTTAATCAAATTTTTTACTTTTCATGATACTTGATCAACTTTCATAAGTTCGAAAGGTATTCTAAAATATATTTAAAGCAGAGATGTACTCAGGGGCGGACTGAGCACTTGGGCAAATCAGTCATGGACCGAGGGACCCCAGTAATGGCTCAGCTGGGGAGTTCAACAAACTTCCCAGCCAGCCTGCACACAGCAAGGGGCCCTCACGCCCCCCTTAGGGCCTTCTCCCTTCGTTAAACTACGCTGCAGTGGCAGTCCCAGCATAGCACACTGAGGGGCAGCTAATGGGGCCTTCTCAAAGACCCTCTAGGCTGCCCCTCAGTGTGTCTGTCTCTAGGAGTGAAAAATAGGCCCAGCATGCAGGTAGCTTGATCAGAACACCGGTGAGGGATTTTCAGGCCAACAGGAATAAGGATTCCTCTCCCTGGACAAAGGTAAGACTCAGGGAGGGCCGGGGGAATACATGACTGCTGACCCATATACCATCCCACCGTTGCCCCAATAATACACTGAACACCTTTTAAAGTGGATAAGGGCAACGGCTACAGCTTTATTAAACCGTAAAAATTCTTAATTCTTAATTCCTGTCAGCTGTTGGGTGAGGGCCCAACAGACAGTCCTCCATCCTTATTCTCCAAGAGCCCAACACAGCAGTCACTAGCCATCAGTCTTGCGCCGACTGTAGTCTCCCAAAAGTGACCTTGCGTCATACTCCTTTCTTTTTTTGATTCCGCTGTCCAGGGAAAACCGCCAGCTGTGACAATGAGAAAACACACGAGAAACAACCAAGCACACAGCAACACAAGTCCTTCCACCTTTGCAACATTGTTGCTCCCATTATTCCATCCCACTATCCTGGGCAGCAGTCATGCTCCCACTTCCCTATTTGTCCAGGGGGACACTTTATTTAAACATGGTTTTATTATCTAATTTACCTTACTACTGCCCCATCACAGCTCCTATCCCCCCCATCCCCCTACCAACCAAGTCCCCTATACCCCACTACACTAACTACAACCAGTGGTGTATCTTGGTTTTGTGCTGCCCTAGGCCGGACAAAACTCAGGCGCCCCTCTCCCCCCGCGCCACCCCCACCCAACCCTTCCCCCCGCCCCACCTTCTAAATACACACACACACACAGTCAGACACATACACACACACACACACACACACACAGTCAGACACATACACAGACACAAACACACACACACACACATACACAGGCAGAGACACACACACACACTCACAAACACAGTCAGACAAAAACACACACACACAGTCAGAGACACACACACACACTCACAAACACAGTCAGACAAAATACACACACACAGTCAGACACAAACACACACACAGTCAGACACACACACACACACAAACACACACACATACACAGTCAGACACAAACACACACACACACACATACACAGTCACACACACACTCACAAACACAGTCAGACACAAACACACACACACAGTCAGACACAAACACAGTCAGACACAAACACACACAGTCAGACACATACACACACACAAACAGAGTCAGACACAAACACACACACAGTCACACACACATAGTCAGACACAAACACACACATTAACTTTTTTTTTAATTTAAATCCCCCCCCCCCAACCTCCTTACCTTTGGGAGTGCTGGGGGGGGTCTCTCTCCCTGGTGGTCCAGTGGCTGCAGGGCGGGCGGCGCTGGCAGGCGGGCGGCTGGCGAGGGAGCACTTCCTATGAGCTCTCTGCTCAGCTCCCTCACGCGCCGGCTGCAGAGTGAAGCTGGGAGCCGGAATATGACGTCATCTTCCGGCTCCCAGCCTCACTCTGCGGCGTGCAAGGGAGCTGAGCATAGAGCTCATAGGAAGTGCTCCCTCACCAGCCGCCCGCCTGCCAGCACCGCCCGCCCGCTCGCCAGCGCCGCCCGCCCGCTCGGGATGTCAGTTAGCCGCAAGGCTAACTAGGCATTTGCCCTGGGCATTTGGGGGGTGGCGTTTTTTGCCGCCCCCTGAAAAATGCCGCCCAAGGCAAATGCCTTGTTTGCCTCGCAGCTAATACGCTCCTGACTACAATGCCTATTATCCTCAGGCACCCACTACAGCCCCTTCACTCATGCACCCACTACAGCTACACCCTCTCCAGACCCTACTCCCAGGCACTCACTACAGCCCCTAACCTTCCTCCAGACACCTTCTAGAGCCCCTGGAACCTTACACCCTCTATCCCCCTACACCCTCTACAGCCCCTATCCCCTTTCACCTTCTACAGCCCCTATCCCCTACACCCTCTACAGCCCCTACCCCATGCACCCTCTACAGCCCCTATCCTCCTGCACTCTCAACAGCCCTAGCCCCAGGCACCCACTACAGCCCCTATCCCCCTACATCTACGACAGCCCCTGCACCCTCTACAGCACCTACCATCCTGCACCTACTTCAGATACTAGCACCTCTAGAGCACCTATACCTCCTGCACCCTTTACAGCCCCTATCCACCTACACCCTCTACAGCCCCTATCCCCTTGCACCCTCTACAGCCCCTATCCCCTTGCACCCTCTACAGCTCCTATCCCCTTGCACCATCTACAGCTCCTGCACCCTGTAGAGACCCTAAAGCCTCATACACCCACTACAGCTCCTGGTACCCCCATGTACCCACAATTCAGCCGTTACCCTCATGCACCCACTACAACCCCTATTAACCCATGCACCCAATACAGCCCCTATTACACCCATGCACCCACTAGAGCCCCTATCCCTTTCTGTGCCCACTACAGCCCCTATGTCCTTTAGCACCTACTTCAGCCCCTATGTTCCCACACACACCACAGCTTTTATCCTACTTACATATGCACTAGAGCCTCTATATACCCCACACACAGTAGAGTCTCCATTTTTCATACACACACACACATACTACAGCCCCACTAACCCCCAGATGCCTACTACAGCATCATCTCAGGCACACTGCAACACAACCAACCTTCACTACTCACATACTACACTGCAAACAGCCCCATCCACATACGCAAACCCATGATTATCCTCACAGTATACACACAATCCTGCAAGCAGCATCCCCACACGTGTAAAACCACATGCAGCCTCTTTAACCATGCACATCACAAGTAGCACCCCAACCATTGCAATACTGCTGTCAGAACTTACCAAAACTCCATTCCCTCTGGGTTACTTCCACTCCTACGTAAAGGGTTCATAAGACCATCCACGTCTTCTGTTGCTTCAGGGATGTTCTTCGTGAGGAATAAGGATAAAACAATAAGCCTATTATTGATTACAGAGAATTAAACAAAAGAACCATTTAAAACTGATATCCCCTACCATTGATTCCAGAACTCATTGACAGATTGAGAACAGCCAAAATCTACACTAAATTGGACTTACAAGGTGCATGTAGTTTAATCCGGATAACAGAAGGGCACGAGTGGAAAACAGCCTTCCGTACCAGATACGGCTTATTTGAGTACCTCGTCATGCCTTTTGGGCTCTTCAATGCCCCTGCTACATTTCAACACTTTATTAACAATATTTTTTAAAGATTTATTATATTATTGTGTAATCATTTATTTGGATGATATCCTAATTAACTCAAACAACATCCAAGATATTTGAAAACATGCAAGGTGGGTTTTATCCCGACTCAGAACACATAACCTATATGCCAAACCAGAAAAATGTTTATTTGAAATTTCCCAACTTGCTTTTCTTGATTATGTTATTTCTCCCCAACAAATACAAATGAATGATTCCAAAATTAAATGCATATTGGACTGGCCCATTCCTAAAAGCCTTAAAGAATTACAAAGCTTTTTAGGCTTCGCTATCTTCTACAGGAAGTTCATAAAATATTTCGCCCTTTAAATTATCTAAACAGTAACAAACATTCTTTCAAATGGAATGACGAAACCCAAGCAGCTTTTGCTCATCTAAAACAAAGATTCACTGCAGCTCCCATTTTAAAGTTGCCAAATCCATTGTTACCTTATGTTCTGGAGGTGGACGCCTTCGATGAAGCAGTGGGTGCCGTATTACCCCAACAAGAGACTTCACAACCTCCTCTTCATTCCGTCGCTTTTTTCCCCAGACCCTGACTTATACTGAACGGAATTAACGCATGGGGAGAAAGAATTATTGGGAATCAAGGCCAACTTCGAAAATTGGAGTCACCTACTGAAGGGACAAGAAACCCCTATAATAGTCTACACGGATCACAAGAATCTTGAATATTTAAACAATAACAAAACATTGTCTGTCAGACAAGTTAGATGGAGTCTTTTTTTTTACTGTTTTAATTTTCATTTTGTTCATAAACCAGGGTCCAGGAATAAGAAAGCTGATTTCTTGTCAAGAATTCCACATCCTGTTTCTCATAAAGAAAATCCAATGACTATTTTAAGGCCAGGTACTTTCATCGGACTATCATGTACCTTAATAGATAAAATCAATGAAACACCTGCTTCTGAGTTGAATTTACCAACCAAACATGCGTTACAGAAAAGAAATGGCATTTATTACAAGGAAGATAAAATATATATCCACCCAACTTTAAGGAAAGAAGTTCTACGAATGATTCATGATTCCTCTCTGGCAGGACATCCCGGTATAAAGAAAACCTCTGAATTATTAAACAGATTATATTGGTGGCCCCAGCACAATAAAAGCGTTTCATCATATTTTTCATCATGCTCCATTTGTCAAAGATCCAAACCAGACCTACAGCATCCTTACAGTCTTTTAATGAATTTACCAATCCCAGATAGACCATGGAAATCATTTTCCATGGACTTCATAGTTGACTTACCTCCTTCTCAAATATTTACTACCATCCTCGTCATTGTGGATCGATTCACCAAGATGGCTCATTTCCTTCCATTAACCAAGATACCCACCTCATCTGAATTATCCAAATGTTTCATTTCCAATATAGTTAAATGACATGGATTACCAGAGGAAATTATTTCAGATAGGGGAACCCAATTTACCTCCCGTTTCTGGAAGGAGCTATGTTCTTCCCTTCAAATAAAACAAAAATTATCCTCCTCATATCATCCCCAAACTAATGGACAAACAGAAAGAGTTAATCAGTGTCTCAAACAATACTTAAGATGTTATTGTACCTACCTACAGGATGACTGGTCCACATGGCTACCCCTTGCAGAATTTTCTTTCAATAATTCCATTCATTCAAGTACAAAGATGTCTCCCTTCTTTGCAAACTATGGTTTCCATCCAAGAACACTCCCCACAGATCTTGTTCAAAACCATAATCCTGCTGTTAACATTCAACTTTCCAAAATCCATATGCTATACAATGTCGCTGATCTAGTGTGGCTTTCTTCAAAAAACATCAAGGCCAACCGTCCTTCGAAGAAATTAAGCTCTCTCTACCTTCGTCCTTTTCCTATTGAACGAATCATAAATGAATCCGTAGTCAAATTTACTCTTCCACCTTTAGTCAAGTTACATCCCGTATTCCATGTATCCCTACTAAAACCTCACAAACCAGACCCTTTCATTAGGAATATCCAAGACAATCCTGATCCTATTATCATTAATGGTCAGGAAGAATACGAAGTTCAAAAACTACTTGATTCACGTCTTCATCATGGCTCATTACAATGTCTGATTAGATGAAAAGGATATGGTTCAGAAGATGACACTTGGGAAAGATCTTCCGATGTTCATGCTCCTAGACTAGTCTCTACGTTTCACAGACATTATCCCTCCAAACCTCCTTGGGGAGGGGGTCCTGTTGGAACTTAGCAAAACTTTGTTCCCTCGGGGTTACTTCCGCTTTTGGAAGTAAACTCCTCCCACTTGAATGATGCAAGACTCACCTGCCTTATAGGGGAGCCGCTCCAAATTCAAACTGCTGAGTGATTCTGTCTCTTCCCGAGAACACTCCTCACAATTCAGGGGGGTGAGGCACTCCTGGTACCATAGCTGCTATAGCAAGCTGTAGTTGTTATGGTGTCTGGATTGAAATTTTAAATAGATTTTAATGTATTATTAATATTATGCATTTAAATGGGGGGAAGAGATGATTGTAATTTTTGCTGTTTGTTTACCTTTAAGAAACAGCAGGCAAATACATTTTCATAGATCAGTGATCAACTCATTTTAAAGAGACACATGCTAAAGGAAACTCAAAGCAGGAGGCAAGCATTGGAATTAATGCTTTTCTTTGCAAAGCATCAGAAGAGTGTAGTGATTGCCACACAAATATTGGAGTTCCCCAATGCTTCTCTGAGTAGTATGAGATTGGACTGGAGATCATCACAAATGGTGTCCTGGCCCCTGGAAATTAGATTTGTTTATTTTATTTTACTAATGATACCGGAGGGGTTCTAAGTCTAAAACAAAAAAGGGATACCTTAGCATAAATAATAATAATATATATATCTATATATATATATATATATATATATAGATAGATATATACATATACGTGATGTTAGAGGGTTCCTTTTAAAGCATTAACTTTTTTGATTTTAGAAGAATTAATATATTTGTTTTGATTGTGATGGCGGGTTTATTATTTATATTTTTTCTTCTCTTTACTTTTTTTTCCAGAAAATCACTTGCTGGGCCGCGTTGTGGTTGGGCCATTTATGTATGCTAGAGGACGTGAACTCGAACACTGGAATGAGATGCTCAACAAACCAAAAGAACTGGTGAAGCGATGGCACGCCTTATGCATTAGTACCTGATGTGGAGATCTGTTCTACCAAAAAGGACATTCTATGTGTTGGGGACAAAGTAGAGCAACAGTGCTGTTATTGGAACCCTGTAATCTCTCTGATTGACTATAGTGACCCACCCATTGTTCAGACTGTGTATAAAGATGGACATTCACGTAGGCTTTGTTGTAAAATGCAAAGGATAACTTAGCAGATGGTAGTATTGATTCAGTGTTCATTTTATGTGAATTATCTGTGGTCAAAGAAAAACACAGATAGTGACAGTATTTGTAAACAGCTACAAGAAAATAAGTGAAATACTCTAAAACATAACAAACACACATATCCCTTAATATAAAACAAAAGTGTACAAATCACATAGTGCTGTGTGATAGGTTGGCTCTTAATGAATACAGTTATTGTAAGGTGATGAAAGACCAATTGGTTCATAAAAGTAACTCTGCAACAAGGAATCTAGTATTGTGTAGAGAGGCAAACATGCACAATCCATTAAGTAATGGTGTCAAAACATCAGGGACAGCTGAATAGTCCTGCATATTATCAGTAACACACCTTTATGGTGATTTCGTTATTAGTTGTTTACAATTAATATTATCAGGTTTTGTGTTTTCATTTTACTGAAATTTTCCAATCTGTCCCTAAAGTTTCTCTAGCTGTTATTGAAGAACACATGTATCCAAGATGCACCTCTGTCGAAGTTTATTGTTAAATATTTGGTGTTCTCTCTATTTGCTTTTGTTACAGATGGCGTATATGTATTAAAATACAGTTAAAGGAACAGCACGACCACAAAAACAAAAATACCATTGTAAATGTTACAAGGCAACTGAAAAACACCTATCAAAAAGAATCAGACTGCACAGAAAAAATAGGAATTGGGGGCACACCCACAACATGCATTTTTAAGCAGTGAAACCTATACAAAATACAGTTAAAGAACAGCGCACACACAAAAACAAACATACAGTTTTAAATTTTACAAGGCAACTCAAAATGACCTATCTTGGCAAACAAACGTATATGTTATGTCTGACCCAAGGATAGGGACAATGTCATTAAATCATTTGATGGTGCAGTGCATCAGGATCGTTTCTATCGTGAAGGTACGTTTTATTTTTGTTAATGAAATACAGTGGTAAACTAGTATGGAGTAAAGGGTAAAAAAAATTCAACTTCCCAAGATAGAATAAACATGGAATTCAGCAGAATTCAACGGAATTCAACTATCTTGGCTCATTTCTTGTCCTCTCTAGACATGTTGTAATGTCTTCTGATGTAAACATGCTGAATTAAAAGTGCTAATATCATGAACTCAAAATCTCTTTCTTGAAGTGAAACAACATGAAACATAATCTTTGATATGCGATTATATTAATATATACTACTTTTTAATTTGTGTGCTACTTTATTAGAATAAAAATCATGTGTTTGGTTTTGTTGATTATTTTCCCTGTAGTTTGATCTACTGCATGGGTAGTCAACCTGGTCCTTACCGCGCAGTAGTGGGCGGTTTGGGATTTTAGGTCGGCGGTGGTGGGTTCTGCAGAAAACGCCCAGTGGGCCTCGATGGCCGTGAACCAAGGCCGGCAGCGGAGATCCTTTCATCTCCCCTGCTGGCCCATGCAGAGCCAGCCTTGCTGTAAGCCCTCTTGGGTTGGTTGATCAAAGATCTCCCTCGCCAGCCTGCTGGCACTTAGGGAAGGGCCTGGGAGGCTCTGTGTTTCTCCCGTGAGCAGGCTGGTCGGAGCGTTGTTGCGCGTTAACATAGCAACGCTCTGATACAGTGCTGTGCTCACAGGAGGATAGGAGAGTCAGCCGGAGGAGCTGCAGGCTAAAATGAACAAACCACCACTGAACCACCAGGGCTTGCAGCATTATGTCCACCCACCCTGGTAAAAGGTAAGAAGGGATGGGGAGACATTAAGATAGATTTTCACATCTGAACCACCTACACACAGCATAGACCCTATGCATCCTTCACACAGCACCCTACACACACATACAGCACCCCTCACACATGCACACACTGCCCCCCACACACTGTATCCCTTACACACACTACCCCACAATGCCCCTTCACACACAGTACCCTTCATACATACACAGCACCTCTCACAAACACATCACTTCTAACACACACACACACTGCACCCCAGACACACACACACACTGCTTGCCTTACACACACTACTTCCCTCACACACAGCTTCCTTCACACACACTGCCCCCCCCACACACACCCTTAACACACAGCACCCCTCACACACACACTTCACCCTTCACGCACATACAGCATCCTTTACACACATACAGCTCTCCTAACCAGGCATTGGTGGGCGGTAAGGAAATTTTACCATCAGCAAAGATACAAAAGTGGGCGGTAGGTATTAAAAGGTTGACTACACCTGATCTACTGTTTTTCCTGAGTATTCTACAAACAGAAATGTATCTGTTCAGAACACTGGCAGCAGTCTGATATGCCCTGACTAGAAGATGAAAAAAATAATTGAGTGATATCACAAAGAGTTAAATCAGGGCTGGCACTTTCTTAAGGCAGCGCTGGAGGCATTCTGATTTGGGTGCGCATAAAATGCCCCCCAGTTAGCTCAAGCAAAGCACCAGCCAATTTCACCCACTGTAGTGGAGAAGGTGGGTCCAGAAAGCTTTCAGGTGCAGACTTGGTATATGGCTCCAAGAGCTCCTGGCCATTCAGAACATTGCAGCAGGTTCCCACAGCAATGCTCTGATACTATTAGGCTGGAACCCAGTGAGAGCCTTTAAACCAGGTCAGAGGGTGCAGACCAAAAACTCTCCACACTGGCATGTCTCCCCTCCCTGTTGCAAAGTAACAACAGGGATAGGGGAATAAAATTCATTTTTGTTTTAATAATATAATATAATTGTATTTTTCATTATACATTATACAAATCCTTATGTCACCCTGTCACACACACAAACACAGCCCCTATCCCACACTACATCACTGACACATATGTACTGTGTCCCCAACACACGCAACATCCCCTACACAACTTCTCACAGCCTGCTTCCCCTATACAAATGCACTGCCTTTTCCCTATGCACTGCATTCGCCTTACTAATATGCATGGTTTATCCCCTGTACACATACAAATACACACTACATCCCCTGCACTGACACACTGCACCCGCTGCATACACTATATCCCCTACACACAATACCTGTTCCTCTTTTGCCCTTTTGTATCCAACTTAGGGAGACACCAGAGACAAGTTGCCAGCAGTCATGAGGTTTATGACTGTGGAACTCTGTGATGCTGACGTACAACATGCATGTTACTCTGGGTTTTATAGCTGTGGAGCTCTGTGATACACTGCTATGCACAGGTGTGTTTTTTTCTGTGAAGCTGTGTAATACATATAAATGCACTGACTTTAGCTGAAGTAGGACGTACAAACCTTAAATGCCCACTCCAAGTACCCTAACAACCCATGTTTATTGTGCGGGTCATGGTGCAAGCAGGTCCCTTATCATAATGTCATGGAAAACAATGGGTTATAGCTGCAGCGATTTGTAAAATATCCCTGTATCAATAAGAATGCCTTCACATCCTCCTTTACCTTTCAAAATCCTTCCAAGTTCTCTGTATGCCATGGCAGACGGGAACACACTGTAAAAGTTGCTGCTCTACCTCTTCACACATGACTATGTGGACATCCTTCTTCGATGGCTTAGGAAAACAACATGTACACCCCAGTTCAGAAAACTGTGAATGGTATTGGCCAGAAACAGTAAATGGCAGTACAGTGAGGATCAGCTTGTTTAGCAGCTCCACCTTGCTGTGTGTAAGTGGAACTTCTGGGACTGGATTACAAATCTCATAAATTCCAAGTGAATAGAATATGCTATGTCTAATGGAAAAGAGGTGGTGTGGACCAGGGCAGTATACTTGATACCTATAGCGGTGACTGGTGGCTGGTCCTTGACGTGGGATTCAAACCTGTCCAACTCCACTATTAGTCCTTCTTTGGCTAACAGGAAGCACTCCAGAGAGCAATATCATCATCACTAGATCCATCATCATCTCTACAAAGACTAGACATTGGTTACACTACCCTGGTACTCTGCTCTAACTCTTCAGTAAAAAGTGGCACTGATAACATTTTAAAAGTCTCTTGTGAGCTCTATCTTAGTTGCTTCTTGGTGGGCTCCAAGCAAAAGAAAGCAACAAGTCCACTTGTTTTAATGATATCTTGCTACATGCACCATTAATCACAGATGCCGTAACACTTGATCTAGCTGTCGCAGAAGGAGCTGCAGTGCCAGTGGAAGCAACAGCAAACATTTTTGCAGCATGAAAAGGTTGGGAAAAATTAAATCGCTGCTTCATGGTAAATCAGACTTAATGGACATGCTGGCAATCCCACTATCCCAAGGCTGAATACTATTAATAGGAGTAGTAGACTTGGTAGGGGAGGCAGTGGTGGAGGAGGCATCAGTGGACGAAATTTCAGCAGCTCTCATGGCCGAGGTGTTCAGATTCTCAGAGGCCATGAAGCTGTCACAAACTTACCTTTATTCGGCGCCCACTCCTCTCCTCCGTTACCTCAGTCCTCTGTCCTCTGTCCACGGGGCTCGAATGCTCCCCGTTGCCGCACGGCCTGAATATAATACTTACCTTCAGTCCCACGAACAGCTCCCTCAGTTTAGTATCTAGATATATCAGCTTAAGTATACATCACCATTAGAGAAGCTTGGTTGTCTCCTTGCCACACATGACTGGGGGGAACTCAGGCAGTCACTCAGAGAGACCCTCTCTTCTGGGAACAGCAGAAACCAGTAACAAGCGTCCGCATTACAGGTGGGTAGTTCTCCAAGGGAGCGCAAGATTCCCTTAGTCTTATATACCTATCTTCAAGGACAGTCAGTAGTTCCTTATCAGTGCAGCCCAGCAAAATACCTTGATACAAGCAGGTGGATGTACCTGGCAGTTGGCCAGACTGTTCAGGACCACCAGTACTCATGCCAAGTCTTGTGCGGTTAATTATCTCTTATCTACAAGCTTTCTTTGTACTGTTCTAGAGATGGCAACATAAGTTTTTTGATGGCAACATAAGTTTCTCAAACTGCTGAAGTGCTGTGGCAGCTTATAGTGCTGTGTCAGCTTAGTAAACAGATGTAGTGCTGTGTCAGCTCTTAATAGCTGTGGCATAAAGCCTTCAAGCCTGCATCTAGTAATTGTGGCCTTCAAGCCTGCATCTAGTGTGCTTCTGTAGTAGCTCCTTGGTAACAGTGTTGCAATGTAAACCTTCCTCCATGAGTTCAAATCCTCTGTGCTACAAGAGCCCAAGCACTGTGGGTCACAAGGAATTTGCTGCGTATTTATAAAACTTGATACGTGTTACATCCACAGAAACATGTGGATCAAGTGCCCATATTGTTTGAGGGATAAGCCAAATGACAAATGATTTAGGTAAACTAGAAAAATGGTCAGAATTGTGGCAACTGACATTTAATGTGGATAAGTGCAAGATAATGCATCTTGGACATAAAAACCCAAGGGCAGAGTACAGAATATTTGATAGAGTCCTAACCTCAACATATGAGGAAAGGGATTTAGGGGTGATTATTTCTGATGACTTAAAGGTAGGCAGACAATGTAATAGAGCAGCAGGAAATGCTAGCAGAATGCTTGGTTGTATAGGGAGAGGTATTAGCAGTAGAAAGAGGGAAGTGCTCATGCCATTATACAGAACACTGGTGAGACCTCACTTGGAGTATTGTACACAGTATTGGAGACCGTATCTTCAGAAGGATATTGATACCTTAGAGAGGGTTCAGAGAAGGGCTACTAAACTGGTTCATGGATTGCGGGATAAAACTTACCAGGAAAGGTTAAAGGATCTTAACATGTATAGCTTGGAGGAAAGACGAGACAGGGGGGATATGATAGAAACATTTAAATATATAAAGGGAATCAACACAGTAAAGGAGGAGACTATATTTAAAAGAAGAAAAACTACCACAACAAGAGGACATAGTCTTAAATTAGAGGGACAAAGGTTTAAAAATAATATCAGGAAGTATTACTTTACTGAGAGGGTAGTGGATGCATGGAATAGCCTTCCAGCTGAAGTGGTAGAGGTTAACACAGTAAAGGAGTTTAAGCATGCATGGGATAGGCATAAGGCTATCCTAACTATAAGATAAGGCTAGGGACTAATGAAAGTTTTTAGAAAATTGGGCAGACTAGATGGGCCGAATGGTTCTTATCTGCCGTCACATTCTATGTTTCTATGTTTCTAGTAATATGTGCTATGTGTGCTTATATGCTTACCGGTGCCATCTTAACTATCTATAAATGTTTGAGTTGCTCAATAGTGATCAATCAATCAATCATACTCAATTAATATGGAATATTATCACATTCCATCCCTTGATCACTCAGTGAGCAAAACCTCACACATTTACACATACCATTCAGGTTATCAGCAGGGGGAAAACCCATTTACCCACTTATTCCCATTATGCTCAATTCACACCTGGAACCGATTCAAGCCTAATTAAACTCTTCTAGCGCTACACTATGATCAGGGCCGGATTAACATAGGGACTGGTGGAGCTGCAGCTCCAGGCCCAAGCCCAGGCCCATGGAATAGACCCATTGATTTATAAAAAAAGAATAGGAGTAGTTTTTTTTTCACACACTACTCTTAGGGATTCCACCTGGCTTTTATTTTATTGGCACAGCCAGTATTTGAGGCTGCCTGGCTGGTGCCAATATTACAGTGATACTGGCAATACAAATGCTGGTATTTTTCTCAGTATAAACAAGAGATTACTATGCAATACCAGCACTGGCCAGTAGGGGTCGCTGTATGTGGAGACAGGCAGGGATAGGACGTTCCAGCATATCCCTCCCTGCCTATCTATACTCACTGATCTGAAGGGGTGCAGCTACAGAGAGTCCAGACAGCAACTCCCACCCTGTAGAGACAGCCTACAGCTCAGGGAAGTAAGGGATGGGGGAAAGGCTGCAAGGAGACATGGGGACACTGAGACACTAAGGGACATTGGGAGACATTATGACACAGACACATGGGGACACAGTGTCCCCATGTCTCCCAGCCAGTGTCCCTGGTGTCTCAGTGCCCCCTAGTCTCCCAGTGCCCCCAGTCTGCCAGTGTCTCAATGTCCCCATGTCTCCAAGCTAGTGTCCCTAGTGTCTGTGGCCCTGGTGTCTCCTTGTCCCCATGTCTCCCAGTGCCCCCATGTCTCAATGTCCCCATGTCCCCCAGCCAGTGTATCTAGTGTCTGTGTCCCTGGTGTCTGTGTCCCCATGTCTTCAAGCGTCCCCTATTTTCCCAGTGTCCCCATGCGTCCCAGCCAGAGTCCCCTAGTCTCCCAGTGTCACTGGTGTCTCCGTGTCCCCATCTTCCAAGTGACATGGGGACCCTGGGATACATGGGTACACAGGGAGACATGGGGCATTGAGACACTGTGATACATAGGATCACTGGGAGACCTGGGGACACGACACTAGGGGACACTGGGAGACATGGGGCACTGAGACACTGATACATAGGAACACTGAGACCTGGAGTAATCGACACATGGGGGCACTGGGAGGAATCCATCTATACAGCAGAATCAAACTAAGTAGTTTTTTG
>OW240922.1:19749703-19760903 GCA_933207985.1 Pelobates cultripes | reverse complement strand
GGTGCTGTGTGTGTGTGTGTGAGGGTGCTGTTAGTGTGATGTGTGTGTGAGGGTGCTGGTAGTGTGCTATGTGGGTGCTGGTACAGGTGGGTGCTGTGTGTGAGGGTGCGGTTTGTGTGTGAGGGTGGTGTTTGTGTGCTGTGTGTGAGGGTGCTGGTAGTGTGCTGTGTGTGAGGGTGCTGTTTGTGTGATGTGTGTGTGAGGGTGCTGTTTGTGTCATGTATTTGTGAGGGTGCTGTAAGTGTGCTGTGTGTGTGTGCTGTTTGTGTGAGGGTGCAAGTGTTTTTGCAAGGGTGCTGTGTGTGTGTGTGTGAGGGTGCTGTTAGTGTACTGTGTGTGTGAGCGTGCTGTGTGTGTGTGTGAGGATGCTCTGTGTGTGAGGGTGCCGGCAATCAAGTAGATATAACATATCATGTAAAATTAGAACTGAATACAATGATAAGAATTGGCAAAATGAATTCTGGCAAATAATTCAACAGAGTTCATGTAGCAAATCACATATATAATATTACAAAAGTGGAGTGGCCACAGATAAATTAGATTACTTAGCACATGTGACAACAAGTAAAAGAAATACATTATATATTAAAAACATCAGGTTAATAGGAATTAACTTGGGACCAGCAAGGTGACAAGTCTCAGTTTCTACATAAGTTGTCTGGAGGAACTGGGACCTGGCCAATTTGTCCTGATCGAAAATAGCAAAAAGTCTCATATTTTTCCAGGCTAAGTTGCCCCGTGAAGTGGTTACATTTTTTGCTGTGGAGGAAGAATAAAAATGATCTCCCTCACTGCTTGCTGTGCCTTGATGACATCCTCACCTGTCCTTCAGTGATGTCACACTATCCTTGTGATGTCACTAAGCAAGCCTGTCAATAGTCAGCACAGCTGAGGTCCCTTCCAGTCCATCCTAGACTTCAAACGAGCAATGATGCAGGAGGGCATAGCTCAGAGCCACGGATGGATACGGCCTTCACGTTGAAGATTTGCCCAAATTGGAACCAAGGAGAAGGGAGCTTTTAAAGCTATGGTCAGGGTAGACAAGGTAATGTCTTTTCATGTCATGAAATTGTTATTGTATATGTCATTTTATTTTGGCCCAAAATGTTCATTTATTTTACAGTCTTGATGTGTGTTTGTTTACATTAATTTACTTATGCGAGTTTTATAATGATTTTTAAGTTGGGGCCGTAACATGTTTAAGATTTGTATTGTTCCTAATAGGTTAGATAGATAGAGTAATAGAGTTTTTATTGTTCTTAATAGGTTAGATAGATAGAGTGATAGGTTAATTCATTGATTCAATTCATCTCTATGAGGAGATGCTGATTGGCCAGGGCTCTGTTTGAATTACGCTGGCTCTGCCCCTGATCTGCCTCTTTGTCAGTCTCGGCCAATCCTATGGGGAAGCACTGTGATTGGATCAGGCACCACTTCTGATGATGTCAGCCGGTAGTTTGCCGAGTCAAACAGCATGCAGAGCTACAGCTTCAGGCTTGAATACAAGTAAGATTTTACTATATTTAGGGAGGCATGGGGGGGTGCTAGATGGTGGTTTTTACACTATAGGGTCAGGAATACATGTTTGTGTTCCTGACCCTATAGTGTTCCATTAAGTTCAGAATGTAAGGTGTACTTATTGTGGAGGATGTCACACTCAGAAGTAGACAACAGAGTCAGTGTGACCTAGGCATGTGACATTCATGAAGGGGTGGAGCGATTGTTAAGTTGCCTGACTGTGTTCCTTCATACTGCCAGTTTTACCAGAGCAATCATTTTTGCTCTGAAGTGCATGTGTATTTTTAAGGTGGAAGCGTACTTATTTTTCCCCTTAAATTACAGGGAGCGCTATTGTTTATTACTGATTTTTGCGTGTGGGAAGACACATTATAGACAGAAGACGTAGAGCAAAACAAGTGTTTAAATTTAAAGGGACATCTATATTACGTACATATACATATTTTATTCACTGTATTTATGGTGTAGCAGGACATAGATATTGTCTCTTTAGAGGAGGTTGTCATTATGCGAACGCATGTTTATGGGTTTAAGTTGTCCGAGCAACGGCCAATTTATTGGGATAAGGGGTGTGATTCCTCACTTTTGTTTCTACTGAAAGTAGAGGAAGCAATAGATGTAGCTGTATTGGTAAATTGTAAACCTTTATTTAGGTCAAGTTTAGATTCTTTAATAATCTAAGACTTGTCAATTTAAGAAAATAAAATGAGTAATGATCAAGGGAGTAAAAGTAAGTAGATCTACCTTTTAAAGCCTCGCGGAGTGGGGGGACAATACGTAAATAGGTAGGAGAAAACTGGATCGTTAGGAATACCTGTTTGTATTCATAATACTCTAGTGTTCCTTCAATGAACTAAAAAAAAAAAGAAAAGAAAAAAAGCCAACCAATTTAAGCCAACATTGCAGTAGAGAACATATTGACTCTACCTAGCCCATGGCCCTTTCGATCAATCAATCAAGTAATTAGTACAATCCATAAACACAGCGGTGAAACATTAAGGTGCTTTAACAAAACTGCAGTAAACAAATACTATGTGCAAGACAAATATAAAAGACATGGAGATGCAAAAAAATACAATTAAAAATACATTTCATACATATACAGAGCAGAAATGCATAGCTATGTACATAAGATTTCATCATAGATCTCATCAATGTATCTTAAATTTAAATTTTTTAACAATTGCTAATAAAGTATTCTATAACGTACAATGCAAAATGCCATCTAGAGGCCATTGTGGAGAAGACATCAGTAGTACAAATTTAGAGTGAGCTGGAAACTATTCTTTTGAGATGTGTTAATTGTTATTGTCTCTTAGATACTGATTTGAACACAGCAGCTGGATAGAAACTGCTATAAATGAAAAGAGCCAAATTGGAATAAGTGGGAAGACCTATTGTCCTACCCCCCTGACCCCCACCCCTGACCATTAACTAGATACCTGTAAAAATAAAACTTACCATTTGATGTCTTCTTTCTTCTAAAATATTCTTTCAGCCCCAAAAAAGGCCAAATAAAAGTCGGGAATACCGACAATACCGTGGGAATTAGGGAGTTATCTACTTATTCATTCCTGTCATTCCATTGACTGGCTAAGTAACTTAAATTTTATATGAATGCATGTTACTTGATTGTTGTAAGTGTTGCAAATGCTTACAGCTAAATCCTGGAAGTCCACACAGTCTGCTGAATACATACACACAAACATACTACATTGAGGGGTGCAGTGTATGTGTTTGTGTGTACGGGTGTGGAGTGCTGTGTGTGTGTGTGTGTGTGTGTGTGTGGGGTGCTTGTGGGGGATGCTGTCGCAAATATACAATCTATATACCCCCTCCATTCTTCTTACCTTTGGTGAAGGAGGGGGGACACAGAAATCCCTGGTGGTCCAGTGGTCGTAAGAAGGACAGGTCCTGCAGCTCTCCTATCCTCCCGCGCGATGCTATGTGGAGTGTTGCCATGGTAACGTGCGGCAACGCTCCACACAGATTGCTCGCGGGCGGACGGGAGAGCTGCTTCTCAGATCCCTCCCACTTTCCTCCTAACACGGAAGCAGAGTTGGTGTCACAGTAGTGACCCAAACATGCAGAGTGTAACCTAAACCAGAAAAACGTATTACCGGACCTTAGGATTGCTGGGTTTAACGTGGTAGAGTAGTCGAGGAAATAGCCAAAAGCCAGGGATACCAGAAAGTAGGATGAGGATAAAAACTAGCCGAGGTCAGGAAAACAGATAACAGAAAAACGAGAAACCAGTCCAAGTCAGGGTACCAGGGAGGAGAGTAGTCAAAAGGGCAAGCCGGGTCAAAATACGAGGAGACAAACAGAGAAATAACAAGCACTAGAGGGAACCAAGGAATAGAACCACAATAGGGCACAGATCAAGGAAAAAAGGCGCTCTTTTATACCAAAGCGTCTGTGGCTTTAACAGCACGCCCCTAGAACGTCCGGCAGCGTGGAATACAGTGAACATACGCGGTATAGTCCTCCTGACGTCGGCACGCATGTGTCACATCATAAGAGGAGGCGTGTGAGGAACGTCCCTCGTCCGACAAGCTGTGCCGTTGCCCAAAGATGTTGGAACCTGGAACTACACTGCGCGGGTCCGGAGGAGAAAGGATATGGACATCAGGGCTGCCATCAGAAATTTTGGGGCCCCTGACACAGCTCAAGGTCTGGGTCCCTGGGGCCCACCCCCGAGTCTGCCCACAGGTATGCAGTGTGTTTGTGTATAGTGAATTCAGAGTGTGTGTTTGTAGCTTGTGTGTAGTGAATGCAGTGTGTGTGTTTGTGTAGGCATGTAGTGTGTATAGAATGAATGCTGAGTGTGTGTTTCTGTAGTTGAGGTGTTGTGTTTGTGAAGTGGATGTAGTGTGTGTATAGCGAATGCAGTGTGTGTGTGTTTGTGTAGTTGAAAGTGTGTGTATAGGGAATGCAGTGTGTGTTTAGTGTACTGTGTGTATAGTGAACAGGGCCGGACTGGGGATACAAAGCAGCCCTGGAAAAATTTATGCCAGCCCCATAAGTCACAGCGCCATATATTGTCGCGTGTAATATGTAAGGCTATGTCTTGCCATGACAGATGATTGAGTAATATATATATATTGCTTTTTCCATTATAAAATATTGGTCCTTTCAGAGTAAAACATTTAATTATACAGTAAGCATACTCACATGCAGACACATACAATCTCACTGACATCTCAATGACACACACAAGCTCATTGATACACGGCCTCATAAACAAACAATTTTACTGATATACATCAGCTCTTTGACATAAAAACACAAGCTCACTCACTAGCAGGCACACACATGCAAGCAAGCTCACTCACTAGCAGACGCACACACACAGTTTAATGTACTGGTACTGGTATCTATAGCATGTCCCTACAGGCTTTTCAATGTAAACACTGACTTTTCAGAGAAAAGGCAGTGTTTACATTGCTTCAAAGTGACACCGCTAGTGACAGTCACTCAGACGGTCACTAGAGGTGCTTCCTGTGTCAGTGCACCTACATTCAGGGCCTCCACACTCTGTATGTGCTGAACATTCCCCATAGAGAAACATTATCTCTATGAGGAGATGCTGATTGGTGTAGCGTTTTGCAGCCAATCCGATGGCAAAGCATTGGATTGGCTGAGATCATCAAGCTTGATGATCTCAGCCATAGAGGCAGGGCCAGTCAAAGGGAAGACCAGTACGCTGCGTGGGGAAAAAAAAGGTGAGAAAAACCACTATTTTTAAACACACATATACACCATGACAGACACAGAAACACACACCCCATGACAGACACACACACACCCCATGACAGACAGACATACACAGACAGACACACACACACCATACAGACAGATACCATGACACAGACAGACACACACACACACACACACACCATACAGACACCATGACACAGACAGACACACCATAACAGACAAACTCGTGCAGTGCAGATGGCTGTCTGTGCTGGGGCACCTGTGCTGGCGGCCACTGGGGAAGGTCTGCTGGCAGCCGCTGGGGGAGCTGCGCTGGCTCTGCTCTCCCGCTGCTGAATGAGACCGGGGCCGGAATATGACGTCATATTCCGGCCCCGGTCTCCTTAAGCTGCACGCTGGGGAGCAGAGACAGAGCAGCTCCCCCAGTGGCCACCAGCAGACCCAGGTGTCTGCCCGGCTCCAGGTGCCGACGGCCCACCGGGAAATTTCCCGGTATCCCGGTGGGCCAGTCCGGCCCTGATAGTGAATGCAGTGTGTGTTTGCATAATGGATGTAGTGTGTATAGTGGAAGTATTGTGTGTGGATATAATGAATGCCTAGTGTGTGTTTGCGTAGTGGATGTAGTGTGTATAGTGGAAGTGGTGTGTGTGTGTGTGTGTATAATGAATGCATAGTGTGTGTTTGCGTAGTGGATGTATTGTGTGTATATAATGAATACATAGTGTGTGTTTATGTAGGGATGTAGTGTGTGAATAGTAAATGCAGTGTGTGTTTGTGTAGGCATGTAGTGTGTGTATATAAAGAATGCAGAGCGTGTTTGTGTAGTTGAGGTAGTGTGTATAATGAATGCAGTGTGTGACTGAATAGTTTGTGTAGTGGATGTAGTGTGTATAGTGTATGCAGTGTGTGTGTTTGCACTAAGGGAGATGCGTAGTGGATTTAGTGTGTATAGTGGAGGTACTGTGTGTATAGTAACTGCAAAAGTTAGACACAGAGGAGCTGCTGGGAAGGGAAGATGGAGTGTGCTGCGGTCCTTCACTGCAGTGAACAGGAGCCGGGGCCCACAGGGCGCAGGTGTACATATACAGCGAAAAATCACTATATATATATACATACATGTGGGGCACGGAACCACCATCGTGGTTGTCATGCCCTGATGAACATTCTTTTTTTCGAGCCAATTGTACAAGAGAAACTGTCAGTGGTTATTATACCGCTATATGTTGTTTTACTCAGAGCTGGTCTATAGCAAATATGAGTGTGATCCCACATATCCTTGTTGTGTGTCCTATACAAAGTATCTGCCCATCTGCACTTTTACTGGTTATTTCCTTATTTATTACATATAAATTACCACCAAGTAAAGCCTGGACTAATCCAAGCCAGGATTTTCCAACGAATTTGACTTAATACACACAATACTTAGTGCAACCTGTTTTTTGTGTTTTGTTTCTTTTCAGTGAGGTATTGGGGGTAGTCATTACTTACAGTGTTTGCAGCTTAATTTACTGTTTAATTAATTTAATCACTTCCTTAGCGCTTATGCTACCTTTCGTACTTGCTGCATTTTATGTAAAAAATTTTACCAATGTAGGAATATCAGAATATTTACCAGTGAAGGAATATCAGAATATTTACCAGTGGAGGAATGTCAGAATGTTTACCAATAGAGGAATATCAGAATATTTACCAGTGGAGGAATATCAGAATATTTACCAATAGAGGAATATCAGAATATTTACCAGTGGAGGTGTATCAGAATATTTACCAATAGAGGAATATCAGAATGTTTACCAATAGAGGAATATCAGAATATTTACCAGTGGAGGTGTATCAGAATATTTACCAGTGGAGGTGTATCAGAATATTTACCAGTGGAGGTGTATCAGAATATTTACCAGTGGAGGAATATCAGAATATTTACCAGTGGAGGAATGTCAGAATGTTTACCAGTGGAGGAATGTCAGAATATTTACCAATGGAGGAATATCAGAATATTTACCAGTGTAGGAATATCAGAATATTTACCAGTGGAGGTGTATCAGAATATTTACCAGTGTAGGAATATCAGAATATTTACCAGTGGAGGAATATCAGAATATTTACCAGTGGAGGAATATCAGAATATTTACCAGTGGAGGTGTATCAGAATATTTACCAGTGGAGGAATATCAGAATATTTACCAGTGGAGGTGTATCAGAATATTTACCAATAGAGGAATATCAGAATATTTACCAGTGGAGGTGTATCAGAATATTTACCAGTGGAGGAATGTCAGAATGTTTACTTGTGGAGGTGTATCAGAATATTTACCAGTGGAGGTGTATCAGAATATTTACCAGTGGAGGTGTATCAGAATATTTACCAGTGGAGGAATATCAGAATATTTACCAGTGGAGGAATATCAGAATATTTACCAGTGGAGGAATATCAGAATATTTACCAGTGGAGGAATGTCAGAATGTTTACCAGTGGAGGAATATCAGAATATTTACCAATAGAGGAATATCAGAATATTTACCAATGTAGGAATATCAGAATATTTACCAGTGGAGGTGTATCAGAATATTTACCAGTGGAGGAATATCAGAATATTTACCAGTGGAGGTGTATCAGAATATTTACCAGTGGAGGAATATCAGAATATTTACCAATAGAGGAATATCAGAATATTTACCAATGTAGGAATATCAGAATATTTACCAGTGGAGGAATGTCAGAATGTTTACTTGTGGAGGTGTATCAGAATATTTACCAGTGGAGGAATGTCAGAATATTTACCAATAGAGGAATATCAGAATATTTACCAGTGGAGGAATGTCAGAATGTTTACTTGTGGAGGAATATCAGAATATTTACCAGTGGAGGTGTATCAGAATATTTACCAGTGGAGGAATATCAGAATATTTACCAGTGGAGGAATATCAGAATATTTACCAGTGGAGGAATATCAGAATATTTACCAGTGGAGGAATGTCAGAATGTTTACCAGTGGAGGAATGTCAGAATATTTACCAGTGGAGGAATATCAGAATATTTACCAGTGTAGGAATATCAGAATATTTACCAGTGGAGGTGTATCAGAATATTTACCAGTGGAGGAATATCAGAATATTTACCAGTGGAGGTGTATCAGAATATTTACCAGTGGAGGAATATCAGAATATTTACCAGTGGAGGTGTATCAGAATATTTACCAGTGGAGGTGTATCAGAATATTTACCAATAGAGGAATATCAGAATGTTTACCAATAGAGGAATATCAGAATATTTACCAGTGGAGGTGTATCAGAATATTTACCAGTGGAGGAATGTCAGAATGTTTACCTGTGGAGGTGTATCAGAATATTTACCAGTGGAGGTGTATCAGAATATTTACCAGTGGAGGAATATCAGAATATTTACCAGTGGAGGAATATCAGAATATTTACCAGTGGAGGAATATCAGAATATTTACCAGTGGAGGAATGTCAGAATGTTTACCAGTGGAGGAATGTCAGAATATTTACCAGTGGAGGAATATCAGAATATTTACCAGTGGAGGTGTATCAGAATATTTACCAGTGGAGGAATATCAGAATATTTACCAGTGGAGGTGTATCAGAATATTTACCAGTGGAGGTGTATCAGAATATTTACCAGTGGAGGTGTATCAGAATATTTACCAGTGGAGGAATATCAGAATATTTACCAGTGGAGGAATATCAGAATATTTACCAATAGAGGAATATCAGAATATTTACCAATGTAGGAATATCAGAATATTTACCAGTGGAGGAATATCAGAATATTTACCAGTGGAGGTGTAATGGTATTTATTAATTAATGACTTTACATCATAAAGAAAGCATATTTAGTGTAATGCTTTGGGGGCACCACTAGGGGGAGTGTGTAGGAAGACATGTGCTTCTGGCAGTGACATCACAGGCCAGCCTACTTACACTGAATAAAACCAGATGGAGGAGAAAACTCTGGCTTTTTGCCTCTTTGCCTGTACCTGAAAGATGTAGTAGCAGCTCTGACTTAACCCCAGCCAAAGGGCTGGGGCCTTGTAAGTAAAATGTTGTGTAACATGTAGCAACCTTTTGTAAGTAATATGTTGTAGTTTTGTATTGTATCATAATTGTAGTAAATTGACATTCTGCTAGCATCTGTTTATTTATTATAGTTATAGTAAATATACATTTAATATTACAACGTTTTGTGTATTTTCTATCCACATATTCGACCATAATACCATGAATTATAAAAATATTAATGTTGTTCCGTATTGCTTAATTATTATGTATTAAGAGATTAATATTCATATTTAGGTCACAACCACAACATTTGGCGTAGTCGGCAGGATTATGCTTGAATATTGGGGAAAATATAAATGTTATGCATATTGCTTAAATCATACTGTAAATTGTCTGTCTGTATACAAATGAATAAATGAATGATGATTTGGTTTTAATGGAATGAATGCAGATAGCAGATAGGGATTAGATATTTGTTTTTTAAGGTATCTCTTGTTGTAGAACATAGTGATGAATTATTGTGTTGCTTGTTACGTTTTACCAACCTTTGGTCATTTTATATATATAAAACAAAAAACTATTTTACTTTTTGTCTGACCATGTGGATTTTAATCCACCATTGACCACATGGTGTGAATGAGTTGAGGCCTAGTTTCATTGTTTGCTTTCATTTGCATAGGAAAAGACTTTTCACTAAACTAGTTCACCAGGTTTTATTGCTAAATTTGACCCTGTTTGAGTACTAATTTACATTTGTTTGGTATTCATGGATTTGTCTAGTTGAAAAGAGATTTGGACAAAATGTATTAAATTAGTAGTTAAGAAAAAGATACGTTTAGTAAAGCAGATTCAGTGAATAATAGATTTATGTGTGCGTATACACAGAATATTAGTATAAATATATATATGATTTTGACTCATGAAGGAGAGACCACTTTTTAAACAGCTGTGTGACCATGCTTTTCAGCTACAGCTGGGGAGAATTTGTCCTTGTTGGGGGTGGGTAGTCTTGCCTGTATGAGAAAAAATAAACTGCATTGTTTTGTAAATGTAATTGCCTAAGCTAATCAATTTGTGGAGTGTTTTTCAGCTTTATTATCCAGGACTAAGGAATTACTGGACATATGCAGGAACTGGTAACAAATGAACTGAAAAAATGGTAAAATAATTCCTTTGTCCTATTTAGTCTGAATATTTTAACAAGTTAACATTTTTAACAAAGTAAGTGTAGGGGCTCAGATTAAGATTTATATTATTTTAGAAGCCATCTATAACTGATTTTAATATTTCCATGCTTTGAATTAGGGTGTATCTGCCTAGCGGGTGAACCTCCATAACGTGGGCTGTGATTTTAGTTACAGTGGCGGGTGGGGAACCTGAGCTAGGGGGTATTTAAACGTGTCCGGATAAGGGGGAGCATACCCAATAGTTGTTGTGCAGTTCTATCCTGTATTATTATTTGAAACCCTGTATTACTTATAAGTAGCGTTTTGTAACTTATTTGTAATTGTTTATATATATTGCTCTGGGAAAGGGATAGGCAAAATCTCTGAGAGACCAGGAAATATATTTTTAAAAAGGGCGTATTACACTAGTGGTAGGGTGGCCTATCATGACCATAGAGACCCTTGGTGACTAGTTTTTGTTGTATATTGCCCTGGGAAGGGGATACGCTATTTAATAGAAATTCCTGAGAGACCAGGAAATATACAATAAGTGATACGTGAATGTACTGGTTAAATTGCAGACATATTGGCCCAGAACCTTTAATCGAGCCGGAAAAGAGGCTGCTGTATGTTTGCTCCTCTATAATTTTGCGGGGGCGGTCACCCCATGCGGAAAGCCACTGCCATCACAGGGTGGTTAGTTGTGCAGGCCCTTAGCCGCGAGGTGCAAGCATGTCCGTGGAAAGGCTAGAAATTAATAGGGAGTCACTCATAGC
>OW240922.1:19733911-19749603 GCA_933207985.1 Pelobates cultripes | reverse complement strand
CTGCCCTGTTATTAGCTTGCTAGATCCTGCAGGAGCCTTCTGTATGTGGTTAAAGTTCAATTCAGAGAGAGAAAGTGATAAAAACGTTTTTGGTAAGTTACCATCGGATTAAAAATTAAACCATTTTTTTTCCATGCAGGCTCTGTCAATCACAGCCAGGGGAGGTGTGGCTAGGGCTGCATAAATAGAAACAAAAGTGATTTAACTCCTAAATGGCAGACAATTGAGCAGTAAGACAGCAGGGACATTATCTATACACCAAACTTGCATCATTAAGCTAGGTTTGTTTTGCTGACTATTTTAAATTCACAGTCTTTACCTGGCACACATAACATCCAGGACACATTTCACAATCATCACTTTAACTGTTTTATTTGTAAAATAAATAATCTATGAACACAAACACATTGGACAGCACAAGATATGTTATGGATAGAATTTATCGTACAAAAATAGTTTTTACTCCAGGCAATAAACATGGGAAGAAAAGTTTACAGACGTGATATAAGATTTACAAGTGTCAAACATACATTTAATTGATTAGTCGAAAGGACAGTAGGATTATGTTAAATTTCATGTAGTACCAGATAAGTCAGTTCAGATTTTTTTTTCAGCCAAAATTAAGCTGCCTGGAAAGAAAAAGCAGAATGACTAATAATATCTTAATTTTGAAACATTTCCCACATTATGGGGCATCCAGATAGATATTTCACTTTATAGCATAATGTAACTTTCTAATTAAGCTTTAACACGTATACTCAGAACTGCATCATATATTGTTTTTAGAAAAACAGAAGTCCATGCCCAATTATCCATAACCCACATAGGCACTTGCCTACAGCCCTACTTTTTAAAAGTGGTTGTGGCACCACTTTTGACTTGCAAATTCAGTATATAAAAGTGCTGTGATTGTCTTGCAAATTCAGTATATTGGTGAATAATTACTTAGCAAATTGTACTGAACTGAAAACCACACTACAAAATGTAGACTAAGATAGTGAATCACTAACTATAGTCGTTTTGGCAAATTTTTCAAAATACAAATTTTTTGCCTAAACTTTGCAGATTGGTTTTCAATTATCTACAATTTACGGTTTGGTGAAAAAACGCGCTTTAAATTTTTTTTCTTAGAAATGGGAGCACTCGTTCTGCCCTTCTACTTATGGTGGCATTAGCACCAATGTCAGATTTAGCACCAATGTCAAGTCTAGTATGTAATAATATCAGTGTAGAGGAGTTATATCAGAGCTGAAAAAAAAAAATAACCATTAAATAACCTAGCTTGTCTAAGAGTATATAAAAGGACATGTGACAGAGCTACTGTGTTTCTTTCAATGTTACAAAATGAATGCATGTGTGTCTACAACCATTTTAAGGAGGAGTTGGTTTGCTAGGATGTTTAATATATACAGTTACAGTCATAAGCAGATGGTGAGTGCTTATTTGTTAACTTTCTCCAAAATAAACATACAATGAAGACTAGAAGCATTCAATGGGTACTCTGAACATTACTAATTTACAATTAAAATTATATTTAACTTGGATTTTTCTCTTCGGCTATAGATATCACATGTTCAGTTTCATAAAATTGTTACCTCATTTCTGCTAGCATTCCGAATCGTACACAATGTAATTACTTTCATGCTTAACATGTGCGCATGTGTCCTGCCAACACAATTCACATCTACTACAGCATATGCCATGTATTCCTAACCACGGGTGTTGATCACACCAAGTGAACCTCAGCGTAAAATCACTCATATTTCCTGTAATTATGAACCTTGTTTAAAAACCGCAAATGACGACACTAAACATGCTGCATATTCTATATCCCTTAAATGACTTTTTTTATTTGGAGCATAATCACAACCAGGCCTTTTTGGATTATTGTCATTACCACTAAGGCCAATATGTACTGTGAAGGTTTACCTGGGCACTTTGACTTGGCTTGATTCTCATTCTACCCGAGCTGTTTTAATATTCTATATTCATTTCCTTTCAAACTTCAAGTGTCTCTTAATACACTGCTCAAAAAAATAAAGGGAACACTTAAACAACAAAATGTAACTCCAAGTCAATCACACTTCTGTGAAATCAAACTGTCCACTTAGGAAGCAACACTGAGTGACAATCAATTTCACATGCTGTTGTGCAAATGGGATAGACAACAGGTGGAAATTATAGGCAATTAGAAAGACACCCCCAATAAAGGAGTGGTTCTGCAGGTGGTGACCATAGACCACTTCTCAGTTCCTATGCTTCCTGGCTGATGTTTTGGTTCCTTTTGAATGCTGGCGGTGCTTTCACTCTAGTGGTAGCATGAGACAGAGTCTACAACCCACACAACTGGCTCAGGTAGTGCAGCTCATCCAGGATGGCACATCAATGCGAGCTGTGGCAAGAAGGTTTGCTGTGTCTGTCAGCGTAGTGTCCAGAGCATAGAGGCGCTACCAAGCGACAGACCAGTACATCAGGAGACGTGGAGAAGACCAAAGGAGGGCAACAACCCAGCAGCAGAACCGCTACCTACGCCTTTGTGCAAGGAGGAACAGGAGGAGCACTGCCAGAGCCCTGCAAAATGACCTCCAGCAGGCCACAAATGTGCATGTGTCTGCTCAAACAGTCAGAAACAGGCTCCACGAGGGTGGTATGAGGGCCCGACGTCCACAGGTGGGGGTTGTGCTTACAGCCCAACACCGTGCAGGACGTTTGGCATTTGCCAGAGAACACCAAGATTGGCAAGTTAGCCACTGGTGCCCTGTGCTCTTCACAGATGAAAGCAGGTTCAACTAAGCACATGTGACAGACGTGACAGAGTCCGAAGACGCCGTGGAGAACGTTCTGCTGCCTGAAACATTCTCCAGCATGACCGGTTCGGCAGTGGGTCAGTAATGGTGTGAGGTGGCCCTCCATGTGCTCGCCAGAGGTAGCCTGACTGCCATTAGGTACCGAGATGAGATACTCAAACCCCTTGTGAGACCATATGCTAGTGTGGTTGGCCCTCCTAATGCAAGACAATGCTAGACCTCACGTGGCTGGAGTGTGTCAGCAGTTCCTGTAAGACGAAGGCACTGATGCTATGGACTGGCTTCCCGTTCCCCAGACCTGAATCCAATTAAGCACATCTGGGACATCATGTCTCGCGCCATTGCACCACAGACTGTACAGGAGTTGGCAGATGCTTTAGTCCAGGTCTGGGAGGATATCCCTCAGGAGATCATCTGCCACCTCATCAGGAGAACGCACAGGCGTTGTAGGGAGGTCATACAGGCACGTGGAGGCCACACACACGACAGCCTCATTTTGACTAGTTTTAAGGACATTACATCAAAGTTGGATCATCATGTAGTGTGTTTTTTACTTTAATTTTGAGTGCGACTCCAAATCCAGACCTCCATGGGTGGAAAATTTGATTTCCATTTTTTTTATTTTTGTGTGATTTTGTTGTCAGCACATTCAACTGTAATGTAAAGAACAAAGTATTTCAGAAGAATATTTAATTAATTCAGATCTAGGATGTGTTATTTTTGTGTTCCCTTTATTTTTTTGAGCAGTGTACTTTCACCTGACATATGTTCAACCTTGTTCATGGTTGGGCAAGACTGATCAAGGTTCCTTAAGACTTTGGTATGGATACTGAAACAAGACCATAACGGAAAAGTAAGGTGTTGTGGAATAGGTAATTGAAGTCAAAGTCTTTGTCATAATCGCTGATTTACATATTCTGTTATACCTTAATCAAAAATCTCCAATTTTTCATTTTCTCGCTCCCTCTCTCTACCCAATCTGTATGCTGCCAATTTTTTTACTTTTTTCAGCAACACATTTTCAGGATAGTTCTGACATTTAACAGAATTGTTTATGTTTGTCTTAATGTCCATAACAAGGATGTATTTTTAAGTTTGACTTGTTCTTACTTTGCCTTTTACGGCTGCTTTGTCAAAATAAAAAACTTTGAACCAATGATTAAAAAAATAAATAAAATATATATATATATATATATATATATATATATATATATATTCACGCTTGTTATGATATCACTAAATGACTTGTTCCGACAGTACTGCTGCAATGGAGCAATAATTATTCAGTGCTTATAATGCATTTTGCATTATTATTATGATGATGATTTAAAAATAAAAAAATAAAAATTGTTAAGCAAAATGCAAATAGTGATTGTTAAAAGGCTCAATTCAGCATAAAATTTTTACCCAAATTAAGTAAAAAATGTTTTATTATCTTGTGTGAATTACCTAGTGTTCAGGAAAATATGTACAGTGTGTAAAATGCTTCACACATCTGATGCTACATTATGATAAGAATTGTCCAAATATAAAACACAATGCTTTTATTTCCTCTTGCATGAACTCAAAGTGACCTAGAAAAATGAAAAACACAAGAATAATTTCCTTCTCTTCTTTAGTAAACCGCCTAACACCAGAACTTTGTGTTATCTTACAAGTGAGTCCGCTGATGCCTAACAAGCTGTGAACTTTGTGTAAATGCTTTCCCACATTCAGAACACGTGAATGGTTTCTCTCCAGTGTGAATCCTTTTATGTTGGACGAGACTTGACTTATCAGTGAAACGTTTTCCGCATTCCGAGCATAAGAATGGCTTCTCCCCCGTGTGGATCCGCTGATGTGTAACAAGCTTTGATTTGTAAGAGAAATACTTCCCGCAGTACGAGCAAGACAATTTTTTGACGATGTGAGTGGTCTGATGTTTGACAAGGTTTGCATGACTAGTAAAGGATTTCTGACACTCTATACAGCTATACATCCTTGGCGTGCTGTGTGTTCGCTGGTGAGCTATGAAAGCTGTGATTCTATGAAAGTTTTTTCCACACTCATTACACTTCATAACAGCCAATCTATTATGCAGTCTCTGTATGCTACCGTTCCCTTTCTTATGTTCTTTCATCTTAACCAAATATGCTACCTGAGCATGGTCTGTGGCTGTATAAAGGTTAGGGTCAGTGAGATTTTCTTGTTGAGATGGTGCAGATTCCTCCTTAACGTGAGCGGGACATGTATATTCTGGAAGTGCATATTCAGTGGGTGTATAAATGTTAGGTTCTACAATGTTTACAGTTTCAAATGAGACCAATTCCTCCTTAATGCGAGTAGATGAATATTGTGTCTCTGTAGGACTATAAATAGTAGTAGTGTCTGTGAGGTTTCTTTCTGCACATGATGCGGATTCCTCCTTAATAGGAGTAGATGTATAATCTGTCTGTGGCTGTTCTGTGCCTGAATAAATGTCAGGGCCTGTAAGTTTTTCTTCTTCACATGTGCTGACACAGAGGCCTACATTTTGGACTGTTCCAGGCGGTCGCTTTTCTGGTTTATCAATCAAGTATTTTGTTCCTCGATTACTTTTCAGATCACTTCTATCTTCATTTACACAATCTAGAGAAGAAACTGGACAGTATATATTATTTTTAATGTGTCGTCTTTCCTGACAGATATATCCACCAGAAACAAATTTATAGCGATAATCTAAATATTTTTTTTTTTAATGACATTTTTTCACATAAAAAGTCATATTTTGTTACACATACCAATTCATTGCATAGGCCATATTTAAACATACAATGTGTGCAATTGCATATCAATCTCTACAGTATACCATAATGTCTGATTATTTACCCCATTTCTGTATATGTTAAAAATACGACTTAATTGGAATATACAGAGTATATAAATTTACCACCTATTTTTTATATCAATTAAAAATGAAATGCAAACAAATTAAAATTTCCTTTATCATTTCCCTTATGTATCTGAAGGCAGACCACTACCTAACAAGGAATAGATTAAAGCCCTACCCAGCAGAGATTTATGGAATAAGTAGCTTATCTTCAAGAACAATACAATACATCAAAAAAGTCGGGGACCAGGCTCCCAGGGGAATACTTTGATTACATCAGTTTATGCAAAGTCACGAAAGAAGTTGTTTTATCAAACTCTGCAGATATTGTTTCTAAAAAGGCTGGATTATTATTATTTTTTAAACAAAAATAATATTCAAGCATATAATTAACTTGTATATGAACAGGTTGTTGATTTATGATGAGATCTGACTGCCAGTATAAAGTCAAGAAAGATTTATCTTTTTATGGCATAATTGACCCCCCCTCCCCAATATTCAATAACATCCTCGCTCTACCTACCTAAACACAAACAAACTTACAATTATTCTTACCGAGTAAGCCGATTGGCTGTGGATTCTCCATCATTACATCTTTATAAAGATCCTGGTGTCCTCCTAAATACTAAAATAATTAAATATAGAAGAAAAAAAACCAAAACAACATTGAGCACCAATCCAAAATTCTACATATAAAATATAAAAACAAGCACTTTTACACGAGAACACAAAGTAATTGGAATAGATCTGTCTTTGTATCAATGCATACACGCCAATATGTGAGCTACATTGCTGGGCCACTGACTTTCCCTTACCGTTTGAGGCTAGCATTTTATTTCTGCCTTTTCACATTCATTTGCATGGGTAGCCAATCAACAAGTAGGAGCCCACCTTTTTAAAACATTTAACAAATTTCCGTAAGTGAAAATGCCACATTAACCCCTTAAGGACACATGACATGTGTGACATGTCATGATTCCCTTTTATTCCAGAAGTTTGGTCCTTAAGGGGTTAAGGAGTTCAATTTAGTAATACAACCCTCACCCCCCAATTACCCAAGACTTTATTTTCACTCTTGCTCGGGGGAGTGAAAATTCTGAGATACTGCTTTGCACTCAGAACTAAATGAGCTTTGCACTCACCGTGATCAAAGTTTCAGAGATATAAAAATACTGGGTAATAATGAAACACATTAACATTTTTAACTGCGGTTAAAGAAAATAACAACTTATATAATATTAAAAAAATTACCAACTTTTGCCAGTGTTGATGAACTACATCCATTGGTGTATACTGGTCCGTTCCCAGCAGTGCTCAGATCTCCAGTTAGTGGGTGAATAATCTTGCTGGTCAACTCCAGTATTTTGTTGTCATTGTTCCTCTCCTGTATCACAGAGTGAGGTGAGGTCACAGTGCTAATGCTCAGGGTGCCACAAAATCCTTCAGATACATGTGGCATTCTTTGTGCACCACGTTCACCAGGCTTTTTCACAATCATATAATCCTAGATATAAAGAAACATATTTTGAATTACATATATATCGCATCAATCAGTCCTGTACTTTTTTTGTATTCTGTGGAATAAACTGGTACCTAAAAAAAAAAAAGCACACGTGTTACTCTTGTGAAGTTTTGACATTGCTCTTCAAATAAAACCCAAAAGGAAACAGTGAAGAGGCAAGTTTAAACTAATTAATAAGACAAAAACTAAATAGAGCTTAAAAGAAATATGTAAGATAACAAAAGTTCAGCAACTTATGGTGTCTTAGAAAGAAGGGTGCCATGAAACAGAACTGCGGCTGCAGCCTTGATGCTCTCAACATAGAAGCACACTCCAGTGCAAAAGTTAAAGGGACACCATAGGCACTGTATCTGCTTCATCTCATTAAACTGGTTATAGTGTATGGAGTCCCCTGGTGCCATCATTTCTTTCAGCATTAAACAGTTTTTAAAGTTTTAATGCTAAACAAGAAACCCCGGCAGTCCATCCCCTCTGTGCTGCTTTGGCTAATAAGGAAGTATTACCCTGAGCAGCAATGGGCAGCTGTGATTGGCTGAAAGTGTCAGCTGACTGCTTTTAACCTGTCAGAGCTCCAACTGACGGTATGAATGGGTATGACAACAAGGAAGTGTGTAATCTCTGCCTTAGCTACACATACTGAAGGGGCCGGACTGTGGGTGGCCAGGGACTCTTATTTTGTGGCATACTGCACAAACATGGTGCAACACTGAATGGAGGGACAGTGCCAGGGCACTCCAGGTACTATAACCAATTCAAAGAGACAAAGTGGTTATAGTGACTACAGTGTCCCTTTAAAACTCGCAAATAAAGGAAATGCTGCCCCCCTGCTTTTAGCATTGAAGGGTTTAAAAAAAAAAAAAAAAAAATCTCTTGAAATAGGTACTTTTTTTTTTTAAGTGGTAAAAAGGGGACATACTGTTAACCCCTGAATCACTTAAGCAACATGAAGTGCTTTAGTGGCTTTGAGTATTCATTCAAAGGGACACTACAGTCACCACTAGAGTCACCTGAACAACTTTAGCTTAATGAAGCAGTTTTAGTGTATAGATCATGGCTGTGATGTTTCTCTACTGAATTCTTTGCCATTTATTAGTTAAATCACTTGTGTTTCTGTTTATGCAGGCCAAGCCATACCTCCCCTGGATGTGACTGACACAGCCTGCATGAAAATAAAATGGTTTCATTTTCAATCAGATGTAATTTACTTTAAAAAAAAAAAAAAAAATGTATCTCATGCACTGTATATTGAACTTTAATTACATACAGGAGGCCCTTGCAGGGTCAAGCAAGGTATTAACAGAGCAGAAGACAAGAAATTCTAAATTAAACAGAATTTCCAATAAAGGAAGTGTAAACATTAGATGATACTTTACAGGAAGTGTTTAGGAAGGCTGTGCAAGTCACATGCAGAGAGGGGTGACTAGGGCTGTATAAGCAAAGTGAATTTTACTCCTAAATGGCAAAGAATTGATCAATGAGATTGCAGGGGGATGCTATATACACCAAAACTGCTTCATTAAGCTAAAGTTGTTTTGGTGATTATAGTGTCCCTTTAACTTTATTACAGACCAGGGAGACCCTTCATTGCAGCTCCAATCCACCTCTTGTAAAATCATTATTACAGCAAATAGTGATCACCGCTTCTTATAGAGATGCATGGAAACCAAGGCTCACCTGTGAGAAACACTCACTTCTGCTTTGAACTACAGTTCAAAGCAAGTGAGGGTAGAAGGTAGAATTATAAAAGTGACAATTTCTCTTGAAATTGGAGCATTTATAAAATAATCCTGCAGGGCCATGCAATTAATGCCTAAAGTACTTCAGCAAGCTGTTTATCATTAAACAGGTGGAAATATCATCATTACTTTACATTTAAAGTAACACTAAAATCCCCTAAATTACTTTAGCTACATAAAGCAGTTTTAGTGTATAGATCATTCCCCTGCAATTTCACTGCTCAATTCACTGTCATTTAGGAGTTAAATCACTTTGTTTCTGTTTATGCAGCCCTAGCCACACCTCCTCTGGCTATGATTGACAGAGCCTGCATGAAAAAAACTGGTTTCACTTTCAAACAGATGTAATACCTTAAATAATTGTATCTCAATCTCTAAATTGAACTTTAATCACATACAGTAGGCTCTTGCAGGGTCTAGCAAGCTATTAACATAGCAGGGGATAAGAAAATCTTAATTAAACAGAAATTGCAATAAAGAAAGCCTAAATAGGGCTCTCTTTACAGGAAGTGTTTATGGAAGGCTGTGCAAGTCACATGCAGGGAGGTGTGACTAGGGTTCATAAACAAAGGGATTTAACTCCTAAATGGCAGAGGATTGAGCAGTGAGGCTGCAGGGGCATGTTCTATACACCAAAACTGCTTCATTAAGCTAAAGTTTTTCAGGTGACTATAGTGTCCCTTTAAAGTGATTCTATAGTGTAAAAAATCCCTTTAATAACGTACCCGATTCAAGCGCCGATATACCTGATCGCTGAGTAGACGCCCTACCTCCTCCGACATGACCCGTTGGGGGAGTGCTAATGCGCATGCGTGGCAAGAACATTAGGCCTTCACCGTAGGAAAACATTGCTTCAATGCTTTCCTATAGGGATTTTACAGGACGCTGGATATCCTCATCAACCAAAAGTCATCTAACAAGCAGAAAGTGCCTCTAATGGCTGACTGATTGACATCCACAAGAGGTAGTCTTAGTCCTGCAATGTAATCATTGCAGTTTCTCAAAAACTGCAATGATTTACATTGCAGGATTAAGGAGGTTATGGACAGAATTAGCTTAAGTAGTCTGGGTGCCTATAGTGTCCCTTTAAGTAATTCTCCTTAACAGCATATGTGGCGTGTTAAGCTTCTAACAGAGAGTCTTACAGCTCTAGGCATACAAGAAATGGAGGAACAAACAATGCACTTTATTTTATACATACACTTGCAAGAAAAAGTATGTGAACCCTTTAGAATGATATGGATTTCTGCACAAATTGGTCATAAAACGTGATCTGATCATCATCTAAGTCACAACAATAGACAATCACACAGTCTGCTTAACCCCTTAAGGACTGGACTGTTTTTGCGATGTTGTACATTTGCGACCAGGCATATTTACACTTTTGTGGTGTTTGCGTTTGGCTGGAATTTTCCGCTCTCTCATTTACTGTTCACTTACAAATTATATATTGTTTTTTTCAGGACAAAAGGGGCTTTCTTTACATACCATTATTTACCGTGTTTCCCCGAAAATAAACCCTACCCCGAAAATAAGCCCTAGTCGGATTTTCGGGGTGGGCTGCAATATAAGCCTTACCCCGAAAATAAGACCTAGGCATTGTACCTTTGCGGCGAGACTTCCTTCTTCTACTATAGGAGGAGCGTTGTGGGCCGCGGCATCACGCAACGTGATGACGACATTTTGCAGCGCCGTCAGTCTGCCTTCACGGATCTTCAGCGGAAGGATCCATTTCCGGGCGGTGAGGCACCCAGTGGTCGGACTCGGCAAGGAATCTTTGAAATGTGAGTACCGGTAGATATTTTATGTCTTGGACTGAATTAATTAAAGGGGGCGGGGGGTGAATTAATTAAAGGGTGGTGGATTAATTAAAGAGGGGGGTGGATTAATTAAAGGGGGTGGATTAATTAAAGGGTGGGCTGGATTAATTAGAGGGGGGTGAATTAATTAAAGGGGTGGTGAATTAATTAAAGGGTGGGCTGGATTAATTAAAGGGGGGTGGATTAATTAAAGGGGGGTGGATTAATTAAAGGGGGTGGATTAATTAAAGGGTGGGCTGGATTAATTAAAGGGGGTGGATTTATTAAAGGGGGGGGGGTGGATTAATTAGACAGTATGGTATTTTGATCCCCAGACAAGATGAGTGCAAAGAGAAAGAGCTGTACATACTGGTAACATAAATAAATAAGCCCTACCCTGAAAATAAGCCCTAGTGTGTTTTTTGTGACTAAAATTAATATAAGACCCGGTCTTATTTTCGGAGAAACACGGTATATAATGTCATGTATTTTAATTTTAAAAAATAAAAAAATATGATGACAAATTGAAAAAAATACATGTTTTTTGACTTTTACTTGAAAAATCTTTTACTCATCTACAAAAGCGAATGAAAAAAACTGCTAAATAGATTCAAAATTTTGTCCTGAGTTTAAAAATACCCAGTGTTTACATGCTTTTTTGCATGTTATAGGGCTATAGGTACAAGTAGGATATTGCGGTTTCAAAACATACATTTTTAAAATTTATCAATAGTGACATTGTAACACTATTATCTGTCATAAATCTCTGAATAACACCCCAAAGTAGACAACCCATGGTATTCAATATGGGGTACGTCCAGTGTTTTTTAGTAGCCACTTAGTCGAAAACACTGGCCAAAGTAAGCATTCATATTTGTTTGTGTGTGAAAAAAGTAAAAAAACTAAATTGAACGCTAATTTTGGCCAGTGTTTGTGACAAAGTGGTTACTAAAAAAGACTGGACATACCCCATTTGCAATACCTTGGGTTGTCTTCTTTTGCAAATGGTATGCCATCATGGGGGTAATTCTCATTCCTGGGCTACCATAAGCTCTCAAAGGCAACGTAACCAACCTGGCCATTTTCAATGTAAAAATATTTGACCTTGTAACTTTCAAAAATGCTATAAAACCTGTACATAGGGGGTACTGTTTTACTCAGGAGACTTCGCTGAACACAAATATTAGTGTTTAAAAACTGGAAAACGTATCACATCAATTATATCACCAGTAAAAGTGCTGTTTGTGTGTGAAAAATGCAAAAAAGGTCACTTTCACTGACAATATCATCGCTGTGATATGTTTTACTGTTTTGAATCACTAATATTTGTGTTCAGCGAAGTCTCCCGAGTAAAACAGTACCCCCCATGTACAGGTTTTAGGGTGTCGTAGAACGTTACAGGGTAAAATACAGTGCTAGCAAATAAAATTCTCTGGAATTTCGGCCTGGGTTGGCAAGCAGGTCCCTCAAATTGCAATCAATAAAATTACTGAATTATGTAAAAATATTACATAAATACGCACGTAGAATTTAAATATATATGCATATTTATATATTTGAAGTCTACGTGTATATTTATATAATTATTTATGTAATTTTGTATATGGACATATGTATATTTCTTATTATTTTTATATACATAGATATATATACAAATTCATTCTAAGTGTATTTTGATATAAATATATATATATATTAATTTTAAAATACAGTTAGAATAAAATTTCATATAGATATAATTTTTAAAAAAATTTTTATTATTTAAAAAAAATTTAATTTAAATTACTTATTATTTATATTTTATAATATATATACAATATATATAGTTATTATATATATATATATATATATATATACATATACATATATATACATACACACACACACGTGTAATTTAATTATAAGTGTATTTTTATATTAATATAAGTACATATTACTATAAAAATACACTTAGTATGACATATATATATATATATATATATATATATATATATATATATATATATAATGTCATACTAAGTGTATTTTTATAGATATAATATATGTCTATATATCATATATGTATACACATATATAATTATTTTTTTTTATTAACATTAACTTTATTTTTTTAAATGATTTTACACTAGCAGGGAGACTGCCTGTCAGCACAGACAGTCCCCCTGCAGGCAGACACATGGACACCTATTGTGACCATGTGATCGCTGTGTTAAGCGATCACATGGCCACAGGGGTCCTAATTCAGTGTGGGGAGACTGTCTGGGCTGCAGGCAGTCTCCCCACAACCGGAGCAACACTGATCGCCGCCGGGGGAATGACGGCGATCAGGTAAGTAACTAAGACCGTTAGGACGGTTCAGGACCGTCATCGGTCGGCAAGGCAAAAATGCCGATGACGGTCCTGAACCGTCCTCGGTCGCTAAGGGGTTAAACTAATAACACACAAAGAATGAAATGTTGCCATGTTTTTATTGAACACACCATGTAAACATTCACAGTACAGGTGGAAAAAGTATGTGAACCCTTGGATTTAATAACCGGTTGAACCTCCTTTGGCAGCAATAACTTCAACCAAACATTTCCTGTAGTTCAGACGTGCACAACGGTCAGGAGTAATTCTTGACCATTCCTCTTTACAGAACTGTTTCAGTTCAGCAATATTCTTGGGATGTCTAGTGTGAATCGCTTTCTTGAGGTCATGCCACAGCATCTCAATTGGGTTGAGGTCAGGACTCAACCCAGTGACTGGGCCACTTCAGAAGGCGTATTTTCTTCTGTTTAAGCCATTCTGTTGTTGATTTACTCAGGGGCGTATTAGCCGCGAGGCAAACAAGAGTGCTCAGAGGAAGAGCTCCCTCGCCAGCCACCCACCCAGCGCCCAGCAGCCACTGGACCCCCAGGGAGAGAGGGAAACCCCCCTCCCCCAGCATTCCCAAAGGTAAGGAGGCTGGAGGGGGAGGTTAAAAAATAAATAAAAACATTTAGTGTGTGTGTGTTTGTTAGTGTGTGTGTGAGTGTGTGTGTGAGTGTGTGTGTCTGTGTCTCTCAGTGTGTGTGTGTGTGTGTGTGACTGTGTCTGTTAGTGTGTGTGTGTGTTTGACTGTTAGTGTGTGTCTGACTGTTAGTGTGTGTGTGTGTCTGACTGTTAGTGTGTGTGTTTCTCACTGTTAGTGTGTGTCTGACTGTTAGTGTGAATGTGTTTGCCTGTGAGTGTGTGTGTCTGCTAGTGTGTGTCCGCTAGTGAGTGTGTTTGTGTGTGTCTGACTGTGTGTGTATGTTTGCCTGTGAGTGTGTGTGTCAGTGAGTGTGTGTCTGCTAGTGAGTGAGTGAGTGAGTGTCTGTGTGTGTCAGTGAGTTTGTGTTTCTGTTAGCTATTGTATGCGTATCTGTCAGTGAGTGTGTGTGTGTATTTAGAAGGCGGGGCGGGGGGGGAAGGGATGGGTGGGGGTTGCACGCGCTTGAGGGGGTTGGTGGGGGTGTTTGGGGGGCGTCTGAGTTTTGTCCTGCCTAGGGCAGCACATAACCAGGATACACCACTGGATTTAATTCTATGCTTTGGGTCATTGTCCTGTTGCAACACCCATCTTCTGTTGAGCTTCAGCTGGTAGACAGATGGCCTAGTGTTGTGTGTTTCTTCCAAACAACTCAACTTTGGTTTCATCTGTCCACAGAATATTTTGCCAGTACTGCTGTTGAACATCAAGGTGCTCTTGTGCAAACTGTAAACGTGCAGCAATGTTTTGTTTGGACAGCAGTGGCTTCCTGTGGTATCCTCCCATGAAATCCATTCTTGTTTAGTGTTTTACATATTGTAGATTCGCTAACAGGGATGTTAGCATTTATAATTCTTTAGCTGACACTCTAGGATTCTTCTTCACCTCATGCTCTTGCAGTCACCTTTACAGGATGGCCATTCCTAGGGAGAGTAGCAGCAGTGCTGAACTTTCTCCATTTATAGACAATTTGTCTTACCGTGGACTGATGAACAGCAAGGCTTTTGGAGATACTTTTATAACCCTTACCAGCTTTATGCAAGTCAACAATTCTTAATCGTAGGTCTTCTGAGAGCTCTTTTGTGCGAGGCATCATTCACATCAGGCAATGCTTCTTGTGAAAAGCAAACCCAGAACTGGTGTGTCTTTTTTATAGGGCAGGGCAGCTGTAATCAACACCTACAATCTCATCTCATTGATTGGACTCCAGTTGGCTGACATCTCACTCCAATTAGCTCTTGGATATGTCATTAGTCTAGGGGTTCACATACTTTTTCCACCTGCACTGTGAATGTTTACATGGTGTGTTCAATAAAAACATGGCAACATTTCATTCTTTGTGTGTTATTAGTTTAAGCAGACTGTGATTGTCTATTGTTGTGACTTAGATGATGATCAGATCACATTTTATGAGCAATTTGTGCAGAAATCCATATCATTCCAAAGGGTTCACATACTTTTTCTTGCAACTGTAATAGAGCCCTGTTAAACAGTATAAAATAATCATGACGTAATATGCTAAGAACCTCACCTCTCCTGTCAGCAGGTAGATGATCTCAAGCGTAAGATTCAAGATCCTCTCAGATGTCTGATTCTTATCTTTGTTCATGATCACGCAGTTGTCAATGGTTTTGAGAAAAGGATACGGTGAAACTATTTTCTTGGTGTTGACGTCTGTGGGTGGGAAGTTAAAGAATACTTTTCCTTCATACAGTAGCCACATGTAAAATATGTGTAAATAAATAAAATACACAATACAACAGTTGCAGTAATGTCTACACTCTTGTTTATGATATGAGCAGGCAATATCTGAATTAAATGCAAATATTAAATTTCAGTGGAGTCATTGTTCATTAAGACTATAAAGGGCACAATATAGCGAGAGCATACGAAGATCCAATTTTAACCATGGATAAAGAGCACCATAATCACATTTGTGCTTGCCATGTCTCAGTAATTTTAGCACAAAACAGTGTTTACTGTTAAGA
>OW240922.1:19542924-19733811 GCA_933207985.1 Pelobates cultripes | reverse complement strand
CATGACGTAATATGCTAATAACCTCACCTCTCCTGTCAGCAGGTAGATGATCTCAAGCGTAAGATTCAAGATCCTCTCAGATGTCTGATTCTTATCTTTGTTCATGATCACGCAGTTGTCAATGGTTTTGAGAAAAGGATACGGTGAAACTATTTTCTTGGTGTTGACGTCTGTGGGTGGGAAGTTAAAGAATACTTTTCCTTCATACAGTAGCCACATGTAAAATATGTGTAAATAAATAAAATACACAATACAACAGTTGCAGTAATGTCTACACTCTTGTTTATGATATGAGCAGGCAATATCTGAATTAAATGCAAATATTAAATTTCAGTGGAGTCATTGTTCATTAAGACTATAAAGGGCACAATATAGCGAGAGCATACGAAGATCCAATTTTAACCATGGATAAAGAGCACCATAATCACATTTGTGCTTGCCATGTCTCAGTAATTTTAGCACAAAACAGTGTTTACTGTTAAGATTTGTAGAGCATCAGAAACAGAAGTGGTGTAAAACAGGTTAGAATTATTATTACTGCCCCATAGTCAAATCACACAGTGCTACAGGACACACGTTTGCACTTAAAGGGACACTATAGTTACCAGTGCAACTACATGTACTCCTGACCCTACAGTGTTAACACGACCATCTAGCCCCCCTGGGCCCCTCATGCCTCCATAAATATAGTAAAAATTTAACAGTATTCAAGCTAGAAGCTGTAAATCTGCATGCTGTTAGACTTGGAAAAACAAGCAGTCTGCTGACATGTGATAGCCTGATTCAATCACAGTGTTTCCTCATAGGATTGTCTGAGACTGACAAGGTGGCAGATCCAAGGGCAGACCCAGCATAATTCAAACATCAGCATCTCCTCATAGAGATGAACTGAAAGTTCAGTGTCTGCATGCAGTGGGAGGAGATACTGAATCACAGGATGCTCGTGCACAGCAGATCTGAGTGGATGGAGGCATATTATGCCTCCATCAACTCAGAAGTCCCTCTGGTTCACTCTGAGTGACTGCAACTGGAGGTGTTCCTAGCTTTCAATGTTTCTAAGAAAAATGTCAATGTTTCTCAGAAAATACAGTGTTTACATGCGAATGGCTGCAGGGAGCTATTGTTCTCACCTGAACAACCTCATTAAGCTGAAGTTGTTCAGGTGACTATAGTGTCCCTTTAATAAACCATAATAACAACAACAATCATAAGGAGATGGATGTTCTCCCAGAAAAGTGACAGCTTCACTCTGATGGTTTTGCATCCTCCGTACACTGACTGTTGGTTTCTGGCCAATATTTCGCCCAGCAGAATTAAACACCTATTTGACTGTAAATACAAGCAAGCCACTAAATCTCCAATATCCAAAGCCAGGCCTATATGACAACCATCCAGCCAGGACATCCTACAACCATCCAGCCAGGACATCTTACAACCACCCAGCCAGGACAATAAGACATCCTACAGCCACCCAGCCAGGACTATAGGACATCCTACAGCCATCCAGCCAGGACTATAGGACATCCTACAACCACCCAGCCAGGACTATAGGACATCCTACAGCCATCCAGCCAGGGCTATAGGACATCCTACAGCCATCCAGCCAGGACTATAGGACATCCTACAGCCACCCAGCCAGGGCTATAGGACATCCTACAGCCACCCAGCCAGGACTATAGGACATCCTACAGCCAGCCAGCCAGGACTATAGGACATCCTACAACCACCCAGCCAGGACTATAGGACATCCTACAGCCACCCAGCCAGGACTATAGGACATCCTACAGCCATCCAGCCAGGACTATAGGACATCCTACAGCCATCCAGCCAGGACTATAGGACATCCTACAGCCAGCCAGCCAGGGCTATAGGACATCCTACAGCCACCCAGCCAGGACTATAGGACATCCTACAGCCAGCCAGCCAGGACTATAGGACATCCTACAACCACCCAGCCAGGACTATAGGACATCAGCCAGGACTATAGGACATCCTACAGCCATCCAGCCAGGACTATAGGACATCCTACAGCCAGCCCTAGCCAGGGACTATAGGACATCCTACAAGCCACCCCTACAGCCATCCAGCCAGGACTATAGGACATCCTACAGCCACCCAGCCAGGACTATAGGACATCCTACAGCCACCCAGCCAGGACTATAGGACATCCTACAGCCACCCAGCCAGGACTATAGGACATCCTACAGCCATCCAGCCAGGACTATAGGACATCCTACAGCCACCCAGCCAGGACTATAGGACATCCTACAGCCATCCAGCCAGGACTATAGGACATCCTACAGCCATCCAGCCAGGACTATAGGACATCCTACAGCCAGCCAGCCAGGACTATAGGACATCCTACAGCCACCCAGCCAGGACTATAGGACATCCTACAGCCACCCAGCCAGGGCTATAGGACATCCTACAGCCAGCCAGCCAGGACTATAGGACATCCTACAGCCACCCAGCCAGGGCTATAGGACATCCTACAGCCACCCAGCCAGGACTATAGGACATCCTACAGCCAGCCAGCCAGGACTATAGGACATCCTACAGCCATCCAGTCAGGACTATAGGGTGTGTTAGCAGCCAGCCAGCCAGGACTATAGGACATCCTACAGCCAGCCAGCCAATGACTGCACGGTGTGTTAGCAGCCAGCACTCAGCCCCTCTCCCAGCATGTCACTCAGCCCCTCTCCCCACATACCGGGCAGGCTGTCCCTCTCCCGCGGTTCGGACACAGTGTCTCCACTAATGGCTCCCTGCTCCCAACAGACACACTCTCAGCATAGTAATGGCAGCTCTGTGCGCCGGAAATTACGTCACTAACCCCGGTATCCAGGGAATGGAGCTCGCGTTGAGAAGAGCCGTCTGATTGGCTGGCTCTGCTGCCCTCACCTGTGCAACACGCCGAGCCAAACAATGCGCATGTGCGGAATGCTGCGTTACCATGGAGATGGGGGCGTGGCTGGTGCGTGTCACTGAAGGGAAGTATTAGCCGTCCATGATTGGTTCGGGCAAACCTCTCATTATTATTCTTATTATTATTATTCCCAGAGGCGGGACAGTGCTCACCGAGGACATGGGCTCAGTGTGACCGTCACAGAGCTCAGTGTGACACGGGGAGCGCATCTAGCAGCCCAGCCCGGGTATCCAGCCAGGTATGTGTGGGCAGTGATACCTCCTGGAGGGAACAAACAGCAGCCCTGCCCGGGGATGGACAGCCCTGCCCGGCTGGAGGGGGTTACTGGCAGGCTATCCAGAGATAGGGGGGCTCTGACTGGGGGGAGGGGGTTACTGGCAGGCTATCCAGAGATAGGGGCTCTGACTGGGGAGGGGGTTACCGGAAGGATATCCAGAGATAGGGGGCTCTGACTGGGGAGGGGCTCGGCAGGCTATCCAGAGAGATAGGGGGCTCTGACTGGGAGGGGGTTACTGGCAGGCTATCCAGAGAGGGGGCTCTGACTGGGGAGGGGGTTACTGAAGGATATCCAGAGATAGGGGGCCTGACTGGGGGAGGGGGGGGTTACTGGCAGGCTATCCAGATAGGGCTCTGACCGGGGGAGGGGGTTACTGGCAGGATATCCAGAGATAGGGGGCTCTGACTGGGAGGGGGTTACCGCAGGCTATCCAGAGATAGGGGGCTCTGACCGGGGAGGGGGTTACTGGCAGGCTATCCAGAGATAGGCTCTGACCGGGGGAGGGGGTTACTGGCAGGCTATCCAGAGATAGGGGGCTCTGACTGGGGAGGGGCTACTGGCAGGCTATCCAAGAGATAGGGGCTCTGACTGGGGAGGTTACTGGCAGGATATCCAGAGATAGGGCTCTGACTGGGGAGGGGGTTACTGCAGGATATCCAGAGATAGGGGGCTCTGACTGGGAGGGGGCTACTGGCAGGATATCCAGAGATAGGGGCCTGACTGGGGAGGGGCTACTGGCAGGATATCCAGAGATAGGGGCCTTGGACTGGGGGAGGGGGTTACTGGCAGGATATCCAGAGATAGGGGGGCTCTGACTGGGGAGGGTTACCGGCAGGATATCCAGAGATAGGGGGCCTTGACTGGGAGGGGGGTTACTGGCAGGATATCCAGAGATAGGGGCCTGACTGGGGAGTGGGGTTACTGGCAGGCTATCCAGAGATAGGGGGCTCTGACTGGGGAGGGGGTTACTGGCAGGCTATCCAGAGATAGGGGGGGCTCTGACTGGGGGAGGGGGTTACTGGCAGGTTATCCCGTGATATGGGAGCTCTGACTGGGGGAGGGGGTTACATGGCCAGATATTGGTAACAGTGACATGGTCTAGAGAGGGGCGGAGAGCAGTGTGGCAGTGGTTATGGTGGCAGTGAGATGTTCTGGTGTGGTGGTAGTTGTTCTTTGAAGCTGCTAATGGGGAGGTGTGTTTGTGATGGCAGTGGTGATGGTGGCAGTGATATGGTCTGGTGAGGTGATAGTTGTTCTGTTAAGCTGCTAATGGGGATTGTGTTTGTGATGTTTGTGAAGAGCTGCCCATATTTAATAGCTGGTTTGAGGTGATCATAATGGACTGTTTTGTAGGCCAGCTGTATTGTGATTTCTTCTTGCTTTCATTCAGGTATGGTGGTGTGTTCACGGCTGCCACCAGAACTCTTCCTTGAAAACTATTGGCCAGGGCCCCCCTACACACACTGCTACACCTATACACACACAGCTACACTTATACACACACTGCCAGACTAAGCTGCACTATGCCATACACATAGATACAAATACACACTGACATTCATCTATAATACCTAGCACACACATATACATATACATATATATATATATATATATAATCTATATCTCTGGCTCTGGTTTTACCTACCTTCGCGTCTGGTGGAGGGTGGCTTCCCTGTAGTCCAGCGGGGCTGCAAGCATTGCTTGGCTTTCCTTGACATCCTGCATAGCTTCCTTCTTGCTCTGGGAAGAAGGCATTTTACATACTTTTCACCATTGTGCTAGCCGGGCACAATCGGGCACTGTAACATGGCTCTGGGTTTGCTCTTGTGGCGCCCATAGGAGGTTGTGAGCCTCTGCCTCGGGAGTTGGCTAGATGTTATCTGCTGGTGAGGAGTTCTGCTGGTATCGTGAAGAAAAAATGTAATCTCTTCAAATAACTAAATTTTTATTTCGTTTTATATATAGCGGAAGCAGTGGGACTGGTCTCAGGGTTTGCAATCAGACCTATCATGCCCAGCATTTGTCCCTTCTCCTAAGGGGAAATATAGCAGCATTATATTCCAGCACTACCGGATTAATAGGCCACTACTCCATACTAATTCTTCTTGACCTCTCTGCTGCCTTTGACACCGTTGATCATGCTCTACTTCTTCAAACTCTTCAGTAACTCGGTCTCTGTGACTCTGTCCTCTCGGGGTTTTCCTCTTATCTCTCCCAACACTCATTCAGTGTCTCCTTTTCTAATGATACCTCCTCCCTTCATCCTGTTTCGGTTGGAGTCTCCCAAGGCTATGTCATTGGTCTCCTTCTATTTTCTCTTTATACTGCCTCTCTTGGCAAACTAATTACCCCATTTGGATTCCACTACTACCTGTACGCTGATGACAGCCATATATATCTCTCCTCCCTGGACCTCTACCCTGTCGTCCTGCAACGTGTCACTGCTTGCCTTTCTTCCATCTCTGACTGGATGTCCTCCCGTTTTCTGAAACTAAATCTCTCTAAAACTGAGTGTGACGGACCGCTGGCACTCCGACCGAGTACCACCGCCAATTGATGCTCCTGGTGCGTGCTGAGAACTCAAAACACTCCAACCGACACCATAATCACTGCAGACCCCACTTCCAGCGATGCAGCTGCGCCGGGGTCTTGCTGTCTTTCACCGACCCTGGACCCAAGGCCAGGATCCAGCTTCCAGGGGGTAGACCTCTCCTATATCTAGAGAGCAGGAACAAGCTCTTACAAGAGCTTATACTCAGGGGAGTAGTGTGATATAGCAATCCCCAAGAGTGTAGTTAGGCTTCAAGAAAGGGTCAAGTAGTTCTGTTTAATTGGCACCAAAGGGTCTTCTTTTATGAAGGCCTTACACATACAGGACCACCCACAGGGTTTTGCAGAACAACCAATAAACACGTAACATACAGTAAAAAGACACCCATCAATAACACACAAATCCTCCGGTCTGCCTGTGATATAATTACTGAACACAATGGGTTAAAGTAATTATCACAGGCAGGAAAAATACACTTTTTATACATACACTGTAACTTTAAAAATATACATCCAATCTTCATGAAACATACATTTTCAGAATCAGCACACTTTAAATATAAACACTTTTATAAATCATACAAATCCATCCACTAGATAAAGTTAGACGGAAGTCCTTTATGACCGACCACAAGCACATTTTCCTGCCCAAAACAGTTCCATAGATTTAGGCTGTGCGGTCGGTCTATTTCAGGCAGAAAAATGATTAAGTCCCATTCGAATGCACGAACGGGGCCGTTCGTGCAATTCGCTCAGTATAGCAGTGAGTTCAAACTGCCGAACGGGACTTAGTCTCTGTAGCTAAAAACTGAGTGTAGGAGAAGGTAAGGGTCAGTGGTGTTCGTGAAAATGTGTAGCCGATTTCAGTCCACAGATTTGACTACACACACCGCTGACCTCGTTCGAATGGACAAAGATGGCTGCGGCCACCCAGCGATCGGCAATTTACCTACAGCAGGCTCCCAGCCTGGGAGTTAAATTGCCTGCACACTTCCACTTCTGGGTGGTCCGCCTGTGTTGTACTTGGTTCAGTAAGCTCCATTTACTGAACCAAGTGTAAAGAAGCCATGAATAAAGTACTTTAACCAAGTCTGGGGACACTGTCTTAAAGGAGAATTGTTCCCAAAAGTCACAAGATGGTTCTTAAAGGGCCAGCACGGTCCAATAAAAAACAATATGCCTAAATGTTGGTGTTAAAGGGCACAATCTCCCAGGGGCCATAGTCCCATGGTAAGAGGCTGACAAGCAGGCCTCTCCAGGACCAAGTGGCGAAGGGCACTTCATCACACTGAGCTCCTTGTCTTTCCTCCTCTTTCGCTCTCCCTTTAAGTTAGTGGTATCCACATCAGTCCATCCTTGCAAGCGCGCGCTGTCTTGGTGTCATACTTGATTCTGGCCTCACATAGCCCGCATCCACCCCTTTCTTATGCAAGATGTTACTAAGGAGCTTGTCCATTCTCTAGTAATTTCCCACATGGATTATTGTAACCTTCTTCTAATTGGTCTTCCCAAAAACCGTATTGCCCCACTACAGTAATGAATTCTGCCACCAGACTGATTTTCTTCTCTAGTCGGTCCTCTCACACCTCACCCCTTTGTCAGTCCTTACATTGGCTTCCTGTATCCTATAGAAGTCAATTCAAAGTGCTAACCCATACCTATAAAGCATTGACCAATTCTAGCCCCTCTTATATCTCTTCACGGATTCATAGGTATGCCCCTTCTCTGTCTCTCCGCTTTGCCCGTGACCTTCTCCTGTCCTAAACTCGCATGCGTACGGCCAACTTATGCTTGCAGGACTTCTCGCGGGCGGCTCCCTCCTATGGAATAGCCTGCCTACTGCTATCAGACTCTCCTCTAGTCTTCAATAGATTAACAAGTGCCTTGAAACACAGCTCTTTTAGGTAAGCTTATTGTCTCCCAGAGTAACCTCTACCTCACATACCTGTCCCTTGCTCTATCCTAAAGGGCAGCACTCTACTCTCTCCTCCAGCTCTGCTTCACTCCCACCTTATTTGATTGTATTTCTGGTCCTATTGTGTTTAACACCCCACCTCCTGTAGACTGTAAGCTCGTTTGAACATGGTCCTCTTCAACCTATCGTTCCTGTAAGTTTTCTTGTAATTGTCCTATTTATAGTTAAATCCCCACTCTTATAATATTGTAAAGCACTTTGTAATCTGTTGGCGCTATATAAATGACAATAATAATAATAGTAGTGCCAAGGATCTTCCAGAGAGAGTGAAAGAGATTCAGAAGAAGATCCTCCACAAATATCAGCCAGATAATAGTGGGTTACAGTGCTACATTATTGAGACACACACAGAGGGTTTTTATATATGCCTTTTGTATGTACAGTGAGCACAATGATGAGGACTGTGATATACATTGGAGACTTCAGGTAGTGGTATGGCAGCCAGTTTGAACGGGTGTGGAACCTACTCCTGTAACAACGGGACAATGCCTGGCTAGAAAAACAATGAGGTAGGCATGGGGGAGAAAGGAAGCACACAAAATGGATACTCAATACATTTAACTTCAGTCCAAACACACCATATCAAAAGTCCCATGGTTAGCCATAGTCTGGTTTTAGCCATAACAGAGGATCCATAGTCTTTGGGAAGGAGGCTGGCCTCCAAGCATCTCCACAAGACATATTTTCTATGTTTAATTGGCAGCATTTAAAAGGTAGGGAAATAATCCGTTATTTATATATATATTCCATATATAGTGGCAGTAAGACAAAAGTATTTTAAAGATGTTCTCCTGCAAAGGACAGGCAGGATCTATAATTTTAGATACAGAACCCATAGCATATAAAACTTAATGCCAACAAGCTTTCCCTATGATCTGCCTGTCCTTCATGAGGACAGAGGAGGCAGGGACTCACATTTTATATTAAGGGGCAGCAAGTAGATGTGTATGGACTTTACTTCAGGGTGCTATCACCGAATGGTAGCCGCATATATGGGGGTTCGCTGCATTGGCATCCTCCTCCAGGGTCTGCAGGCTTGGTGCTGCTTCCTTCTTCATTTGCCTAGTTCTTTTCGGGTGCAGGAAATGGTGCCTGTACATCGCAAAGACGTGTGTACTGAGAAAGAGAGGTGGAATGCGTGCACATGTTTCAATGCGTTCTACTGTGAGCACGAATTAAGCAATTGCGACTCTTGGTGCCAGAAATGACATGTTGATTGGTTTAAGGGCACAGTACAGCAGAACAGACCACCGGGCGAGAGTCTCTTCAGCTGATGTGTGCTACATCAGTGCCCTAAGCATACTAGAGGAGGATTTAAGGTAGGACTTTCTGTCTTGTTGCTTTTAAATGTTTCCTCTTTTCTCCTTATGACTTTAGTTAGCTTTTTATCTTTTTCCTTTTCAGGATGTCTAATCCAACAGAATCTCCTGAGAAAATGCAAGATTAAAGCAGTAGCTAAAACTAAACGCTAGTGCTGTGCTACCTACAATATTCTGTTACTAGATTTTTCAAAGAGAAAACTATGTAATTATTTTTTCCAAGGAATCTTCTGAGGATGCTAAAAAAAATTAGAAATATTATCTTTCCTCTCCTGTTTCCAGAACCGCTTACAAAAACCTTCCTGTATGTAAAACAGCTATCATTACCATCTATCCTTTCTCCTCAAGAGTTAAAGGGGCATTCATTTTAAGGGAAGAAAAGGCTGAGATAATTTTCAGACTCAGGAGAGGAATATATATATTTTATTTCTTTCAACTCCAAATTCAAAAGATTTCTCTGATGATCTATCGAATTTTCATGATAGGAACATAGATAATCTAATCAAAGAGATCTCCTATGCTATGGAGGCAGAAGGAGACTGCTCAGACAGACACAAGAGACAAAATGTTTTCTTTTCATCCCCCCCCCCCCTTTAAACAGCTCTTGTCCAGCTAATGGAAGACAAACATTTTTAAGCATCTATTTTCTGTTAAAGATGAAGATAAACCTCTAGATGATCTTCCTCGGGTAGATACACCTATCAGCTCAGCTTGGCAAAAAGATAACACACGTGTTTCATGGCCCCGCGGGTACTTACCCTCAGTCCTTCGCCGCCCGCGGTCTCCCCTGCCTGTCGGCGAGTCCAGTCCTCCTCCTCGCCTCCCAGCACCAGCATGTATAACGCTGCATGCTGGGAGCCCGCGCACTTATGTGAACGCCGGTGTCAGTCACGTGACCCGGCATTAAAGACACAGTACCTTATTCACAGTGGGAGGTATAAATATCCCCCTTGTGTGTTTGTTAATTCTGATTGGAAGTTATCCAATCAGAATTAAGCACAGGGTTTTTATACTTACCTTTTCTGTCTCTCAGTGCCCTGTTGTGGTCTTGTGTTACCTGTAGTGCAGTTTGCTCGTGTTTCTCGCTGGTTACCGATTATTTGGCTTATTCCGATTTTTCTGATTTCTCCATTCCTTTGACCTCGGCTTGTTTCTCGCTCTGCTGTTTTCTGGCTCCCTTTACTTGGCTTGTCTCCTGACTATTCTTAGTGTGCGTAACCCGGCCATTCTAAGGACCGGAATAGCACCATTCCTCTCTGTGACCTGTTAGCATGTTAGGGTCCCGAATCGTGACAACATGTTATTGGAGAGACATCTAGCCTGAAAGAATCTATGTATAGGAAATCTGAAACATCCCCGAGAAGAGCTTTTTATGCATTAGCAGCTCCAGAAAGGCAGGGCTCAAATAATGTGGTTGGAGACATTGGGAAAACGTTCATTGTAACTAGTCAGGTGAAGTGCTCTTAAAGCTCTTACAAAAATCAAGCTAGCTGCAGATTTTCTTTATGATGCATCATTTGAAGCCTTATGGTTATCAGTCAGAGCTATGGGATTAGCAACGGAAGCAAGAAGTGTGGTCTCGCTTGCATTGTAGACAGTGGATGCTCCATCCAAATAATCACTCTGTGAGTTGCCATTGGAACAAAGTAGACTATTTGGTTTCTCCCTGGAGTTTAAGTTATAAAGCATATGGCAGACAACACATTTTAATTGACCAGGAAAACAGATTCCTATAATTTTATTTTCTGAGCCATTTCCTTTGTGCTGTTTACATCAAAACCGTTGCTTCTTCATGGTGCAAAGCTAATTAATAAAATGAAACACCTCTCAACTTTTCCCAACTTCAATATCTTTTTTGGGGGATTCAAATATTGTCTTCATTCCAAATGAAGGTCCTCTTGCCAGAAGACAAAAGAAAGAGCAAAATAAGAAGCCTGCTTTTTTTTTCTTAGTGGAAAGAATGCAGCATTAAAAAGCTATAAGTATCCTAGGTCTTCTGACTTAAACCATACCAGCTGTCAGAGCTCATATGCATCCTCTTAACATTCTTGCAGTGTGTGTGTGTGTGTGTGTGTGTGTGTATGTATGTATGTATGTATATTTTTTTTTATTTTTTTTTATCACTCTTTTCTGGCTCTGGATTCCATGATGAATATTTGGCACTTAACTATAACAAAGCTTTAGTGGCGGATCACAAGTTCTTTCTCCAAGAAAGAGGTTACAAATATCATACACAGTACTGAAAGCCTAAGTCTCCTAAAAAAAAAAAAAAAAAAAAAAAGTTATGTATCTAAGTGGTATGACCACTACATGCTTATGTAGCTTCTGTGGTATTGTTAGACAATGGGTGCTGCCCAGTTTGCAGTCAAATGATTTTCACAGTGTGACTGAAAACTAGGGGCTCTCGCAGCACCTTTGGCATGGCCCCAGCTTGCTGTAAGTCCTAATGTAGAAGCAGTATCCTTTTCATTTTATTGAGATTGATTGATTGTCTGCCTGCCTGCACTGCAAGGGTTATCTCATACAGAAAGCATCAGGCTCTTTATCGCTGGTAGTGGAGGCAGTAAGCGGCGCACTGTAGTAGTTATGGGGTTTAGAGTTTTACTTTAAAAAAAATGTGATGTTATATAGGCTGAAAAAAAAAAAAAAGACTCCAGTCCCTCAAGTTTAATCTATCTATGTGTTTCTGCTGTTAATCCAAAAGAACATGTGAGTGCTCTATGGGATATTGGTACTATGTTGGTGATTAACGGGTAAATGTGATGGGGTGAATCCAGGAAAAAATAAAATCACAGGAAGATAAGTCACAGAAAAAAGGATCCCGAACGCTAAAATTATTTTTGCTGATATCCGTATTGATGTCTGAAAATGAATTTTCTTCTTAAAGAAGTAGAGCGGCATGTGACAACATTAAAACACTAAATATACATGGAATGGCACAATATTATGTACAGTGGTTTCAATCTTTACATGTCATGGTTTATATCTTAATGACTCACTGACTTAAGTCTGCTTTTTTTCCCGCATTTTGTGTAATGCCCTCAAATGTAAATGATCTGGTCAATATATAAATGTCAGTTAATACATGTTTTCAAAGTGTATAGTTGTTTGTTGATGGTAGTGTGACTTTTCTTCCTAGAGGAAGTTGTGACGTTTCTTTTTATGCACCGATAGGAATGACTGTGTAATTAACTAACAGATGGATATATAATGTGAGGGTACTACTATTGGGTGACTGCTCTGCTCTTTCTGTTCCATAGAAATCTTCATGTTCATGTATAGCAGTTTTTTCCATCATAATTAGAATGTACTGTATATACTCGTGTATAAGTCGAGAGATTTTAGTCCTAAACCTAATTTTAAAACGCAGAGTCTACTTATCCATGGGTCATTGCTAGTTTCGCTAGAATTTTGTACGATGTTCGCCAGTTGAATGCGAGGCAATGTCGACGACCATGTACCGTTGCCTGTGTTCGGGAGACGAACACGTGCGTTCGTATAAAGGAATGGCAGCTACCCAGGGAATGCGTGTTTGCAGTTAACAGCTAGGGGTGGTCGGTGATTACGAGGTGTTAACAAGGGGGACCACACAGAGTTTGTTCGGTAACCGAATAGAAGGGGAACAATTCCATTTGAAAGTCGTACCCTTGACTTATCCATGAGTCATAGCATATTTTGCAATTGTTGGTCAAAAACTGCACTCGACTTATACACTAGATCGACTTATAGACGAGCATATGCGGTAGTTGAATATCGTTAATCTTAAGCGTAAATAACAATGTATTTCTTTCCACCAGATATTCTGCAGACATAGCCCTGAAGTATCTGATGCCTCCATCTTTTCTGAAGATTGTGTTACCAAAGGTACAAGGAACATGGAAACAAGTTTTACAGAATGTTGCAAAACAGTTCACAAACTAAGAAAGCCACAGAGCAAACTTGTGCAAAATACTAGAGAGGAATCACACTTTTGTGAAGCAGGGAATCTCACAGGCTCCCACATTAATGGTCCTAAACAACATGCAATGAGACCTCTTTCTACTCCTATTAAGACGGAATCAGACTCGGATCATGAAGTAAATCTCACTGGCATATATACAAACTCTGGTCATAAGCCAGAATATACATATTCAATTAAAGAAGAGTCAGCTTTACATCAATTAGGAAATTTCATAGGTGTTAACATGTGTATACCTTTGGAATATTCACAAACAGATTGTACATCTACGCATATAAGGGAGGAATCCGCCTCATATGAAGAACATCTTATCACAGACACTAACATCTATACACCCAGAGAACACAAATCTGCTTACATACAGGAGGAATTTTTCTCAAATAATGACAAAAATATCTCAGCTACAAGACATTACACACCAGCGGAATATTTATCTACTCATATTAAGATGGAATCAGTCTTGTGTGAAGGACAAATAAGCATAGACACTGACATTTGTACAGCCACAAAACTTAATTCTACTTATATAAAGGAGGAATCTGCCTTAAGTGAAGATTCTATACAAGCAGAATATATATTTGCTTCCCTTAAGGATGACCCAGTCTCATGTGAAGAAACTAATATTACAAATTCTGGCTTATGTATAACCAAAGAACACACACAGACAGAATATACTTCTGTGCACATGAAAGAGGAACCTGGTGATGATGAAAATGGGATACTCGCAGGCATTGACATGTATACCTCCACAGAACATACACAGAAAGTATATACACCTACTGACATTAAGGAGGAATTCAGTGCTGATGAAAACGGTAAAGTATTAGACACTGCAATTAAGGAGGAATCTCTTGCTGATGAAAATGGAACATTTATAGACACTGACATTTCTATACCGGTATATGCAGACATAGACTATACATCAATTCAGATTAAGGAGGAGCCAGCCTTCTGCAGAGAAGACACTGTCACAGAAACCGAATATACATCTAATGATATTGCAAGGGATGGAAAAAGGAACCACTCTAAGCAGAGAACATATAAGAAATTAGTGGAAATAAAGTGCAGTGAATGTGGTGAGGCATTCAATAGTGAATCCAGTTATCATGCTCATCAAATGAAACACAGCTCAGAGAAGCTGCATGGCGACTCTGAATGCCAGATGTGTAATAATTATTCTAAGCTTGTTCAAAACCAGAGGGTTCGCAAAGGAAAGACTTTGATTTGTCCTAAATGTGGAAAACCGTTTTCTAAGAAACCTTTGAGAAGGCAGAAGAGAGGGAAAAAACCTTCGTCTTGCACTGATTTTAAAGACAATTTTTCTAGTACTTCACAACTTGTTAGAAATCGGAAGTCTTACTCAGGGGAAAAGCTATTTGTATGTTCTGACTGTGGAAAAGGATTTACATGTAACTCAAATCTTATTACACATCAACGGATTCACACAGGGGAGAAACCATTTTCATGCTCTGAATGTGGGCAGTGTTTTACCACTAAATCAAATCTAATTACCCATCACAAGATTCACACCGGAGAGAAACCATTCTTTTGTTCTGATTGTGGGAAGTCTTTTTCAAGGAAAACAGAACTTGTTTCACATCAAAAGATTCACACAGGAGAGAAACCCTTCTCGTGTTCTGAATGCGGGAAATGTTTTTTGAGAAAATCTGAACTTGTTAAACATTTGAGGATTCACACAGGAGAAAAGCCATTCTCATGCTCTGAATGTGAAAAAAGTTTTTCAAGTAAATCTAATCTTGCAACACATCAAAAAATTCACACGGGAGAGAAACATTTCTCATGTTCACAATGCGGGAAATGTTTTGCAACCAAGTCATATCTTGTTACACATCAGAGAACACACACAGGAGAAAAACCATATTTATGTAATCAATGCGGGAAATATTTTTCCAGTAGTGCAAACCTTATTACACATCAGAAGATTCACAAAGGAGAGAAACCATTCTCATGTTCTGAATGTGGAAAATGTTTTTCAAGTAATGGAAATCTTGTGACGCATTCCAGAATTCACACAGGAGAGAGACCGTTCGCATGTTTAGAATGTGGAAAATGCTTCTCAAATAAATCAGTTCTTATTATACATAGGAGAATTCACACAGGAAGAAAACAGTTTTCATGTGCTGAATGTGGAAAATGTTTTCATGATAAATCAAATCTTGTTCAGCATCAGAGGATTCACACAGGAGAGAAACCATACTCATGTCCTGAATGTAGCAAAGCATTTAGTTCCAAATTAGGCTTTGTTAAACATCAGTGGATTCACAAAAGATAGATGATAGTATTGTGTTTATTTACTAAACCCCAAATTGTAGTATATTGAAATTCACTATTCAAACCAAAAGAGCTGATTTGGAAAATAAATCTCCTACCTTGCTCTAGACACAGATTGGCAGAATTGAGAGTTCAGTGAATAAACCTCAATTGTACAAACAACAAAAAAAAGTATTTTATGCATTACAGTCTTTACATATGAGGGAAAAAATTATGTTAGTAAAATGTTTATTTGTGGGCCTATTTTTTTTTTTTTTTATAGAACACACTTAAAAAGGCATTTCACCCTATTATTCCTTTCTTGTTCCCCTTTATATTAATGGTTAGTCCCACCACCACTTGCCTTTATTTATGGTTTTCTACATTGCATCAGATTTCAATACCTTGTTGTCACCAATCTGTTCTCTTCTGTCCATGATGTTGCAAATCTTATAGACACTTTGCAGGTTTTCAGGTTTTGCAACTTTTTTTTCATATAACTACAAAAAAAACATGCAGAAAAAACTATGTATAACTAAAAAAAATTAAGGTACATTTAAAAAAACAAACAAGTTGAAATAAAGGAACAAAAAGGATTAATTTAAATCAAAATCTGAAAAGTGACAGTGTCTCTTCAATGACTTAAAGAAATTGAAATGTAAAAATAGTTACACAAATACATTTATCTATAGCTTGCATTTATAAAACCACTGTTACTTTATTATATCCTGTGTAACTGACATGAAATAATATGCCACATATAGTACTTTTTTGGAGCCCTTCAAACCCATCTTTGGAACATTACACACTTATCTATAGACCTGTATGTACTCACTCGCCATGGCAAATTGTATGGACCCTTTGCAGGTCTGCACCTTTTGCAAGCTGTTTATTTCATATACACACAAACAAATCTAACAAAATTAATCCATGAATGTTTTTTTTTTTTTTTTTTGGGGGGTGGGGAGGGTTTATCTAAAAAGTTGGTTTAAAAAAAAAAAAAAACATTTTCAATGGGAAATGTTCTTTTACACTCCACCAGTTGCCAAAAACAGCCAAAGAGCATGTCCTAATAAGTAAAGATAGTCTATATTTAAATCTGCACTCTTCATAAAATGAAGTGGGGAAAAAAACCCAGCTGAAGTTCTTTAAGGATCTGGAGTGTCCCTTTAATCAACACAATTTTGAAACCATACTGCCGAATTCACTTCATTAAGGTAGTCAACTAGAGTGATAAAGTATCCATTGAAGTCAATAGGATTGATCAGGAATAATTAGGGTTTGCCTATTTTTTTCAGACTTACTGGACTTTATCAAGTGATGTTGCTAGGAAATAGTGAAAACGTAGTTTATATATTCCATGGTAATTGTAATGAATAAGGATATAGCATCCTTTCAAAACCGCAAAATGTATTTATATTACACTGCAATTATTTACCTATATGTGTGCTTAACTTGAAAGATACATATTACCAATAAAGCTAGTACTTGTTGCAATTTTCTTTTTTTTGTGCGTAACATATAAGATTTGCAAAATAAAGCAACTATAACCAGTAGAATTCTACCAGTGACAGTGGAGAAAACACATAGGGCCACGTGGGAGATTTAGGAAGCATGGCAGCCACTTTGAACTGGTCTGGACGTGTCTCTGGAACAATGGGACTACGCACTGCTGGAAAAACAGTAAAACAGGAGAAGAGTGAAGAAAATAACTAACAACTTTCAGGATTACTAGTTGATCCAGCACACAGAACTGAATCACACCTATACTAAAAGGTAACGTCTTACTGGGCCTTAAAATGGCCGGACTTAACGTACCAAAGAATAGTCAGAATATTTGCCGAGGTCGGGAACACAGAATGAGACACAACGCTGAGGGAAAGCCAAAAGTCAAGGATACCAGAATACAGGGAAGTCAAAACGAAGCCAAATTCAAAACCAGAAAATAAATGCTCAGTAACACACTCTCGGACAACCGCTAAGTGAAACCACGACAGGTCAATGAGCAGAAGGAATAGGTGAGTTTAAATAACCCTCTTGTGAATCTGATTGGCCGTAACCTGCCTTTGACCCCAGAACGTGTGTCTGCGTTATTTGCGTGATGTCATGCTCACGTCGACGTTGTCATCACCGTGAGCGGACGTGGGGTTATAAATTGGAATGGATCCGCAGTGGCCGGCATCCGTCAACATGCCGCAGGAGTCAGGTACACTGGCATAGGGCTGCTGAGTAGCATCTTCGTTAATGCCAGGAAGGCACTTGTTATACTGGGCCCTACAAGGTGAGGATGAACAAGTGACAACAAATGAATACATTATACACACCCTACACCACAAGTTATCATCAAATATTTGTCAAACAAATGACACTAACAACTATTTTTGGTATGCAAATTTTTTTTTCTCTCTATTATTCTATATATTTTTTTTTTTTTAAAAGGTACTCAAAGTATGTCAAATAAGGAAGTTGCTTTGTGAAAAGAGGGGGTGTAGCTGGAGCCAGCCCAAGACATTGTGCTGCCTGGATCCAAGAATGAAAAGCTGGGTGTCTCCCCCTAGCCCTTGTCTATTTTTGCCCACCTCAGCCCCTGTCTGTTTCTGCCCCACCAGCCCTTGTCTGTTTCTGCCTTCCCTCCCTCCCCAATGCCAGCTTACCTCTTTCTCTCATGTAGTGTAGCCGAGGTAGAGGACCCTCTGCTGGGTCTGACAAGAAGCAGTTTAGCGCTCTCTATTACCGCTTTCTGTCAGACTCGGGAGAGGAAGACAAGTTCCTCTACCCTGGTCCATGTTGAGACCGACAGGAGGGAAGTGCTCCTGACAGTGAGCTGGATCCAGTGCCCCGCCTTATGGAATAGCTGATCATGGCCCGGGCCCTGTACAGTGGTGGCAAAATGCTGCATGAAACCATGACCCCATTGAGGCAAATGCAGACTGGCCCTGGGTGTAGCCAAGGGGGCTGAGTTATACTGCAAAGAGAGATTTAAATGTGTAGAAAAATACAGAATGAATATCAGGTCATAATGTATCAAATGCACTTTGGTTGAGTGAATGCCCAGGGTGTATGCAGAGTGTCCTTTTAATGAACAAGATAATTTTCAGAGTTGATAAAGTTGAAACAATCTTGCAGCATAGTATAATATATGCAAACCGCTGGCTAGGGTTAGAACTTGGCAACAAAAGTATGGGAGTAGGCACATAACCTAATTGAAATCATATTTTTCATAGAGAAAAAAAATAATTTGCTACAAATCAAGGTCTTGGTCACCCTGTCCACATTTAGTTTAATTGACCCTGGTAACTGCACATCGGACCACTACATTATATAAAGTAGTACTTTCATTACAAGACACGGAGACTCATAATGTGCATTTAAATCTCCATTTATTCCCACAACAGTAAAAATTCAAATGAATATAATGAACACAGTGTTTCACATACCCCTTCCATTATGACTATAGGTTTCCATCCTATAAAACCTCAGGACACTCTCCAACATTTCCTCTTTCTTTGCTGCTCCTATAGACTTAATAATACCTCATACCTCTCTGGTCTTTGATTATTTATTGCCTCATACTTATGCTATTAGTCATATCACTGCTTATTATTATATGCCTTTTTGCTTTATTGCTCCTAACTATACTATATGATATAGGTTTGTAGCTTTTAGACCCCTTTGTTCCCTGTTCTTTCTTTTATATTGCCTGTTTCCCTTATACGCCTTTGTGGTTTATTACCGCATTTTCTTATTACTGGTGCATTCTCCTTTGTCCCCTTTGCTGGAGAGGCTACCCTCTGTCTTGCCACATTATTGCATATGGAGGCAACATTCATCTCGTAGTTACGCCACTATTTTGCAATTTCGCCATGACTTCAACGTTTGCCATGATGTTCGCGACTAGGCTGCAAACGCAAATTCGGCCACAATCTCACAATTTGGCTCCAATGATTTAGGATTGAACGCATGATTTAGGATTTTTAAAACTTTTTTTTTTTCTTTACTTTTCCTTATGTAGAACTAACAGGTTAATAAAAGTTTTGTCAAGCTCTACGGCCTTTGTCACTTTTGTCATTGGCCCTGGATCTGTGTACTCGCCTCCCTCCAGTGCCATGTCATGTCCTGTAGTGGCGTTATCGCAAGTTTTCTTTTTTTTCTTTTTTCAATTTGTATTTTATTGAGTTTTCACACACAAAACACAAGTGTATTGCAGTATGAGATTGAGAGGGTGGTAAAGACAATAGTTCAGCAATTTCTTTTTCCAGTCTATTCACATAGCATTACATCTTTTTATTACAGTGTTTGGGGTTGTTTTAGTGAAGATACCTGTGGAGACTTGCGCCATAGGCTAGTGTATGCTTAAGCTGCTCCTGGCTTGGCACCTCCCTCTCTAATAGGTTCTACTACTTGGTGGTTGTACGTGGCTGAAACAAGTGCCCATCAGCGAACCAGATTCAAAAGATAATCTATGTACAGAACATTTAATCATACACTGATCTTAAGCTGCAGGGAAGTGTAACAAATGTGTGTTATCTGGTTATGTGCGGTTCTATGCTCCCCTGTCAGGGCGATCTTTGTGACAGTGATCGGTCGGCAAGCCTCCCTGGAACCCCCTGGTATTCGTAGCCATGGGGAGGGTAGTGTGAGGGCCCCAGTTCCCCAGAGCCTGTTCTGGGTCCGCTACAGACACCTGTAGGATCTGGAGAAACGTTGTCTGATCTCCATAGGGCGGTAACGTGACTGTTTCCCCTTTCTGTTGGGCCACTAAGGATCCCTCTGCTCCCCACATATATATTTGATGTCTGCCTCCCGCAGTCATTTTGCAACTGGTGCTAGGTGCCTTTTTGCCATTAGCACTGCAAACGGGAGATCCCCATATATAGCTACAGTGCAGCCCTCAAATCGAACATTTTTAAGCTCCCTAGAGCGGGACATTATGGTGGACCTAGCCGCAATGTCCTTGGTGACTGCTATAATGTCTCTAGATGCATCCTCTGGGGCAGCTGTGGCCTTGCGGATTCAGAACTACGCGATCACCATCTCCGGGTCAGCACCTCTCTTGGCTCCTATGTGGTTCAGTAAGTGGTGAAGGAAGGACAGGAGATCATCACTCAAGATCTGTTCTGGCACTCCTCGAAGGTGGATGTTCTTTCTTCTGTGCCTTGGCTACAACATCGTCACACTTCTGGTAAGTGTCTGGACTTGTTGGGTGAGGTTGTGGATCTCCTTCTGAGTGGTCTGCGGCCTTTGTTCTCTGGCTCCATCTCTGGACACAGGGTCACAGGGTCCCCAGCTCAGCTTGAGTTGCACGCAGGTCTGCCCTCCACACCTGTCTCATTTCCAGCAGAAAATCCTTTATGGCTCTCTTCGTTGCTGGCGAGGAGTCATCGTCGGATCCTGACTCACTGTTGGTACAGCTTGCTGGGGTTGTCCCAGTGGGTTTCTCTGCCTCTTGTGATGCCTCAGAGGCCTCATTCTCACTCAACTCTGCAGGCGCCATCTTGGGAACGACCCGCAGGTTCGCCCTGTCAAACGAGAGCCTGATATCAGGCAGTTTTCAGGTCTCCAGTATGTGGAGTTTTTTGTTTTTGCGCCCCATTATGTCGGCTGGGTTGGGGTTGTTGTTGCGCATTGGTTTTTGGAGCATTTTAAAGGTTTTAGTGAGCTTTTTTCAGTTTCTTTGGTGGAGCTGTGCTCAAGCACATCTTTCTTGCTGCTCAGTCCGTTATCGTGAGTTTTAACTGAGGTACACTGATTTGACATGCACATTCAGGTATGGGCAGAAATTACCATTTTCAGGAACCGCCATTTCTAATACTTGAAGATAGCTGCACGTAAAAAAAAAAAAAAGACCCAGAGGGTCTGCAATCCTTCAAAAATTGTAAGAAAAGACAGTCACAGGGTCCAAAAATGGTTAAGGGCATCAGGGTGAGCTAATGAATTCATCCAAATGATGACATATCCGCTTTAAATCGTATTACATTGACGTACAGGTGGACTATCCTCGTAATTCTTTTTTTTTTAATGCAATTGCTGATTTTGCTGAGAAGTGCACTATTGATGTTCTTAAAAAAAAACAAAGCTTTGGCTGCATAGTTCTGGAACTCTATGGGAACTTTGGGAAAAAATAATTTAGTACTTTACTTCTACTCATGGAAATGGTGATATCTCACAAATCCCAACGCATTCACAAGGCTTTGGAATCTTGCAAAGGCTCTGGGACATTCTCCCTCCGCCAATATCTACTTACCCTGGTGGACCTTACGTTGCAGTCGTTGATTGGTCATCCATTATGCAGAAGACTTCCACTGTAGCCAATTTACAGGCCACTAGCACGCTGACCATGGCAGACTTCACTAGATGGAAATTCAAGGTCTCCAGTCTAGAGGCTGACTGTGATAACCTGTTGGTTGCTCAGAATGCTTCCATGGACACCATGCACAAACAAATGATGCAGCTGCACCTTATGGCATTTACACATTGAAGACATTGATAACTAAAGTCATTGCATCATCATCAGGGTACATGACAGTTTAGGGTTACTCTGACTACCCTGTTCAACTTTCTACTGAATTTGCGTGAACAGACTAAGATTAATTTTATATTGGTGCACAGAGCGATTAGGCCGCGCGGCCCAGTAGACAGTCGTCCTGGAGGCACTGTATGCTGCCTCAATTATTTTGAACTTAATGAGGAGATTAAAACAGGAAAAGAAGGTGTAGCGCCTAAAGTGTCCTTTAGGGAATGTATGTAATGACAAAAAAAGGAAAAACAAAAATGACTGATAGTGTAGTAAGTTAAAAACTTCTTGATAGAGTAAGGAAAATTTACATGGGCAGAATGATCCCCTCTATGGATATACTGTGGTAGAGATTCTTCAAGTTTTCCTTAATGCGATGAGTATCCTAACAACAAATAAAAGAGACAAAATAAATGTAAATAGTGTAGTATGTTGGGCTAATAAGCAGGGGAAGGTATATAGATGCATATTATGGATCTTAATTATTGGCTCCAGAAGTAAAACTGGTATGAACCCCACTCTAGGATATAGGTGATGTGGATATTCCTCAATGAAACTATAAAAGAGATAAAAAAACACAGTGCGTGTGGCGAAACCGACCTCACCACTGGGCACTGGAGAAGCCTGGTTGCTCGCCTGCTTCCTCTGGACTATGGCCCCACATTAAAAACTTTTATTTTTCCCTGCAGAAAGGCTTGTTCGTGCCTTTCTGCCCGGGCGTTCAGTAGATTGAATCTACCAATACCAACTCACGAATGAACGGACCACCTGGGTAAGGAGTGTGCCAGTGATTTACCTCCCAGAAGCTGCGGTTAACCGCAGCTTAATTGACGAATGCTGGGTGGCCGCTGTTCGTATAGCCGAACACGTGGCAGTGGCCATCTTAAACTCCTGAACGGCCAGCAGTGTTCAGCTCCAAAACCGTGGAACTCAAAACGGACAGTTAAACTCACGAACACCGCTGAGCCGCTGACCTCCCTTCTCCTGCAATCACACGAACGCCGGTGCATTCAGCACTTTCAATGTGTTAACAGTGCTACCCCAGATGGCTATGCCATGGAGCCCATTCGTATAACGAAAGACTATGTAAAAGACTTTGGATCCATGGCGATTGAACTGTATGTATGTGATCTGAGCACCATTTGGTAATAATGTGCGCTCATATCTAAGCTATCTGGGGATATGTTGAATGTATATGTTCTATGCAGTAGTTATAACATTGTGTATTTTTATGTGTTTTACTGCCATGTGTTCAATGGAGTTTTGCCTCTGTCCTTGGCGATAATTGGATTACTTCCCAATTATCTCCATTAGACATAGGGATAGAGAGGAGGGATTATACTGTACTAGTGGGAGTGTTTCACTATGTATGTCTGTGATTGGTCACTGTGCAATTTGTGTCCCAGTCTTCCACCAGGTCCCATAGGGGAGTGTCCACCTGGTGGAAGACCTGCATAAATACCGGGCAGGTAGCCCAGATTAAACAGATCACTGCTTGACCCTCAACACAGACCCTTGTCTCGTTCTTGGGGGGATGTATTATATGCTGTTCCAGTTCGACTGCTAGGAGTGTAAACCGTTCATATGTTTTTTTCTGTTCGGCTGTTTGAAGCATTCGTATGGTTTCCTGTTCGGGAGATTGGTGTATGGAGTAGCTGCCTGTGAATCTGGAAGGGAATATCCTCTAAACAGCATTTTAACCCTTTTATGCCTGGGGTTGTCGTTACAGTGCGTACCATAGAATTAGAGTGCAAAGCACCGTAAAAATAATAAAAACCTATTCACATGCTTCAGAGCAAAATTAGGTTTGCTCAATCCAGTTGGCTTGGGTGGTATTATCTATTCTACCCTCTATCGGACAAGAGAGACTCTGTTTTTGTGATTGAGCTGCCTTTGGACTAGGATTTTATTATTTTTACTCTGCTTTACACTCTAATTTTATGGTGTCAGTTTTATACAAGCGCTGAATTTTTTTGTTTTTAATTAATAAGGACACTATCTGCAAAGCTTGAGAGGTCCAACAAGTGCTTTATCAAGACCTGGTGGTCAAGCTACCTTGACCTGTAGACCTGCTCTTAGGCCCTTAACACAGATCCTGCAGTTCTAACCAATCAACTCCTGGTGGCATATGCGAACAGGACTGATGGTCCTTACCCCTCCCTTCTCTTTTTACACACTCCTCAACACAGACTGTGAGCTGACTGATGTACTGGTACACCTAAATAAACAATGGATTTTCTGCTTTGCATGGTCGCTGGATATGTAAAGGCTTGCTAGATTGTGGCCTTCTTCAATTGGGAGTCTTTTAGAAGCAAAAAAGAATATGTGCAATTTATTGTGAAATAATACACATAGAAACCACTCATGTATAAATATTCTCCCTCTTTACACTAAACAGAAATGCAGCCAGCAAATCTAAACCAGTATGCAATCAGAGTGCGGTCTGTGCATAAACACTGTGTAATTACCTTATCAATCAGCAGCAATGATTACATCAAAGTAATTGACTGCTTTAAAGTGGTTCTTTGCATTTGTTTTCTAATTATTATTTTTTTTCATTTTAAAATGTTTTTCTTTTCTTTGACTTACAGTGTTGCCACATATGGAAGCTGATCACAGTAAAGGTACACCTAATTATTCAGTGGATTTGCTTTGGACTAGGTGGAAAATATGTCCTAGTTGATGGCTCTCTTCCACTGAAGAGATTTTTCTGGCTGGAGCCCCCAGTTGGGGAAACAAGGAATTCTGGACACCACAAATATGCCCTACGCAAAAGCTGTTTGAAGTGCTAGTATGCCTACACATGCAGTGTATCTGCTGTTTGAAATAGTCAGTGAATATGACATGATTGCCTGCCTCGTAGTCTCTCAAGAACTATCTTGGGCTCGTGCCTTTGCTGGTAATCTGGGGAACTCAGACAAGTTTTTTTGTCCGATGTATAGTGTATAGTTTTGTCTTGAAATGTTTGTTTTCTGTATGCATTATGCTATATACCTCACTAAACCTTATATAGTCCAAGTACATGTTGCACAAGACATGTCCTCCCTTATTGTGTACGATGGATGTATGTCTACCTTTTCAGCTTAGGACCTTTGCAATGCTTTTGCCTGCTTAACTTTATATAAACTCATTGTTAGGAGGTAGTTTGTAGATACTTTTTATACCTTAATCCCCTTTTTATTTTATTTATTTGCCTCATTTGGCACTTTATAATTGCCAGCCCCTCTGGTTCTCCCCGGCAGTCTTTACCAAGTTATTTGCCCATCGTGAACTCAATGGCAAGTTTTGTGGATTATTCTTTAAGAGTTTACCCCTATGTTAGAGGACATTACTCATCCAGTGAATCTCACCTCTGATGTCATAACCTTGTTGTACCATAAATTATTGGGTCATATATGAGATCTACACCAGGAGCAGTTTTGTATATACCTTTGTTATGTCCCTTTCTTGTTTTAGGTGTATGCCTCAATATTTTTAATGTGCATACTACATATCAAGAGATTGCATATGTACACTTTAGTTTTAAATTTCATTATTTGGTTTTCTGCCCCATAAATGCAACTCAAATTCTGTGATTGGGTTTCACACTTTCCGTAAGTCACATCCCACTATTCCACCTCTTGGTCTGATATCTATTGTTGGAACATTTTCCATATCTAGACTCATAATATTTCTGCACTGCCAGTCCATTCGAGCATTCCCACTTTCCCAGTATTGATGCCTTGTTTTAACAGTTTAATATCTCTGTATGTATACAATTTATGCTCTGCTTATTTATGAGTTATATCAACTATTGGTACTTCAGATTTGTATCCCAGAGCTTCAATTATATTGTGTGGTGCCTCATGTGTTTGTTTATTACACTTTGAACATGTTATAATATTAAGACGGTTTCTGCTTTCTGATTCACTCGCCACAAGTTTGAGTCAGTTTACAGAGTCTGTTGCTGTCTTGGCTGAGGTGGTCTGTGTAGTTTGTTATGCTGAAGTGCAGCTCTTGTCTCCAATTTGTTGAAAATTAAGCACTCTCTCCTCCGCCCATGTGGCAACCCCGAGGAAGCATTGATTTTGTTCTAGGAAGTGAGCCCAAGGAAGCGTTGATTTTAGGAAGCATTGATTTTGTTCTAGGAAGTGAGGCCTTAGGTGTCTACCCCTGATACTGTTACTTTCCTCTATCTTGAAGTACTAAATTCTTGTTGAGTACTCTTGTGGAAACCTGTCCCCCCTCCTTTTTTTTCTGTTCTTCCTTCGCCCCTTTCAATTTTCACTTTCATTCCTTTCTTCTTCCTAGACCTTCTGGGGCCTTAGGTGCTCTGATGGACCATGATGGCAGATTAGTTTCTCACACCTGCATTGCATTCTTCATTTGAAAATAGACTATTTATTTTTTATTATTATATTATTATTTTATATATATAGTGTCAGCAAATTCAGTAGCGCTGTATGACTCATTATCATTTATCAGACCTTCTCATGACTTCACTTGGTAAAGCCACCTGGTCAGATCATGCACCTACTGCAATCACTTCACCACTCTATAAACCAACAGTTCTCAATTGGAAGTTGAATGACTCTTTCCTCTCCAAATTTCATTAAAAAGGTCAGGATATACTCACATTATAATATTATAATATTTTAAAGAAAACAACCATGACTCTGCAACCTCAGATTATACAAATATCTTCAGGGACAATACAATCCATGTGAAAATCTCTTCATAAATAGGAATATACATAAGACACAAGGTCAATCACTTAAATGGCATGGTCACTTGAAGGGTGGGCATGACGTCACATCATTTGAATTATAAAAGACGTGCCACTAAAAAGGGCATTGTCTCATATAATGCAGGTAAAAATAAAGCTAACGGGATTTTGGCCTGTGCAATCCAACAAAGGGAGCAGTTTAATGGGCTTAATGGTAAGTATTACTGGTTCATGCGACCCGATGAGGGGAGCAGCACGGGCTCCAGGGACAGGTAAGTTTGTGACACGGGGTCAGTAGGGACTGGTTCAGGATTTTCAATCCTATCTATATAAACATGTCAAAATACCTTTACCTCCTGAAGTAGCTACTTTTCTGGATGTGCCGCTGACAGTGGAGGAGCTTGACATGGATGTTAAGACATTGAAAACAAGCAAGTGTCCAGGCCCAGATGGCCTATTTTCATGGAACTACAAAACATTTGCAGACATACTCTATCCACAATTCTTTTAACACTATCTTATACAGACCCTGGCTGCTATTATTACCATTATACCTAAAGAGGACAAGGATGTAGAGAAATACACAAGTTACAGACCCATCTCTTTAATAAATTGTGATGTAAAAGTATTTGCCAGAATTCTAGCTGCCCAATTGAATCCCTACCTGTCAGACCTGATCATGAGGATCATGTGGATTTTGTCCTGTGCCTAGTAGTAGGAGAAGACCTCTGGCAGAAGCAGTTGGAATTTTCTGATTTCCACCTTGGCACGAGATGGGTCTGGGACCCAGACCAATCAGATGGATCCAATCGCATACCGTGACCCGACTGCTGTTTATGTGTAAATGGGGAATTTACAAAACCTTTCACTGCATTAAACAGCATGTGTCAGGGTTGTCCCCGTTCATCGCTACTCTTCGTCTTTGCTCTAAGGCCTTTGTGGAGTATAGCTGACAGAGTCTATACATTCATGGGATCAGGCTTGGGGACAAACATCATAAAGTGGCAGTACATACTAATGATCTCATCTTCTGTCTGTTTTGACCTCTGCTCTATGAAATTATTGACAGTCTCTCTTTTTATTGAGGCATGTTAAAGATTCAATACAAACAAGAGAGAGTAACAACAGGTATGTAAATCTGAGCTTATCATATGTAGTAACAGGAATGCATACTCATGTTTAATAAACTCTAAAACACAAACTCATAAGAAATGAAGCCTCATTTTAAAGTAATATAATAAAACAAGAGAAACACAGTCCAAGGTGTATATAATGAGCACTATATATAGGATGAGGTAGAGGCAAAAAATGCCTACAAAATTCAAAATATAAACAAAGAACAAGTTAGACCTGGGCTTCAGATACTCCACACTGAAGTCTTAACAGTGTATATACAACCAAAAAACAAACAAGAGTCCTGCGCATCCAGTATAGGTGTGCACACCCAGGTGCTACCACAATTTATTTGAGGACAAAGTTAAAACAGCAAACGTTTCGAGCAGCAGCCCTTTTTCAATGCTGCTGCTCAAAACGGTTGCTGTTTTTACTTTGTCCTCAAATAAATTGTGGTAGCACCTGGGTGTGCACACATATACTTGATGCGCAGGACTCTTGATTGTTTTTTGGTTGTGTATATATTGAGAATAGAAGAGGACAGGAAAGCATGAGCACTGTTAGAAAAGTTGACTGCTTTAAAGTGGTACAAGAGTAAATTGTGTAGCGTAGTTGACAATGAGATTTTCAGGAGTCATCCTCACTGTACACCTAACCTGCAGGGCCACTGTGATCTGGACTAGCTCAACATCCAGTAAGATGTGCATTGAGGTTTTGCTAGGATAACCCATCTGCCCCATCAGCATGTCATCACCTTTCCGGTTAAAGGGAGTTGAGGAGACTTCACAAGTCTGTGCCAGTGCTGGGTTCCTCCCTTCGATGGAATTTGGCAGAGCAGCAGGAGCGCCATGTAGGCCAGCAGGGGCTGTGGCATTGCATGAGTAGGAGTCATCTTCTTATATGAGGATCCAGGAGCCGAGCGTAATCACCCACGCCCTCAGCGGTCGATGAATATTGATGTATAGGTGTCGGTAGGACCCTCTGCCTCTCTGAAATATGGCTAAGAAAGGCTGCAAAGATTGCAGGCAGATTTTGAGTGGTAGTTTCTTGTGCTGCCGCCATCAACAGGCTCTCACATAATCACCACCATTGTAGGTGCAAAGTGCCACCAATGATGTGGAAATTGCCGGACAGGAAAATGTACTCCTGGGACCGGGATAACCCTTGCTGGTCTTAAGGCCCAGACCCAAATCATCAGCCATCAGGGCCGCCATCAGGGGGTGACAACCATGACAGTTGTCACGGGCCCGGCCTCCACGTGGATCAGCGGAACTACCGCCGGTCCATCACGTGGCCCAAGCATTTAGGGCCACCCTATGGGCCCTATTATAATAAAAAATGTGATCTGATCATCATCTAAGTCACAACAATAGACAATCACAGTCTGCTTAAACTAATAACACACAAAGAATGAAATGTTGCCATGTTTTTATTGAACACACCATGTAAACATTCACAGTGCAGGTGGAAAAAGTATGTGAACCCCTAGACTAATGACATCTCCAAGAGCTAATTGGAGTGAAATGTCAGCCAACTGGAGTCCAATCAATGACATGAGATTGGAGGTGTTGGTTACAGCTGCCCTGTCCTATAAAAAACACACACCAGTTCTGGGTTTGCTTTTCACAAGAAGCATTGCCTGGTGTGAATGATGCCTCGCACAAAAGAGCTCTCAGAAGATTGTCTATAAATGGAGAAAGTTCAGCACTGCTGCTACTCTCCCTAGGAGTGGCCGTCCTGTAAAGATGACTGCAAGAACACAGCGCAGACTGCTCAATGAGGTGAAGAAGAATCCTAGAGTGTCAGCTAAAGACTTACAAAAGTCACTGGCAAATGCTAACATGCATGTTAGCGAATCTACAATACGTAAAACACTAAACATGAATGGATTTCATGGGAGGATACCACAGAGGAAGCCACTGCTGTCCAAACAAAACATTGCTGCACGTTTACAGTTTGCACAAGAGCACCTGGATGTTCCACAGCAGTACTGGCAAAATATTCTGTGGACAGATGAAACCAAAGTTGAGTTGTTTGGAAGAAACACACAACACTATGTGTGGCGAAAAAAAGGCACAGCACACCAACATCAAAACCTCATCCCAACTGTGAAGTATGGTGGTGGGGGCATCATGGTTTGGGGCTGCTTTGCTGCGTCAGGGCCTGGACGGATTGCTATCATCGAAGGAAAAATGAATTCCCAAGTTTATCAAGACATTTTGCAGGAGAACTTAAGGCCATCTGTCTACCAGCTGAAGCTCAACAGAAGATGGGTGTTGCAACAGGACAATGACCCAAAGCATAGAAGTAAATCAACAACAGAATGGCTTAAACAGAAGAAAATACGCCTTCTGAAGTGGCCCAGTCAGAGTCCTGACCTCAACCCGATTGAGATGCTGTGGCATGACCTCAAGAAAGCAATTCACACCAGACATCCCAAGAATATTGCTGAACTGAAACAGTTCTGTAAAGAGGAATGGTCAAGAATTACTCCTGACCGTTGTGCACGTCTGATCTGCAACTACAGGAAACGTTTGGTTGAAGTTATTGCTGCCAAAGGAGGTTCAACCAGTTATTAAATCCAAGGGTTCACATACTTTTTCCACCTGCACTGTGAATGTTTACATGGTGTGTTCAATAAAAACATGGCAACATTTCATTCTTTGTGTGTTAATAGTTTAAGCAGACTGTGATTGTCTATTGTTGTGACTTAGATGATGATCAGATCACATTTTATGACCAATTTGTGCAGAAATCCATATCATTCCAAAGGGTTCACATACTTTTTCTTGCAACTGTAAATGCTTGTTGGATAGGATGAGTACTAAAACACTAACATATACATATGGGAATAATTCCCAATAAAATACTGTTCTTAAACTTAAACCTTGATTTGATAATCCCAATTAATTACTTTAATAATCCCAAATAATTCAATACTCTTGGATTAACACCCAAAACTATATATAAAATATTAAAAACATAAACCTAATTCAGACTTACTTAAAAAGTATCGATATCTTACTACAAAACTTTTTTATTGTTAAAATATATTAAAAGACTTTGCAAATGTTAAAAATCATATTGCAGCTGTTTTCTATACCGACGAGGATGTTGTTGGAACATAGTTCAAATTGAGTATCAAAAACCTAACCACAAAAACTAAATTTTATATGCTTATCAAAAATAAATTTAACCAGTTAGCGAGTGAATTGGGTGACCTCTTCCCATAATTTGGCTTCTTTTGTATTATTTATTCTCTTCTGGGTCTGCAAAATGCTTTCAATTTACCAATACAAATATAATGCAGTAGTTTAGTAGATTAGAATTGCCTCACTTATAATCATCAGAAATTGTCTGATCTCTATTAAAAATACCATTTCATAATTACCCTATGATTAGAGATGAGCGAACCCGAACTGTAAAGTTCAAGTTCGTACCGAACATTACAGTAACAGTTCGAGTTAGGTGTTCGGCAATTTAATGGCGTGTTTTGAAAAGCTGCAGGGCAGCCAATCAACAAGCGTTTGACTCGTGTGCCCTTAGAAGCCATCACAGCCATGCCTACTAATGGCATGGCTGTGATTGACCAGTGCAGCATTTGACCCAGCCTCTATATAAGCTGGAGTCACATGAGCTCTTATTAGTGTAGGGAGAGGATGCTGCAGCTGTGAGGGACAGATTAGGAAAGAATTCTGGTGTTGAATCTGCAAACTACAGCGATTATTTTTGTGGGTGCTATACCACATTTTTGTACCCTGCCTTGAGCCCAGTGCCATAGAGAAAAAAAGCAGTCAGTCCAGGGCCGGACTGGGAGAAAAATTCGGCCCAGGCATTTTTTTTAACACAGCGGCCCACTAAGAAGGGGGCGGGGCAGAGGAGGTGTGTTTTGTCATCACCAATGACAAACACGCCCCCTCTCAAAGTGAGCATGTTGGTTCAATGCTCTCCCAGGGCAGACCATGCGCAGAGCTCTGCTGAAGAGCGCTAGCATGAGAAAAAAGCTCTGTATTTGTTCTGCACAGTGCAAGCAACTTTAAAAACAAGCTTGCACTGTGTTTCCTTGCAACTTGTCTCTGGTGTCTCTGTAAATGGATACCAGGAGACAAAAATGCCAGGAAAGCGTATTGTGCATGTGTTTGGAGCCTGCTTGTGGTATTGCGTGTGTGTAGAGTGAGCTGATTGTGGTGTGGTATGGTGTAATAAGGTTGGTTTTAGTCATGTTGTGTTTGTGGTGTAAAGTGGTGTAATGTGATGCATATGTGGCTATGGGCTGTAGAGAATGTGTGTATTGGGGACATAGCAAGTGTGTGCATACAGGCTATAGTGTGTGTCTGTGTATATAGGTGATGTAGTGTGTGTTTAGGGGTGTAGTATGTGTTTGCTTACAAGGAATCTAGTGTGTGTATAGGGGATCCAGAGTGTGTATGTTAAGAGTGTAGTGTGTGTGTATATGTGTATATATATATATATATTTGGAAGTATTGTGTATGTGTGTGGTGCAGTGTGTTGGGGGGGATTCTGTGTGTATGTGAGGGGTGCAGTGTGTGTGTGTGTGAGAGTGCGGTGTGTGTGCGAGAGTGCCGTGTGTGCGAGAGTGCCGTGTGTGTGAGAGTGATGGGTGAGAGAGTGCTGTGTGAGAGTGCTCTGTGTGATGGGTGTGAGAGTGCTGTGTGTGAGTGTGCTGTGTGTGTGAGAGTGCTGTGAGAGAGTGCTGTGTGTGTGAGAGTGCTGTGTGAGATGGGTATGAGAGTGCTGTGAGGAAGCAGAGAGTGAGAGAGTGCTGTGAGCTGGGGATAGGGGGGGATCCATCACCTCTTGCCCCCCCCCATGCACACCCCGTGCGCACGCCTATGCTGGAGAGACTGTGCGAGCAGCAGCAGGCGATAGTGGAGTTTCAGCTTTAGCACGCATGGGTCATCCTCGTTAAAGGATTTAAAGTGTACTCATTCCAATTACAGGGCCTTGAAAGAGTCATGTATTGTTATTTATCGTCACTACCTCCCCGCATCAGGAGTCGGTAATTTGTGCGCCTGCTGCCTTCCTTGGATGTGGTAACCGTTTCTCAGGCTCCCTCTCCGGAATCGAACCCTGATTCCCCGTTACCCATGGTCACCATGGTAGGCACAGAAAGTACCATTGAAAGTTGATAGGGCAGACATCCGAATGCGTCGTCGCCGTCACGGGGATGTGCAATCGGCCCGAGGTTATCTAGAGTCACCAAAGTGCCTGCGCAACGACTGCCGAGTTGCCCACATTCTAACTTGTGCTGATTACTGGGTGGCCAGCCTGCTGGATCCCCATTACAAGGACAACGTGCCGTCCTTAATTCCCTCACCGGAGCGTGATCGGAAGATGCGCGACTACAAGCGCACGCTGGTAGACGCGCTGCTGAGGACATTCCCAACTGACACCGGGGGCTCAGTGGAAGCACAAGGTGAAGGCAGAGGAGGAGGTCGCCAACGCAGAAGGCTGCTACCTCAGAAGGCAGGGTTAGCATGGATGAAATGTGGAAAATCTTTGTCAGCACACCACAACAACCAGCACCACCAGCTGATATGGAACGTCTTAGCAGGAGGCAGCATTTCAGCAACATGGTGGAACAGTACGTGTGCACAAGCCTACATGTACTGACTGATGGGTCTGCCCTATTCAACTTCTGGGTCTCCAAATTGGGCACATGGCCTGAGCTTGCCCTTTATGCCTTGGAGGTGCTGGCCTGCCTTGCAGCCAGTGTATTGTCTGAACATGTGTTTAGCACGGAAGGGGGCATTATCACAGACAAGCGCATCCACCTGTCCACAGCCAACATGGACAAGCTCACGTTTATTAAAATGAACCAGGCATGGATCCCACCAGACTTGTCTGTACCTTGTGCAGAATAGACATTTATACCGGCCTCACCCAGCCATTGTTTTGCGCAAGTGCACTTATTCTTTGTTTTCTTTTTTTTATATGTCCCAATTTTTCCAGGACTTTTTTAGAGCCATTTTAGTGCCCAAAAGTTCAGGTCCCCATTTACTTCAATGGGGTTCGGGGCCGAACTCGAACTCTTTGCCAATGTTCGGCCGAACCCGAACATCCAGGTTTCCGCTCAACTCTACCTATGATCAATATGGCATACTAGATGAATCTTAATTTTGAAAAAAAAGTTTCCTATACATTCATACATTTTTTCTTTTCCTTTTTTTTTTCTTTGACACAAATAATGCAATGCACTTTAAAAGTAGAGTTAACTCTAAATAAATACTCTAGTATTCAACAATAAATCAGTCATTTAATAGATTATTATGCTGCCATTTACATCTGTATCAATACTGAGAGAAACTTATTCAAATATAATTTAAAACAACACAGTAAAATATCCATTAATTTACTTGTTAATTAAACTGCACACTTAAAAATGGGTATCCAAAACACACATTTATGAGTCACCATTTTCACAGAATAAACTTTTAACAGCTATATTCAGAACATATTATTGTAAGGTATACCAATTTTAGTTTGTATTAGATTTATTTAGGGGTCTCCCATACATAGGCATGAGAACAAAACTGTTTTTTTTATGCATACATGTATTTCCCTAATTACCTTATTACTTAATCTGCTATAGTATTGTTTATAAAGAAGGGATCCCTTTATATAGCGAGCTTGACTTAGATATTTGTATGACACTTGCATTAACTAATTGCAACATATGTACCCTGTCAATAGAATTTCTCTCTTATAATCTTATGGAACATTTGGACCAGATTACACAGACATTGTATCACCTGCATTTGTCAGAACTCTAAAAACTCAACATTTATTATACTAGTCCATGTTAAAAGGCATGGCTAAATTTTGAGTTCCCAAAAGTCATAATAACGCAGGTAAAAACCTTTGTCCATGGTTTCCAGACTACATACCTGACCAAACATCAAACCAACACACAGGGAGTCTACAGTTGTGGTCAAAATGAAAAAAATCTCAGCATCCCCATACAACAATTTTGTAGATTTTCACAATTTAACAGAACACATACAATGTGAGACCTATTAGTCATAATAGGGAGTGTGGCGGAACCAGCCTCGCTACTGGGCATTGGAGAAGATGTGTGTGTCTGTATGTATGTATGTATGCCAGTGTGTGTCTGTATGTATGTATGCCAGTATGTGTGAGTATGTATGTATGCCAGTATGTGTGTATGTATGTATGCCAGTATGTGTGTATGTATGTATGCCAGGATATGTGTGTATGAATATATGTGTGCCAGTATGTGTATGTATGAATGCCTGTATGTATGTATGTCAGTATGTGCTGTATGTATATATATGTATATATCAGTATGCAGTATGTGTATGTATGTATGTTTGTCAGTATGTATGTCTGCATGTATATGTGTGTGTGTGTGTGTGTGTGTGTGTGTGTGTGTCAGTATCTCCCTATGCATGTGTGTATGTCTGTTTCAGTATTTGTATCTGTTAGTATGTGTGTATCTTTCTGTGTGTGTATTCCTGTGGGCGGGCTTGAAGGGGGGCCCAGACCTTGAGCTGTGTTAGGGGCCCCAAAATTTCTGATGGCAGCCCTGTCAGCCATTCATGGTAATGGGAGAGCAGCCGCCTCTCCTGTGCCAACCATGCTTGTAGGTCGCAGAGAATAATCAGGTGATTCATCTGGATTATCAGCATATGTGCTATCCCTGTGGGCACCACAATGCACTTTTTCACCCAGTAGCCAAGATAGATTAAATAATGTTGTCTATGCGCAGAAATGAACCCAAATTTGCTTTGATGAGCAGGAGTTGCACTGACCCCCTCTGCAAAATATTATAGCAGCTTTTGCAGAGTATGCCTGTCTATCTAATCGGAATATTAAGTATACCAAGTCAAAGATTTTACATATTTCGCTGTTACAGGGGCAAGCTCTCTTTTTCAATTGTTGGAGTTCAAGATCAAATATCTTGGGACAAGGTTAATTGTTAAACATTCCAATATATTTGCTCACAACTTCACTCCAGTGCTGGCCTCTTTTAAATGAGATAGTGAGGGGGGGCGGGGCCGGACCGCCAAGATGGACGGTCGCAGAAAAGAACGGCTCCTGCAACTCTCCACATATTAAACTTACAAACCAGTTAGACACCAAATCTAAGACCCACAGCCGTGACCGCCAAGGACCACGAGCCACCGGACCCGAGGAGAGGCTTGCTCAGGGAGTTGTAGTCCCTCGGGGGAGAGATTACCGTCAATGCAGACGGGACCCTATCCGGCGGTGAGTGGGGCAGACGGCCGCTGCCCCACTATCCTGCCCAACGTGACTCGAGAGGCACCTTAAACTGCGGCGGACCCGGTCCTATTCCCCCCCCCTTGGACTGGGGAGGGGGGTTATCCCAGTCCCCACGGGTGACAGCCGCACAAACCGCAAGGCCCAAGCACCAGCCCAGCAGTGAAGTGCGGTATTAAGATGGCCGACAACACGCAGCCACGTGCGTAATGGCGGGGCGAGATGACCACAACAGGGTGCCCGTGCCACAGACCCAGGTAACATCCCTGGATTCCCTCCAGGATACACCAGCAGCCCCCCTTGAATAGCTTCAGATGTGCTGAGCTACTTATGACACTCTGAGACTTACCTGCCACCACTCCGCATTTGGGAGAGCATGTCTGGCAACCACACAGGCTTAGCCATATCCGGCAAGAAGCAACACCGGGTAAATCTACAAACAACATGCTTCTGGCACAACCACCCACACGGTATCATCAGAACGCAAGCCTCTGCCAGACGTGGGAACCGGCACCATGTACATCAGGCCCTGGAACCCGTGGAACACCACAGCCTCAAGACCAACACGACATAAGGCATATATGACTTTCTTGTACTATACAAAAAGCTGGCTGCCTAGCTTAGGAGAACCACTTGTAGTTGTAAAAGCTATATACTTATGAAAGGAAATGTCATATTCAACGAGATAAAATACACATACCCATTTAGTGCAGCTACTGGTGTATGTCGCAGCTTGCACGGTCTGTGTACACGTGGGCTTCACTACAGCTTCGATATATCTCTCTGTTCATTCCAGATAATCTGACAGTAATAATACTCAGTGAGTTTTCCTGGTTCTAGATAGCCTGTATCTAGAGTCTTGAAACGTTTACCTCGCATGACTCTTATATTTTAAAACTATGCTGACAGCCTGTCTTCTTTAAATCTTAGCATGTTACCTTTACTAATATAACCAGTGTAAATCTACTTAACCAAGCTTGTCTAAAATATAAAACTGTATGTATGTATGTACTTCTATGCCCCGCATGTTAAGCGAGGAATTGCCTGAGGAATGCTTTCGGGGCACCTCAGTACTACCTGTACCACTCTTGCACTGAAAAATAAAGAATTATATAAATGTGATAGTGAGAATTAGTCTTATCTTCATATTTCGTGGCTGGAGAGGACTTACGTTGAAGATGAACCTCCTTCCACACCTTTTTGTATCTCGATCTTGATTGTTAGTCCTCACTCCTTTTTTGCTTATAGGGACACTATAGGCACCCAGACCACTTTAGCTCATTGAAGTGCTCTGGGTGCAGTGTCCCAGGTCACTTATCCCTGCAATGGTAATTATTGCAGTTTTTAAGAAACTGCTATAATTACCTAGGGTTAACTCCACCTCTAGTGGCTGTCTACCAGACAGCCACTAGAGGGACATCTGGGTCATTAGGTGAGTTTTGGTGCCCTAACTGACGCAGGATGTCCTCACGCTATGCAGAATGTAAATAAGATTGGTCAATGCGGAAATTAAATAAAATTAGAGGCAGGTCTGTATTTTTGAGATTGCGTGAACAGCTGGTTTGCGTAATTAGGATATAATTTTGCTAAAGCTCAATTTTTGGGAGAGTGCAGCAAAGACAGGTAACTTAAAAGCAGCAACCAAGCTGCGTATCAGCCACAATATTGATCTTACGTAAATATTTAAAAGGTCCTATGAAAGTACAGGAACATTTTTTAGAAGCAGTTTTAAGAATTTTTTTGGAGATATGAGAACATTATCGCCAATTTTAAATAGAGGTGTGGGTTTTCTATGTACATCTGCATTACGTTGAAAAATTTCCTAAGCTTTGACCAGAGAAGGTTAATTCCACGGAGGGAATCTGTAGCGGAGCGGAAATATTAAATCCCACGATCTCCGCTGGTTACGAAGGTAATCCACAGTCAAGCGCTGAAAAGTAAGGCAATATCCCAAATCCCCCAGTAACTGGACGAAACACAGTTCTGGGAGTCAACTGAGGTCTTTATTCACAGCTCCAGTATTTATGCAAGTCCCCTTGCAAGGGGTTTCCTGAGTCACATCACAGGGGTATAACAGGAGTGGACTACATGGGAAACTTAACTTACAGAGCATTTTTCCCATCAGGCACTACTGCACGAGAGGGATACTCCCACTGGAATACACCGTTAAGTGTATTATCCCTCCGTGCAGTATAACCAAAATTTCACATGAAAATCTATAACTTTAATAATACTTGGCAGATTTAAACGAATGGACGTTCGGTAGATAGCTGGGGTCTGAGTGCACAGTTCGTGAGAATACCGCTCAGATCCCAGCTAAAACAACCGAACGCCGTACGAAATACACTTTGCCATAGAGTTCGCCCCAAAATACCGAACACCGATGGGGAACCCTAATGGCGAAAGAACGGAGCTCCCGAACGGCCTGGAAGTCCAGCGGTGTTCACGCTGTCAAGTAGCCGTTTTCAGTTTCACGCACTCGACGACCAAACACCGCTGGGGAGACAAAGGATCCAAGATGGCCGACCGCCGCGTGGTCGGTAGCCGAACGGCGGCCACCTAGGAGAGCCTCTAATTATTGGTTAACGAGCGCCACACGCCCCTCTGTGTGTGGGCTATTAGGGGGTAGCAATGGTGCTGTTCGTGAAACGAAACACATGAATGCTAGCGGCTTACGGCAGCTAGCATACGAATTCAATACAGCATATATTAACACACAGGATACAGCCAGGCAATATAAAAGTTACAGGAATAATACAGGCAACCTTTTTATATACATAGTCCAGATTATTACAAGTTGCTAGGTTTGCCACAATGCTCCCCCAGAACCAAGCCGGCATACACAGTCTGATCCCAACGGATCGGCTTGGGGATGTCCGGAGGAGTGCTCACAGATCACTTCTCAAATTCAGTCTGTCTGGATAACCCGTCGGCGTTACTGTTTTGTTTTCCTGGGCGGTAATGAATGGTAAAGTCAAAAGGCTGCAGCGCCAAACTCTTGGGGTACCTCTCTATATGCAAACAGCAGATGGGGAAGGAATCTCTCCCAGTCTTTATGGGCCTCTCCAAACGTACGGAGCATCTGCTTCAGGGTACCATTAAACCTTTCGCACAAGCCGTTGAACTGGGGGTGATAGGCAGAGTTTACTATTGGCTTAATGCCACACATCTTCCACAGTTGCTGGGTGACTTCAGCGGTGAACTGGGTACCCCTATCAGATATTATCTCCTGAGGAAATCCTACCCGGGAAAAGACTTTCAGCAAGGCCTCGGCCACCGTCTCTGCATGAATATTAGACAGGGCGATGGCCTCGAGGTACCGGGTGGCATAGTCGACCACGGTCAGGATATACCTCTTACCGGAGGGACTAGGCTTTGGTAAGGGTCCCACTATGTCAACTGCCACTCTGCTAAATGGCTCTTCAATAATTGGCAGGTTGCAAATTTCGCTTTGTGGCGGTCCCCCCTCTTCCCCACCCGCTGGCAAATGTCACAGGAGGTGCAGTAATGCCTCACATCTTTGGAGATCCCTGGCCAGAAAAAGGCGTGGGTCAGCCGGTAGCGGGTACGGGTCATTCCCAAATGCCCAGACAAGGGAATATCATGCGCAATCCTAAGCAGTTCCTGCCTGTACTTTTGGGGAACCACTAACTGATTAGTGTTTACTGTGACTGAGCCCCCTATTACTCTTTCTGCTACACGATATAACAACCCTTTCTCCCAGATATACCCCTCCCCCTCTAATCCGGCCTGATCGGTGCTCACCCTATCTCGGTAAACCTGCAACGTGGGGTCTAACTTCACCTCTGCCTCAAATTTACTTGGGGTATCCCAGGTCATACGTGTCGTGGGGGAGTCATAGTCTCTTACCTGAGCCTCAGAGTGTGCTGGTGGAACCGTGGTGCGAGCCTGCTGCCGGGTGGTCACTGGATGTGCTTCCTGGTGTGGAACCTGGGGTATAAAAGCAGAGGTCATCTGGCCCAAATCATTCCCGAGTACAACATCCGCAGGTAACTTCTGCATCAGGCCCACCTCTACCATCCCTTCCCCAACACCCCAATTCAAATGTACTTTCGCAGTGGGCAATCTGTATACGGCTCCCCCTGCTACTCACACTGCTACGGATCCTCCAGTGTGGGCAGAGCCGGGAACCAAATGAAGGGCGACCAATGTCAGAGTGGCCCCCGAATCCCGGAGCCCTTGTACCTCTTTCCCTTCCAGCGTTACCAGCTGCCGGTGATGTTGCCTGTTGTCTGTGGCTTGTACTGACATCACCTCATGTAGTATTCCCAGGGGCTCTTCTGTCTGATTAAAGAGCATCTCCTGGGTGGCTGGTTCCGCTTGGTAGTGGTGGGCGGCTGCTCTGGGTGCTGGGTTTGGCCGCACTTGGTTCCATGCTTGCCGGCTCCGATTCTGGGTGCACTCTCTCGCCATGTGGCCCCATTGCTTACACGTATGGCACTGGATATTATCCCTGCCATTATATCTGGATGGTGGAGTGTGGGCCACCGGGTTTAGTCTGAATGGGGCCGCTGTGTGTGCCGTAGGGGTGGCTGTATAAGGTGAAGCGGCGGGGTGAGGTTATCCCCTGTTCAGGTTACCGTGATGCCTTCTTTCGTCATAATGTTGGTCAGCTAGTCGTGCCGCTTCTGTTAGGGTGAGGGGTTTTCGGTCTCTCACCCATTCTTGTGCCTCGGGGGACAGACCATTAAAAAATTGTTCCAGCAACATCAACTGTCGCAACTCATCCATAGTGGTCGCTCGACTGGCCTGTATCCACCCCTGGGAGTCTTGATCCAGTTTGTGTGCCCACTCAGCGTGGGAGTCTTTTTGAGTTTGCGCAATCCGCTAAACATGCGCCGGTATGCCTCCGGGGTAATGGAGTAACGTTCCAGTATAGCCTGTTTTACCCGGCATAATCTTTGCTGTCCTCCCTGGGTACAGCCCGATAGGCTTCTGCTGCCCGACCTGACAGTTTGCCTGCTAAAAACGGTACCCATACTGCCTGCTCCAAATCATGTAAATCACATAGCCTTTCAAAGTCTTGTAAGTATCCATCAATTTCGTCCATATCTTCCCAAAACACTTTAAACGCATGGTAAGGAATTTTAGGCTTTACCTGGTTGCTGACTGCAGCAGTAATAGATTCTGCCCTGGAGGGTGGGTTCTGCGGTGCGTGTGCCATCACATACTCCTGCACATCCGCCATCAGTACAGTCAGCATTTCCAGTGGTACAGGCTGGGGTAATAATTCCATCCTGGTCCTCATTTCCCTCTGGTAGTGGGTCTCTTCCATGGCTGGTGTGGGTGTAACGTTGCGAGCTCTGTCTCCCTCCATCAGTTCGGCAATAAGTACAGCTTTTGATTTGTTGCTGGCTATTTTACCTCTGGCTTTCAGTTCCTTTAATGTCTGCCGTTTTAATGTAGCATAATCCGTCTCCATTCACTTCTGTGTTCGGTTCTTTTGTTGCATTCGAATTGTCATTCTCTTTTTCTGTTCGGCAGTTTCAATTGCACGAACCACGCTTTTCGGCTGTAAGGTTGGATCCCGTCGTTTGCCACTAATTGTAGCGGAGCGGCAATATTAAATCCCACGATCTCCGCTGGTTAAGAAGGTAATCCACAGTCAAGCGCTGAAAAGTAAGGCAATATCCCAAATCCCCCAGTAACCGGACGAAAAGGCTTAATTATGTATGCTTATATATTTTCAATACCTTTGTATCGACTCTGCTTTGAGTGCAAGGAATTTTTCAAGTGTGCAAAGACAAATTGAAGGGGACATTCCAAATGCAGAAGTGGAGAAAAAGCTACATGGAATATAACAAAGTTTTCGGCTCTGCCACGTCCAGCTTGTTCAACTCCGACTCTGCTATGTTCAGCCCATTGTCCTGGTACTTTTGTGCCTTGATTTTCTCTGCTCTCCCAATGACCTAGGAAGTCACTTTCCATCTCACCCACCGGAGCCTTCCCGGCATCCTCGGGCCAGACCTGTCATCTCCAACCTCGCAAGTGGCGAGAACCGCAACTGCACAATTCCAAACAGGCTGCAAATAGGTCTGCTTCACAGGCTGTATAATAGGCCTGCTTGCAAGCCCTGCAACTTTGGGATGGGCATCAGAGGGAAGAGGCACATGCAAGGAGTTGAAGAGGCTGCCACAGTATCCTGTCTCCATCTTGACAGCTCTCATGCCACTGGCCTGGCAAAGCTGCACCATCTTGTGGGACTGTGTCTTACCAGCAGTAGGTGTAGACTGAGAGAAACCTTGGCAGTGTTGGCTTATTTTCTCTCCTACGTAGCCTAGCTGCATTACACTGCTGAAGCCCCAGTATAAGGATCATATACTCTGTTTTTCTTGTTCCTGTCTCCTTACGAATACGCGTTTCGCCTGTCCAGAGGCTATACAAAAGTATAAGGTATACCTACCTTAACCTTACCCATAAGCCTACACTAGCCATAACCCTTTAACCTAAACTCAGCAATAAGTGTTACCTTACACTAACCCTAAGAAAACACTCTACTAATATCAGCGCTGCTATCAGCATATGGGTTTCCTAGTTAAAACAGTAGAGAGATGTCTGTGACCACCATTTACTGGTTGTTTTCATAATTACATTCTCCCCCTTCTTCCCCCCAAAGCATCTTCACCTGTGTATCTCCTAACCCCCATTTGAATTACATTTTTAACCCCTTTTGTGTTTCTTTTCTCCTTTGTATGTCTTATATGCTTTAGTGTATCTTATCACCCTTTTGTGTCTTAGATCCCCTTTTGTGCATCTTATTCTCCCTTTGTGTGTCCTACACCCTTTTAGATTATCTTATTCCTCCTTTTGTGTCTCTCACTCCCCCCATTGTGTGTCTCTTTTTTTCCCTCTACCCTTTTGTGTATCTCTTACTTTCCCCCCAAACCTTTTTGTATGTGTCTTTCCTGCAGCCCTTTTGTGGTTCTCTCACTCCTCCCAGCTCCTTTTTCGTCTCTTACTCCCTCCCTACCCATTTGTGTGTCTATTTCTCCCCCTACCTCTTTGTGTTTCTATTTCTCCCTTGTAGCGGACAGTGGGCACCCGGACTGGTTACCACCTCTATTAATGAAAGAAGCGACCCATCTCCCTCCCAGTAACTGGATGACACACAGTTCCAGGGGGTACAACAACTACTTTATTGGCCACATGCGGCTTTATACTTTCCCCATGCAATTTCAATGTCCCCTCCCAGGGTCCTCCCCTGCCCGGGGTTTGTAAAACGGAACCGGAACCCCAGTCCCTTTGTAGTTGGGGACAAATTTCCTATAATAACCAGCTGTCCCTAGGAAAGCCAGCACCTGGATCTTAGTGAGGGGACAGAGCCAGCTAGCTACTGCTTCAACCTTGGCTGGCTTGGGCTTCTGTGTCCCACACCCCACCCGATGTCCCAGGTATTGTACCTCCGCTATCCCCAGGTTGCACTTACTGGGCTTCAGGGTCAATCCTGCCTCCCTAATCTTGTCCAGTACAGCTCCCACATGAAAGAGATGTTCCTCCCAAGTATCGATGTATATGGCGATGTCATCCAGGTAGGCACAGGCATAGTTCTGGAGGCCATCTAATAGCCGGTCCACCATCCTCTGTAAAGTGGCTGGAGCATTCTTCATCCCGAATGGCATTACCTTAAACTGGTACAGGATTTAGGAGTAATTATTTCAGATGACTCAACGGTAGGAAGACAATGTAATAGAGCAGCTGGAAATACTAGCAGAATGCTTGGTTTTATAGGGAGAGGTATTAGCAGTAGAAAGAGAGAAGTGCTCATGCCATTGTACAGAACACTGGTGAGACCTCACTTGGAGTATTATACGCAGTACTGGAGACCCTATCTTCAGAAGGATATTGATACTCTAGAAAGAGTTCAGAGAAGGGCTACTAAGCTGGTTCATGGATTGCAGGATAAAACTTACCAGGAAAGGTTAAAGGATCTTAACATGTATAGCTTGGAGGAAAGACGAGACAGGGGGGATATGATAGAAACATTTAAATAAATAAAGGGTATCAACACAGTAAAGGAGGAGACTATATTTAAAAGAAGAAAAACTACCACAACAAGAGGACATAGTCTTAAATAAGAGGAGCAAAGGTTTAAAAATCATATCAGGAAGTATTACTTTACTGAGAGGGTAGTGGATGCATGGAATAGCCTTCCAGCTAAAGTGGTAGATTTTAACACCGTGAGAGAGTTTAAGCATGCGTGGGATAGGCATAAGATAAGGCCACGGACTAATTAAAAGTATTTCGAAATATTGGGCAGACTAGATGGGCCGAATGGTTCTTATCTGCCGTCACATTCTATGTTTCTATGTTACAGGCCAAAGGGGTGACGAATGCGGATTGGGGACAGCATCTGCCGCTAGGGCTATCTGCCAGTACCCCTTACACAGGTCAATAGTGGTGAGATATTGGCCCCGAACCATCCTATCTAGCAGCTCATCTATACCGGGCATGGGGTACGCATCTGAGACCGCCTTGTCATTGAGCCTCCTGTAGTCCATACAGAACCGGGTAGTTTTGTCTTTCTTCAGGACCAGGACTACTGGGGAGGCCAAAGGGCTCGTGGACGGTTCAATGACCCCTATCCGTAGCATCTCCTGGATCTCCTGCAGCATACTTCCCCAAACAGCCTCTGGCACCCAGTATGGGGTCTGCCGCAGAGGCTGTTGCTCGAGGGTCTCCACAAGTGTATACCTAGGCAGATTGGAGAACGTTGTTCTCTTGGTGGACAGCATCTGCTGTGCCTGTCTGCATTCTCTCTCAGTTAGTCGGTCCCCTAAATGGACCTACTCTATGAACCCTGCCTGGGCTCCATCCTCCAGGAGGTCAGGCAGGGGAAGATTATCGTAATCTTCCGAGGCTGGCGCACAGACGGCGGCGAGATCTTCTGTCCGCTCATGGTATTGCTTAAGCATGTTCACATGCAACAGGCGTCAGATTTCGGTACCCGAGCATGTGCCGATGACAGAGATAGTGTTTCTGTTCTACTTTCCGGTATGGGCTCAGCCAGGCAGCCTATCATGTCGGACAGGTTTCAGCACCAAAACATTTTGCCCGACTTGAAAGCTACGGCTCCTGGCACCCCGATCATACCATGTGCGCTAGCGCCGCTGAGCCACCTGGATGTTCTCCCGCACCAGATGGGTGAGTTCCTCCAGCTGGTCCCAAAACTCCAGCACATAGGGGTCAATGTGGGTTCCTTCCTGATCCCCAACTCCCTCCCAGTGATGCCGGACTAGGTCTAGGGGCCCCTCACTTTCTGCCCGAAGATCAGCTCGAATGGGGAAAACCCAGTAGATTCCTGGGGCACCTCCCGATAAGTTAACAGAAGATGGGGCAGGAATTTTTCCCAATCCTTGCGAGTCTCTGCAAAGGTACGGATCATTTGCTTCACCGTACCATCGAAGCGCTCACACAGGCCATTGGTCTGTTGGTGGTAAGGGGAACTCAGAAACAGCTCCAACCTTTATAATCAGTATATTTTAATAGGAGGGTTAAAACCAGCTCCAATCTTTATAATTACTATATTATAACAGGAGGGGTAAAACAAGCTCTAACCTTCATAATCAGTTTATTATAATAGGAGGGGTAAAACCAGCTCCAATCTTTATAATCAGTATTAGACATGTGCAATTAGTTTCGGTCCGAATATGAATTCGGACGAATTTCGGGCAATTCGGATATTCGGGTACTTCCGAATGTCCGAAGTGACGAATTGCTGAGGTCCCGAAGTTCCGAAATTACCGAATTTCCGAAGTGTCGAAGTGCCGAAGTTGCCGAAGTTCTGAAGTGTCAAAGTGCTGAAGTTCCGAAGCACAGTATTGCCTAAGTACTAATATACTTACCCAGCGAAAGAAGAAGAATGTTACATTGTATACAATTTTAAATAAAAAGTATACAAACATAGCCAGGATGTAGCTGTACGCATTTGCAACACTTACAACAATCAAGTAACATTCATATTCATATAAAATGTAAGTTACTTAGCCTGTCAATGTAATGACAGGAGTGAATAAGTAGATAACTCCCTAATTCCCACGGTATTAGGGAGCTATCTACTAAAAGGCTGAAAGACCTGAATTGGTCTTTCAGACAATTTTACTAATACTAAGTAAAGATTACTTAGTATAAGTAAATTATGCCCCTACTCGCTATACCGCGAGTAGGGGCATGTCTATTAAACAGTGAGCAGCCTGAAAAAAAAAAAAAAAACATATTGTCCCCCTCGTCCTGAGCAGCGTGTGGGGGCCCTAAATCAGAATAAGGGGTGGGGCTCTAAATCAGAATAATGTCCTCCCTCCTGGCCCCCACCCCTGAGTGGTGAGTGGGGGCCCTAAATTATAATAAGGGGGGTACCTAATGTCCTCCCCCCTGGCCACCACCAATGAGCGGTGGGTGGGGGCCCTTCAGTAAAAAAAGGGGGGGACCTAACGTCCTCCCCCCTGGCCCCTACCCCTGAGTGGTGGGGACCATAAATACAAATAAGGGGGGGAGACCTAATGTCCTCCCCCCGGCCCCCACCCCTAAGCGGTGGGTGGGGGCCCTACAGTAAAATAAGGGGGGACCTTAAAAAAAAAACCTATTGCCCCCCCACCCCCACCCTTGAGCAGCGGGTAGGGGCCCTAAAGCAGAATAAGGGGGGGGACCTAGTGTCCCCCCTGGCCCCCACCCCTGAGCGGTGGGTGGGGGCCCTAATTTATAATAAGGGGGGACCTAATGTCCTACCCCCGGCCCCCACCCCTGAGCGGTGGGTGGGGGCTCTAAATACAAATAAGGGGGGGACACCTAATGTCCTCCCCCCTGACCCCCACTCCTGAGCGGTAGGTGGGGGCCCTACAGTTAAATAAGGGGGGGACCTGACATCCTCCTCGACTGGCCCCCACCCCTGAGCGGTGGGTGGGGGCCCTAAATACAAATAAGGGGGGGGGACCTAATGTCCTCCCCCTGGCCCCACCCCTGAGCGGTAGATGGGGGCCCTACAGTAAAATAAGGGGGGGGGACCTAACATCCTCCCCCTGGCCCCCACCCCTGAGCGGTGGGTGGGGGCCCTAAATACTAAATACTAAGCCATCCAATCAGAGTGCTCTGACAGGTAAATGAAGAAACTGACAGGTAAGTCTCTACATTTACCTGTCACAGCACTCTGATTGGTTGGTTTGAAATCCACCAATCAGAGTGCTCTGTGTCATTTTACGCAGCGTGGGAAAGTTCTTTGGAATTTTCCCACGCTGTGTAATTTGACTCATAACTCTCTGATTGGTTACTTAATCCACCAATTTTTTTTTTTTTTTAACAGGCTGCTCACTGTTTACTAGAGTAATTTTGACTTAGTATTAGTAAATTTGGCTGAAAGACCAATTCAGGTATTTCAGCCTTTTGGTAGATAACTCCCTAATACCCTGGGAATTAGGGAGTTATCTACTAAGCGGCTGCAAAAGAAGTCCCGAAGTCCCGAAATTCCGAAGTGCTGAAGTGCCGAATTGCCGAAGTCCCAAATTGCAAAAGTCCCGAATTTCGGAATGCCAAACGGAACCGAAAATTTTCCCCATGCACATGCCTAATCAGTATATTATAATAGGAGGGGTAAAACCAGCTCCATTCTCTATCATCAGTATATTATAATAGGAGAGGTAAAACCAGCTCCAATCTTTATAATCAGTATATTATAACAGGAGTGGTAAAACCAGCTCCAACCGCTATATAATCAGTAAGTATATTATAATAGGAGGGGTAAAACCAGCTCTAACCTTTATAATCAGTATATTATTGTCACATATTCATCCGCTTATAAAAATGTGGTTAATGACATTTACTGTCCACACAGGAAAAGTTGTGCCGAGCAGCAACTTAATCCACAGAAGGGTTAATGCTGGGCAGCAATTATGCAAATGGGAACCTGGTAACTGCCTTTGGGGTCAAAGGCTGGTAACATCCCATCAGATCTAGAGGAGGGGTATTTAGGCCCAGTTCTCATCCTGCTCAGTTCCCTGTTGTGGTTTTCCTTGTGATTGTCTGAGAGCGTGTTATTGAGTCTGGTAATTTGACTTTGGCATTCTTTTTGACTTCCCTGTTTTCTGGTATCCCTGACTGATTGGCTTTTCCTTATCATTGTGTCTCTTTCTGTTTCCCTTGACCTCGGCTATTCCTGACAATTCTTTGGTACGTTAGTCCGGCCATTCTAAGGTCCGGTATATGTTACCTATCAGTCCTCTGTGTTACGCAATTCTATGTGCTGGATCATTCTGTAATCCTGACAATTATAATAGGAGGGGTAAAACCAGCTCCAATCTCTATACTCAGTGTATTATAATAGGAGGAGTAAAACCAGCTCCAATCTCTATACTCAGTGTATTATAATAGTCCAATCTCTATACTCAGTGTATTATAATAGGAGGAGTAAAACCAGCTCCAATCTCTATACTCAGTGTATTATAATAGGAGGAGTAAAACCAGCTCCAATCTCTATACTCAGTGTATTATAATAGGAGGAGTAAAACCAGCTCCAATCTCTATAATTACTATATTATAACAGGAGGGGGAAAACCAGCTCCAATCTCTATAATTACTATATTATAACAGGAGGGGGAAAACAAGCTCCAATCTCTATACTCAGTGTATTATAATAGGAGGAGTAAAACCAGCTCCAATCTCTATACTCAGTGTATTATAATAGGAGGAGTAAAACCAGCTCCAATCTCTATACTCAGTGTATTATAATAGGAGGGGGAAAACCAGCTCCAATCTCTATACTCAGTGTATTATAATAGGAGGAGTAAAACCAGCTCCAATCTCTATACTCAGTGTATTATAATAGGAGGAGTAAAACCAGCTCCAATCTCTATACTCAGTGTATTATAATAGGAGGAGTAAAACCAGCTCCAATCTCTATACTCAGTGTATTATAATAGGAGGAGTAAAACCAGCTCCAATCTCTATACTCAGTGTATTATAATAGGAGGAGTAAAACCAGCTCCAATCTCTATACTCAGTGTATTATAATAGGAGGAGTAAAACCAGCTCCAATCTCTATACTCAGTGTATTATAATAGGAGGAGTAAAACCAGCTCCAATCTCTATACTCAGTGTATTATAATAGGAGGAGTAAAACCAGCTCCAATCTCTATACTCAGTGTATTATAATAGGAGGAGTAAAACCAGCTCCAATCTCTATACTCAGTGTATTATAATAGGAGGAGTAAAACCAGCTCCAATCTCTATACTCAGTGTATTATAATAGGAGGAGTAAAACCAGCTCCAATCTCTATACTCAGTGTATTATAATAGGAGGAGTAAAACCAGCTCCAATCTCTATACTCAGTGTATTATAATAGGAGGGGGAAAACCAGCTCCAATCTCTATACTCAGTGTATTATAATAGGAGGGGTAAAACCAGCTCCAATCTCTATACTCAGTGTATTATAATAGGAGGGGTAAAACCAGCTCCAATCTCTATACTCAGTGTATTATAATAGGAGGAGTAAAACCAGCTCCAATCTCTATACTCAGTGTGTATTATAATAGGAGGAGTAAAACCAGCTCCAATCTCTATACCTACAGTGTAATATAATAGGGGAAAACAAGTCCAATCTCTATACTCAGTGTATTATAATAGGAGGAGTAAAACCAGCTCCAATCTCTACCTCAGTGTATTATAATAGGAGGGGGAAACCAAGCTCCAATCCTATACCCAGTGTATTATAATAGAGTGAGTAAAACCAGTCTAATCCTATACCCAGTGTATTATAATAGGAGTGAGCAAACAAGCTCCAATCTCTATACTCAGTGTATTATAATAGGAGGAGTAAAACCAGCTCCAATCTCTATACTCAGTGTATTATAATAGGAGGGGTAAAACCAGCTCCAATCTCTATACTCAGTGTATTATAATAGGAGGAGTAAAACCAGCTCCAATCTCTATACTCAGTGTATTATAATAGGAGGAGTAAAACCAGCTCCAATCTCTATACTCAGTGTATTATAATAGGAGGAGTAAAACCAGCTCCAATCTCTATACTCAGTGTATTATAATAGGAGGAGTAAAACCAGCTCCAATCTCTATACTCAGTGTATTATAATAGGAGGAGTAAAACCAGCTCCAATCTCTATACTCAGTGTATTATAATAGGAGGAGTAAAACCAGCTCCAATCTCTATACTCAGTGTATTATAATAGGAGGAGTAAAACCAGCTCCAATCTCTATACTCAGTGTATTATAATAGGAGGAGTAAAACCAGCTCCAATCTCTATACTCAGTGTATTATAATAGGAGGAGTAAAACCAGCTCCAATCTCTATACTCAGTGTATTATAATAGGAGGAGTAAAACCAGCTCCAATCTCTATACTCAGTGTATTATAATAGGAGGAGTAAAACCAGCTCCAATCTCTATACTCAGTGTATTATAATAGGAGGAGTAAAACCAGCTCCAATCTCTATACTCAGTGTATTATAATAGGAGGAGTAAAACCAGCTCCAATCTCTATACTCAGTGTATTATAATAGGAGGAGTAAAACCAGCTCCAATCTCTATACTCAGTGTATTATAATAGGAGGAGTAAAACCAGCTCCAATCTCTATACTCAGTGTATTATAATAGGAGGAGTAAAACCAGCTCCAATCTTTATACTCAGTGTATTATAATAGGAGGAGTAAAACCAGCTCCAATCTCTATACTCAGTGTATTATAATAGGAGGAGTAAAACCAGCTCCAATCTCTATACTCAATGTATTATAATAGGAGGAGTAAAACCAGCTCCAATCTCTATACTCAGTGTATTATAATAGGAGGAGTAAAACCAGCTCCAATACCTATACTCAGTGTATTATAATAGGAGGGGGAAACCAAGCTCCAATCTCTATACTCAGTGTATTATAATAGGAGGAGTAAAACCAACACCAATCTCTATACTCAGTGTATTATAATAGGAGGGGGAAAACCAGCTCCAATCTCTATACTCAGTGTATTATAATAGGAGGAGGGGTAAAACCAGCTCCAATCTCTATACTCAGTGTATTATACTGAGTGCATTATACTCAGTGTATTATAATAGGAGGGGTAAAACCAGCTCCAATCTCTATACTCAGTGTATTATAATAGGAGGGGTACAACCAGCTCCAATCTCTATACTCAGTGTATTATAATAGGAGGGGTAAAACCAGCTCCAATCTCTATACTCAGTGTATTATAAATAGGAGGAGTACTCTCTATACTCAGTGTATTATAATAGGAGGAGTAAAACCAGCTCCAATCTCTATACTCAGTGTATTATAATAGGAGGAGTAAAACCAGCTCCAATCTCTATACTCAGTGTATTATAATAGGAGGAGTAAAACCAGCTCCAATCTCTATACTCAGTGTATTATAATAGGAGGAGTAAAACCAGCTCCAATCTCTATACTCAGTGTATTATAATAGGAGGAGTAAAACCAGCTCCAATCTCTATACTCAGTGTATTATAATAGGAGGAGTAAAACCAGCTCCAATCTCTATACTCAGTGTATTATAATAGGAGGAGTAAAACCAGCTCCAATCTCTATACTCAGTGTATTATAATAGGAGGAGTAAAACCAGCTCCAATCTCTATACTCAGTGTATTATAATAGGAGGAGTAAAACCAGCTCCAATCTCTATACTCAGTGTATTATAATAGGAGGAGTAAAACCAGCTCCAATACCTATACTCAGTGTATTATAATAGGAGGGGGAAACCAAGCTCCAATCTCTATACTCAGTGTATTATAATAGGAGGAGTAAAACCAACACCAATCTCTATACTCAGTGTATTATAATAGGAGGGGGAAAACCAGCTCCAATCTCTATACTCAGTGTATTATAATAGGAGGAGGGGTAAAACCAGCTCCAATCTCTATACTCAGTGTATTATACTGAGTGCATTATACTCAGTGTATTATAATAGGAGGGGTAAAACCAGCTCCAATCTCTATACTCAGTGTATTATAATAGGAGGGGTACAACCAGCTCCAATCTCTATACTCAGTGTATTATAATAGGAGGGGTAAAACCAGCTCCAATCTCTATACTCAGTGTATTATACTGAGTGCATTATACTCAGTGTATTATAATAGGAGGAGTAAAACCAGCTCCAATCTCTATACTCAGTGTATTATAAATAGGAGGAGTACTCTCTATACTCAGTGTATTATAATAGGAGGAGTAAAACCAGCTCCAATCTCTATACTCAGTGTATTATAATAGGAGGAGTAAAACCAGCTCCAATCTCTATACTCAGTGTATTATAATAGGAGGAGTAAAACCAGCTCCAATCTCTATACTCAGTGTATTATAATAGGAGGAGTAAAACCAGCTCCAATCTCTATACTCAGTGTATTATAATAGGAGGAGTAAAACCAGCTCCAATCTCTATACTCAGTGTATTATAATAGGAGGGGGAAAACCAGCTCCAATCTCTATACTCAGTGTATTATAATAGGAGGAGGGGTAAAACCAGCTCCAATCTCTATACTCAGTGTATTACACTCAGTGTATTATATTCTCGGTGTATTATACTCGGTGTATTATATTCTCGGTGTATTATATTCTCTGTGTATTATAATAGGAGGAGTATTATACTTGGTGTATTATACTCGGTGTATTATATTCTCGGTGTATTATACTCGGTGTATTATAATAGGGGGAATACAAGTTGAAGAGATAGCAGACCCCGCACTCTCCGCCCCATGGTTGCACTGAGTGTACATTGAGCGCTACCAGCCAGACTCAGACATGGCCGCTCATTCTGTGATGGGATCAGAGAGCCCTTTATCTCCATGGCATCGCGGCCTTCACAATACCCAGTGCGCATGCTCCCCATAGAGGCACTGCTTATCGGTCCTTCGTACAAAACTACATTTCCCTTGAGCCTTTGCGCCCTTATTAAGTGGCGCTATGATGTCACAGGTCGACGCCTATGTGACGTATAAAACGGAGGGCGTGGCCATGTGTATTGTCCTTCCTGTCGGAGAGCGCTGTGGCAGGAGTAGTACTGACAGGGCGCTGAAGGTATATGGGAATGGGGGGCAGTATGAAAGGGGGAAAGGGGGGGCAGTATAGAGGGGGGCAGTATGAAAGGGGGGGGGCAGTATAGAGGGGCAGTATGAAAGGGGAGATGGGGGGCAATGAAAGGGAGAGGGGGGCAGTATGAAAGGGGAGAGGGGGGCAGTATGAAAGGGAGAGGGGGGGGGCAGTATGAAAGGGGAGAGGGGGGGCAGTATGAAAGGGGAGACGGGGGGCAGTATGAAGAGGGGGGGGCAGTATGTGAGCTCTGTCTACTGTGTGGGGTGTGATATGCTGGGTGAGCCATCCCATAGAGCTCACAGCCTGCAGGGAGGCGGCCTGGCTGACATGGTGTCTGTAGGCAGGTAATGGGTTTTTTCATTAATTTGGGGACTGATAAATGAGAGAATTGCACCTTTGACTCCAATATTCCCTGTTTGGAGAAACCTTCTCCAACTCATTCAGTATGAAGCGTGGTTGTTATGGTCTTCCCTACAAAAGTCTGGGGAAATCCTCTAGGCACAGGGGCCAACCTCCAAATTTGGGCTATATCTCCCCTGATGCTTTGCCAGAATTATGGCTTTAAGAGGATTCTGGGAGATGTAGTCCACAACATATGGAGTGCCAAAGGTTGCCTATCCCTGATACACCTTGCTTGGTATCTCAGGTGTTGCTGTAACTGTCCAGCATTAACCAGGATCTGATGTGTAAATGGTACAGGTACTCTCTGTAATGACGTAAGTGAGCAAAACATTTTTGAGACCTCAGCGGTTACTAACTGAAGAGCCTGCGAGGTTTGCTCGGTCTCAGTTTATATATCCTCTGTTTTTGTAGCTTGGTTGTTAGCTCTAAAACTTGCAGTTTTCTTTATCATTTAATATTTTAGTGAATAACCCCATTTAAATGCACAAATGTAAACCCTGGTCTTGACAACTTGGTGAGCCTTCTTTATTCAGAATCAGTAGATCTATGTTACTTCTTTTAATGTGACTCTATCAAATTACTTTGTAAAGATTCCCTTTGGTGACATCGCCACTTGGTGTGTGGTGGCACGGGGATGTAGTTCAGGTGGGTTGTAATTATCTGATGCTGTCCTCCACGGGAGCATCCATAATATCTTGTGATGAGAGGGCTAATGCCATATTCCCACAGCTGTTGCTGTTTTGTCATAAGTTCCTACTTGGTCTTATAATAACTTTGAATGCACTCGAGTTTCAATGAAATTTCAACACTACCTCTATAAGCATATCATAACATTTTTATATGACTAATGATGCTTGAGCATTTTCTGTGTGTGCAATGCTTCATGATGAACCACTGAACATACACACTCCAAGTACCATGTCCATTTAAAATCTGTGACGTGGTCATGGTGCTTTTGTGAAAAAATGTTCTTGTAACGGTGAAGTAAAAAAAATGGAGTTTGACGATGTCTCTATCAGTCAGACTGCTGTCTGTTATTTACATGTGTATGTAGAACTATAAAGTATGTTTTGAGTTGTTAGTTTTTTTTTGTTTTTTTTTTATTACAAAAATATGCGAACCTTACATTGCTCTTCCTCTTACCTTCATAGTGGGTGTAGCGGAACTCCCTGTACCCCTAGCTGGAACACTGGAAAACCTCAGCGCTTCTGCCCCAGTTGCCGTGGCTTCACTGGGGTCCTCCTGGAATCTCTCCGTCCTGGAACAGTATAGGGGACTAGCTCTATTCCCTTCCAGGGACTGGACGACACACAGTCCTGGAAGCTCTAGTCTTTTAAAAGGACTTTTCCCGCCAAATCCTCCACGAGTTGGAACAAGGTGCTGACCAGCGCTTCCCCTTCCACTAGACAACACATAGTTCTGGGAGTACAACTAAGCAAAACTCTGCCTTTTATGCACAGTCACCAGCAGGGGGTCTCCATTGTATTCAGCACAAGCCCCTCCCAGGACTCTCTAGGCCTGGGAGATAATTGCATTAGACCAGTAAGCTAATTATCTCCCAGGAACAGAGAGGCAAACATAAAAGTACCCCAAAACATAATAAAAGCATAAAATAACCCCACAGTAATACAGCCCCAAATACTACAAAGGACTACAGATGCTCTCAGCGGTTCCTTTTGTATCAGTACTAGGTATTTAAAGAGGAATTATTTACACCATGGAAAATTACCTATAGTTTGTGTTAAAGGGTTACAAAATTCACCATGGCAACTTGGCATGATGCAAGCGGAGAACTGCAAATTTTCTGACAGAGTATAGTCATACATGACCACTATTCAGTACTAATATCAGTCTTGTGCAAAAAACAAACTACTTCATTATCAGCATGCACTGTGCGCTGGCGTTTAACATAATTGTCTCAACTTGCAAACCATGCCTGCAATGCAAAGCCTTTAGGACTGCAGCTCAGATGCACACAGTCAAATACACTTTCTCACTCAGTGCAGCCCTCTATCCAGCCCTCCACCCATTCCTTCACTCAGAACACATCTCTAGGATTGGGAGATGAGTGGTCTCAACCAGTAAGTTAAGCTATCACTCTGCTCATCTTGCTGCTCGTGAATGCTTACCGCGCATACATGAGTGGTGTAGCATTCATTACCTATTATAGAGATGCTTTGTGTTCAATGCACCTCTATCAGAATTAGCTGATAGGTGGGTCACAGAGGTTGCTGCGCATGTGACCAAGGTTACTCAATGCTTCTGTGTGGCAAGCATTTGATTGGACCTTGGACTGAGAACAGATGATTTTGCGTGGGAGAAAATGTTTGCCACCTCCATAGTGAAATGTCAGGTTTTCAAGTAGTAATTACAGCTACATTTATTATTGCACGTTTAGTGGAATTATGGGTTTATGGATACAACATACGTTTTAATTCTATTTGAGATACTTGACATTTTTTTGTTTGAGCACAAATTAGAGGCGCTGCTTTTTGGGTTTTTTTTTGAATCAATATGACGTGGAGGAAAAGATTGTATAGGTCTGCAAGGAATAGTGAAACATTTGACGAGAAGACTCTTTAGAGGGTTGTAATGACGAGTATCAAACCATTTTGTATCCTGGTAATAATTACACTGAACTTATTCAGTTATAGTTGAACATTTTAAATACTGATCACAATAATAAAGTTTGAATTATTTTGAAACATTTTTACTTAAAGGAACACTGTAGTGTCAAGAACACAAACGTGTTCCTGACCCGATCGTGTTAAAAACACTATCTGGCCCCCCTTGTCCCCATAAATATAGTAACATCTTACCTTTGTTCCAGTGTGCTGGCTCTACTGCTGATCTGCCTCCTTGCTGACATCAGAAGTGATGATTTCAGCCAATTACAATGCTTTCCATAGGAAAGCATTGGATTGCCTGAGATTGTCAATTCTGATGATCTCAGCCACGGAAGCGTACCGGTGGGCAGAGCCAAACGCTACTCTGGCCTATAAGCATCTCATTATAGAGATGTATTGAATCAATGCTTATCTATAAGGAAAGTTTAGTGTCTCCATACAGAGGGTGGAGACACTGAATGTCAGTCACACTGTGCAGCACTACCCCCAGGAAGCACCTCTAGTAGCCATCTGAGGAGTGGCCACTGAAGGTGTCCCTAGGCTGTAATGTAAACACTGCCTTTTCTCTGAAAAGACTTCAAAAAGCCTGCAGGAACTGATTATACTCACCAGAACAACTACATTAAAGGACCACTATAGGCACCCAGACCACTTTGGCTCAATGAAGTGGGCTGGGTGCCAGGTCCCACTAGTGTTAACCCTGCAGCTGTATACATAGCAGTTTCAGAGAAACTGCAATGTTTACACTAGGGTTAATTCAGCCTCTAGTGGCTGTCTCACTGAGAGCCGCCAGAGGCGCTTCTCGCTGTGAAAATCACAGTGAGAAGACGCATGTCGGTCTCTCCGTGTGTGTCGGTCTCTCCGTGTGTGTGTGTCGGTCTCTCCGTGTGTGTGTGTCGGTCTCTCCGTGTGTGTGTGTCGGTCTCTCCGTGTGTGTGTGTTGCAGGTCTCTGTGTGTGTGTGTGTGTCGGTCTCCCAGTGTGCCGTGTGTGCGTGTCTGCAGTGTGTGTGTCGGCGTCTCCGCGTGTGTGTGTGTGTGTGTGTCGGTCTCTCCGCGGTGTGTGTGTGTGTCGGTCTCTCTGTGTGTGTGTGTCGTCTGCGGTGTGTGTGTGTGTGTGTGTCGGTCTCCGTGTGTGTGTGTGTGTCGGTCTGCGTCTCTCTCCGCAGGTGTGTGCGGGTGTGTGTGTGTCGTGTCTGTGGTGCTCTGTGTGTGTGTGTGTCGGTCTCCGCGGTGGTGTGTCTCCTGCGGTGTGTGTGTGTGTGTGTGTGTGTGTGTGTCGGTCTCCGCAGTGGTGTGTGTGTGTCGGTTCCGTGGTGTGTGTGTGTCGGTCTGTGTGTGTGTGTCGGTTCGGTTCCCGGCCTCCGGGTGTGTGTGTCGGTCTCTCTGTGTGTGTGTCGGTCTCTGTGTGTGTGTGGTCTCTCTGTGTGTGTGTGTGTCGGTTCCTCTCTGTGTGTGTGTGTCGGTCTCTCTGTGTGTGTGTGTGTCGGTCTCTGTGTGTGTGTGTGTCGGGTCTCTGTGTGTGTGTGTGTGTCGTCTCTGTGTGTGTGTGTGTGTGTGGTTCTCTGTGTGTGTGTGTGTGTGTGTGTGGTTCTGTCTCTGTGTGTGTGTGTGTGTGTGTGTGTGTCTGCCTCTCGTGTGTGTGTGTGTGTGTCGGTCTCTGTGTGTGTGTGTGTGTGTCGGTCTCTCTGTGTGTGTGTGTGTGTCTGTGTGTCGGTCTCTCTGTGTGTGTCGGTCTCTCTGTGTGTGTCGGTCTCTCTGTGTGTGTCGGTCTCTCTGTGTGTGTCGGTCTCTCTGTGTGTGTGTGTGTGTCGGTCTCTCCTGAATGGTTGGCCTCTGAATTCCTTTCAGAAGAGACCGAGCATGTGTATAGTGTCCTGAAAAGGACAGATTTCTCCAAGGCCCTATTATTTTGACATGCTTAGTAGTTGCTCTCAAAATGGCTTCTATAGACAGCCACCAATCATCTTTAACAATTGCAGAAACAGCACAGATTTCAAAAATTTATTTATTTATTTTTGCCGGCTTTTGGATCAGCAGCAAGCACAGATGCGCTAATGGCTGAATGTGATGGAGGCATGTTCTTTGTCATTTAATAGAAAAATCTCAGGCACTCACTGCGATTGTTTCCAGGTAGATTTATTGCAACGTTTCAACCTGTTACGGTCTTTATCAAGCTTGATAAAGACCCTAACAGGTCGAAACATTGCAAAAAATCTGCCTGGAAACAATCGCAGTGAGTGCCTGAGATTTTTCTATTTGTACATATTCCTTGGGGTTTTTGCTGACCCATGCTCAGTAGCACCCTGGGCTGAATTATGGCTGAGTGCGACCCTACCCTTTTTCTCTTTGTCATTTAATAACATGTTTGACATATGGTGTAATTTGTTTGTATATCTACTATAGTAGGTTCTTCTTTGCTAAACACTGAAGGGGACAAAAGTGTTTAATATTTCTTATTTTGATCCTTATTTACTGCATCCCTATCTCTGATTTCAGTCACCAAACACTTTCGTTCTTGAGTATTTCAGAATATATGTACAAAATAATGCAACTTTTTGGGGTTGGTTTTGCTTTCTTTTGCAGGCTCTCCTTTTCAAACCCAACTAATTCCTCTTTTGCCAGTATTGTTTAAAACCTTATCTTGGTTACAAAGCCACATGTTTTGTGTGGTGTGTTTATTTATATATTTTTTTCAAATAAGATTTTCTGCCTGTTAAGGAGTTGTAAAGCTACCCTTATCTTATTAAAAATAATCACTATTCAGAGATTACCAGATCCAAACATCCATTCAAGCTAGTGATTTTAACAAAGACATGAATGTGCCATTTAATAAGAAAAAAAACAAAAACTTTCCCCTGTCTGAACTATTCCCTCTATACTAGTGAATTTAAATTCCCAGTGATTAAAGTCTTGGTAATAACTGAACAAAAAAAAACTGCACATCTGGATAACTTTTGTTTTTTTTTGTTTGTTCCTTAACACCTTCACATTTTCCTTTTTATCATGTACAATTACCTTAAAGGGACAGTTTAGTCACCTTAAGGCACCATGGCAACATCATCTAAATGAAGTTATGGTGCCAGGAGGCACCCGGTGCACTCTTACCTCAAGGGGTTAAACTGCTATCAAACAGTTTGACCCCAAAGTTGCCTCCAGCGCCGATCTCAACATCCCCCCAGACCGCATCCCGTTTCTGAAATTTCACTTTCAGCAAGCACAGAGTGCAGGCATCCGTTGACCGCTCTCGGCTAATTAGTGACTCCCCATTAATAAAACTGGCTAAGTAAAGGTATGTTTCTTTCCTAGTCAGTTCTGTAAATGGGGGGTCACTGACTGGCAGAGTGCGGTCAGCTGATCGCTGTCCTCCAATCAGTGGCGGCACTCTGTTTCCTGAAAGTGAAATTTGGAGGCAACTTTGGGGTTAAACCGTCGAGTAGTTGGCCGCCAGGAAGTGCCACTAGAGGCAGTCTTAGGCCTGCAACATAATTATTGCAGCTTCTCAAAAACCCTTTCATGTCTCATTAGAGACTTCTATACTTTGTCTGATACCAGCAAAGTTTATTGAATGTGTAGAAGCCCTATAAAGGGTTAAATGTTAAAGGATTTATAAAATACCCCTTCCTGTCTCACTGGAGACTCTTGGCTGATATCAGCATATCTAATGGCTAGTGTAGGAACTCACCTATTGAGGCTTGCCTTGACGTGGCAGGTGAGCTTATATATTCAAATGGCCATTAGAATTAAACTAAAGAGCCTCCATTTTTGTTTAAATGCACATGGGGATTTAGGCCAGAGCGCAGGTAACATTTTCTTTGTTTTTCTCAAAAACATTGCAGGACTATTTGGGACAATGAGCGGAAGTAGTCTGAATGACTACAGTGTCCCTTTATGTTAACTGCCAGGTTATGTGTTTCATCCCACCATGTTTTAATCGTACCTCGTGTCATACTTTTTCAAATGCCATTAACTCTAGCTACTCTGTTTTATTATTCACGCTTCTTGTATTAACATTAGCCTTTGATCCTGTATTAATTTTTTTTCATATATCTGCTCTGCTGATCTCGCCACTCTCCCTCCAATTTCCACCCCTTTAATTTTCCCTCAGCAAATGAAATCTCTCTTATATTCTATCTACATTATAAAACCTTTAATTTCCTTCCACTTCTACTTTAGTCTCCATTACAGCCATAAAGATTTTATTCAATGCAAAATCCGTAACATCCGGTACCAAGACTTTGTGCATTGATCTCTCTAATTTCTTGCTGCTTTTCCACAGTAGTGCCTGGCACAGGTAGTATCGTAGACAATACTACCTTGGAGGTTCTCTTAAGTTTTCCAACTAACTTTCTGAACTCCTTATACTGGATCCTGTTTTTTTTTTCTATAGTAGTATCTAAAGGTGATGACATCTCTCATCTGAGGGAGGGTGTTTATGAACATAAATAGGCAGGTGAAAAGTTAAGTCAATGCTTAGACACTAAGCTTGTATTGCACTATTATTGTGTTACCAAACATATTGCTGTTTTCTGTGCTCTCTAGGACTGAACATGTACTATTCTCAGCTCTCACCCCATTGATAACTCTGTACAAGACCTTTGGCGTACCCTGCTTTGACAACAATCATCAGATTACGCCTTACTCTGGATTTGGACTGATGTGCGTGGTACATAGTATTTTGGCTTTGTTTGCATGGACTACAGAACTCATGGATTCTCCCTCAATTTAACTTTGGACTCCTTAAGCTGTTGGCTATCTGGACTCGTGGTTTAAAAACTCTCCACAGGTCTACTCCTTTATACTGTGTGGCAGGCCTCAGATTCATATAAAGAATTATTCTTTGTATATTCGTTTCCCTTTTTTAATAATAGCACACTTGAGTGTGCTTGTGTTTTTTTTTTTTTAAATGGACTAATATATGGTTATCTTGAACTTTACATACAGCAGCTCTGCAGTTCCTGTATATGCATTCATCATACGAGTTAATAACCATTTTGCTGGGAAATTAATAATTGAAGTTCCTTTCCCTCTGACAAATCCTCAAGGTACTGAAATCTTCTAACCGTTTTGTTTCATTACCTTTTAGTTTTGCCTTAAAGCGATTGCGAAATGTTATTGTATCTTTGTATTGATACAAGATAGCCCCATTTTTGCAAGTTAATTATGTTACGTTAATCAAGTACAACCTATCCTTCATCCCCACATCTTGTCATTAGTTTGTTTTTTATTTATTTTATCTGTTGAGTTTTTCCACAATATTGTGCTTTATCAAGAAGTACCATATCATGTACCATGGATCCTGTTCTACTTAATAACACCCTGGGAACCATTACCTCACGCCTGGATCACTTGACTCAGTCTGTTCAGAACTTACAGTTGAAAACTATTGATTTACAAAATCAATTATTAACTTTGCAAAACCAGACGCATCACACTCCTTTTATTATGGAACCTCAAATGGTTCTTCCGGAAAAGTTTTCTGGTGAACGTTCTCAATATAGAACCTTTATAAATGAATGCAATCTCCTATTCTGTCTCAAACCTAGGACTTACAACTCTGATCAGGTCAAAGTCCGTACCATAATTTCACTCCTAAATGGAGAGCCTGCTAAATGGGCCCACCAGTTATTGGAAACTGATAATCCTATATTAAATTCCTTGGAAAACTTTATTCAGGAAATGTCTCAAATTTATGATGATACAGTTTATACTGCAGAGACTGATATAAGAGGAAAAACACAGAGGCGTTCTCCTGTGGAAGACTACATTGTTTCTTTTAGAAGATGGTCTGGGGACACATCCTGTAATGAAACCGCATTAAAAAACCTATTCTACATTGGGCTCTCAGAATACCTTAGAGAAGAATTCGCAAGGACTGGAATACCTGTCAGACTTACAGAATTAATGGATATGGCTATAAAACTTGACAGGAGGCATAAAGAGCAAAATATAGAAAATAACTCTTCACCAAAGCCCTTATTGACATCTCCTGCTGTAGAACCTGTCAAATCTGAAGCTATGGAGGATGCTGTTATAAGTTCTCCTCTAAGGGAGGATGAAGAGAAAAGACAGCCATGCTGTCTGTACTGTACCGGTCCTGATCATATGTTGGTGAACTGTCCTCTGGCAAAGTGGAACAAATCTGGTAAGCTGAATATTTTTGTTCAAACCTGTTCATCCTCTCAATACCTCAATTTGTTTACATCTTTGACTTTCTACTTCACTTTGGTGCAAGTCCCATCCATTTAACTGCATTATTCCAATCTGATGCTAGTAAATAATTTTTTTTGTCAGGGACATAGTTGCTCACTTATCTATCCCAACAATTAGTAGGTTTCAGTGTTATCTCCTCTCCATTGTTAAAAATTGTAAAGCATGCACGATGTCTTTTTACTGAAACCAGAGACACTACTCTACTACACAATAGGTCATATAATGGTTCATTAGACCAAAATTACAGAGAAGGGAATTAGTGGAAGACTACTATTATACATTATTGATATTTTGAATACCTGTTTATGCATCTTGAGTTGCTGAATGTTCCTGCCTTCTTCCAGTACTTTAAGGTTGTTAGAGGCTGTCCTGTATAATGTGTAGTTTACATACTTGGATAATTAGGTTTACTTATCCTCTCTGGCCAAACATCAGTTACATATAAAGAATGTTCTTTATTGACTGGGAACATATTCTTACACAAAACCAAAATTTGTATCTTTAAATTTCAGGTGGTACCCTTTCTCCATTAATATGGATCCTTCTAAAGTTAAAGTGATTTATTGGCCAAAAAAAGATATGCAAAGATTCTTGGGATTCTTGGCACTTTATATAAACAATTTAAAGAGTTCTTAACACCCTACATTATGGAGGGAGGGGGGAGAGTTGTGTTAAATTGAGTGTGAATTCCCATTTGTGTTGCATGTTCCATGCGTGTTTGATGATATTGTATTCTGAGCCCAAAGTCAAATCTGTTCCATTAGGCAAACATAGTTTATCACAAAAAAAAAATTGCTGGAACTTTTAGCATGCATATACACTTTTAAAAATATGATATTTGTATATTTTGTGCATGAGAACAATATATATGTCATTTTTTTTTTTTTAATTTAAGAGCCTTGACATGAACTCTCCCTCTAAACACCTATCTCTAAGTAGACAATACTCTTTAAAAAAAAAATAAAGCAAAAAAAAAAAAAAGCAAATTAAGTTGATGGTATAAGCTTGGTTTCTGATCGCAAGTCTGCTCTGAATAGAACAGGAAATAGTCCCCATTTGATTTTTAACTTCAAGTTTTAGATTTAAAAAGAAATGGGTCATTGACATGGCTCAATAGGGAAAAGATTGTAATCATTATCTTTCAAAACCTATGCTCACTATCTACAGGTGATCCCTCTGACATGTGTAGCAAATCACCTATGTAAGGTTTGAAAAGGATAAACCTGAAAAGTAGGTGACTACTTCTAACGATGCTCAACATCTCCCATCAACCCAGAGAGAGGTTGGCATAGGAGGCGGCACATTTTATGCTCATAGGTTTCCCACACAAATGGAGCTTGTATCCAACATCAAACAAAGTCACCAAAAGGAAAGCCATCAAAACACATTTATAAAATCTTTATCATAAATTAAATATCACTCAAGAATAATAGTGGACTGCCTCCAGCTATGCATTATCAAAAGCAAACCATATCCATGGTTGTTCTCTGCTGTGAAGAAATGAACACTTTTTTGAGATACAAGGATATATTTGGTATCCTAAAGATAAGAGTGGACCCAAGACTAGAGACTGAAGAAATGCATCCATAAATTCAGAAGTTCATAGAGAGCTCGAATTCCCACAAAAACTGATATATCCAATGGAAGAATATCACACTTATGAACCTCTGTAAATAGATTTAAAAAAAAAAAATGTCATATTTAAAAATTCCCCAGTATCTGGTGTTAGGATCCAACTATATATTGCTTGGGCTAGCAAAGAAAATAAGATTTGACATTCATTAGAAAGGTCCATATGCAGTGGTGCATACTCTGAAATATCCGATAACGGTTCCCTTGCTTTATTCATTTATTCTTGTTTACTTTGCATCAACTGGCATCCACGCTTATCTGTCTGACAAAACTGTCAGTGTAATTTTGAAGTTCCAAAAGTACGGTCATTCCTGAAACCTACGAATTGGTTATTTTTATTACATAAGAAGGCAGGGCCTGATTATCATAGGGGCGGATGGCGCTCCAACTCCAGGCCTATCCTGCTATGATAGGCACACACTACTGTCAATCTTGTAGCTGGCCCGTCCCTCTTCTCCTAATTGAGCTCTGGTTGAGCTGCACACTAGGACTAGCCCTCTGATATCAGGAAATGTATTTGCAGTCTGCAATCTTGTTGGAATGATGCTGGTATGGCAATGCTGCTGTAGACTGCAGGGAGGAGAGTGATATATCTACCCAATGGTAAGTTGGGAAAAATGTCTACAAGTAGGGATGCACCGAAATGAAAATTCTAGGCCGAAACAGATATTCATGCACATTAACACACAGATGCATATAAATTCACGACATAGACACCGACACATGCACCCTGATACATGTCCACACCATGACACAGATACACACACTGATACACAGAAGCACATACACAGATGTGTGCGCACACACAGACACAGAAGCACACTGACATATATACATGCAGATGTGCACACACTCAAACACCTACACACACACACTCAAATACACACATAAACACTCAAACACAAACACATGCACTCATACATACAATCATACACACACTAATATTCACACACACTCACTCATACATACTCACACTGATTTTTTTTTGATTTTTTTTTTAAGAGGTGATTATTTTTTAATATTTCTAGCCACCCTCTTGTTAGCTTACCTTGTGTGTCCAGGAGGGTGGCTTGGAGTGAAGGGATCTAGAGCTCTTCGTGCTCCTCTCCCTCCCGCACTGTCCTTCTTCATGACGCTGGAAGTGACAGGCTGTCACTTCCTCCCAGTCGGCCGACATTACAGGGGCCTGGTCGCGGTCTTAAATGACCGTGGCACTCGACAGAGTCCCTGTTGAGCAGTAATGTTTCCATGGTGCTATAATCATAGCATTGGGGAAATATAACGCGGCACCCTTGTGTGCATGTCGCGACGCCCTTTATTACTGCCCTCCCACAAGTCCTTTAAAAAAAATGCATTTCTCCTTCAATATGCATGGCACATGCTCTGTCTCTACAAATGCATTCAACAGGCAGACATGTTGAACATTCTGACATAGAACTTCACAGTATGTTACTTATATCCTGAGTCAGAACAGCCAACACTTTATTGCAAATTAAGGATACTTATAAACAGCCTAACCAGCTCATAGACACTGCTCCTGACGATGGGGTGCTGACATGCCGAAAAGCACTAGCTTTAGTTAATAGTAAATAAAACTTATTTTAGTTAGGAGTCTGGTTTTTCCCCAACCACAAAAATACAATTCTTAAAGGAACACTATAGTCACCAGAACCACTGTAGCTTAATGTAATGGCTCTGGTGTTTATAGCCTGTTCCTTTAAGAATTGTATATTTGTTGTTGGAAAAACAAACTCCTAACTAAAGTTTCTGCAATCTAGACTGTAGCGGATGGCACTGGGCTGTCCTGCAAATGTCTTGTGAATAGCTGCATTCGTGTAAATTGCTGGGTTTTTGTATGTGTTTAAAAGAATTGTATTCCTCTGATTGTTCGGTAGAATCATTCGAATAGACTAAGGGAATGAAACTACCGAACAATCAGACCTCCCCTGTGTGAATTGTGTCCTCAATTACCCGTTGCAACATTGTTGCGAACGGGTAATTGACAAGTTAAGTAGCCGTCCTTTGTTCTCGGGGGTGGCCACCATTCGACAAACGAACACATGGCGGCGGCCATTTTAAAACTCCCGAACAGCGGTGTTTTGCCGTCGAGTGTCTGGAACTCAAATCGGACACTCGACTAGGCGAACACCGCTGAAACCTCCACAAGCCCGGTCCGTTCGGTTCCTAACTACCGAACGGCCCCTCGTTCGGTAGACAGGAAGAACCGAACGAGGGGATTCAGGCGAACCCTCCCTAGCCTCTATAGCTAGAGGCTTTCGTACAGTTTGTTCCCTTATTCCAGGACCGACCGCAGGGCCCATTCGCATGGAACCGCATTCGGCTATCTCAGTCAGTGCGGTCGGTCATTTTATTCCCTCCATACATTTCCCGAACCCTGGTCTGATCTGGGTGATTTTTGGATATGTTGTTCACCCAGATCAGGGCTATCAGGGGATGTAGGATTTAAAGGGGTACCCCTACGTTTAGGGGTACATCCAGAAACGGGGGAATTGCTAGACTGGATAAGGGGATTATGATGCAGGCGGAGGGGAGGAGATGTGTGGGAGGTTACCAGGACAGGATTGGCTACTATACTAATGATTGTAAATCGCTCCCTTGCATGGGAGCATGCTTTAAAAGGACAGTGTGGATTAAAAGATTTCAGTTCTGCTCCTGAAACTGTGTGTCGTCCAGTTATTGGGATTGCTGTTGGGATATTGCTGTTATTTTACCTGCTGGAAACCTTGCCTGTGGATTTACTATTTACTTGTTCCTGAGCCACTTGGATTATAAGCGGAGATAACCTGGGGAATATTGCATCTCCGCTACATTGGTTGGCAGCGGTGGGATCCAGACTCACAGAGGAACAAGTATAAATGGAGTACGGATGGAGATTGATTTTGCCACACTAAAACGCTCCACGCTAAAAGACCTCCTGGAGGCAAGGGGTATACAAACCAGCAACAAGAAGAAAGCGGTACTCATTACTGAACTTATGGCGGAGTACCGAATGGATGGCGATTCGGTTCCCGAACAGGGGGATTCAGGAGAAACACCGGAACAAATGGAGTTCCAGAGGCAGCTACAATTTCGGCTGTCTTTCTATGGGGAACACCCTCCAGCAGAGATTATTTCAAAAACTATGACGGAGGTCCAGGAATTCATATTGAGAAAACAAACAGCAGCCCCAGAACGCAGCTCTGCAGTAAATATGCCACAAGAAGGTAAGCCTAAGATACCATACCAGGCTTTTAAAATGTATGTGGAGGCAGAGGAAGATATAGACGCTTTCCTGCAAGATTTTGAGAGACTGTGTGCACTGCATAGAATCAGCGCAGGGGACTGGGTACCCATTTTGGCAGGAAGGTTAACTGGGAGGGCAGCCGAGGCATACCGTACTGTACCCAATGAAGAGATACGGAATTACAGTAAAGTTAAAGAAATTATACTGGCCAGGTATGCTATAACACCGGAAGCATACCGGCGGAGATTCAGGGACTTAAAGAAGGTGGAGAAAGATTCACACGCAGAGTGGGCATGCAGATTACAACGGGCAGCACTTGGGTGGGTGCAAGCGAGCAAGGCACGGTCCATGGAGGATGTAATACAGATGATGCTGATGGAGCAATTTTATGAGGGAGTAACCAGCGATGTTCAGGAGTGGGTAAGAGACAGAAACCCTACCTCTCACCGAAGCTGCCAGGAAGGCAGATGAGTACCTGGATGCACGCAGGCAGCAAAAACCTGCAGCTCCAAAAGCCATTTTAAAACCTTTGGGGGAACCAGCTACACCCCGGCTCCACCGGGACCCCTGCCACCACCGCCCGCTGCACAGCCATGTTTCCGCCAGCCCACGTCTGGCCCCTGTCACCACTGCCAGAAATGGGGACATTATAAAAGGGAATGCCCCCAGCTGCGGGATCGTTCCACCTGGATCCATCCCGGTCCACCCCCACCACCGAGAGCAGCCGCAGCCCACCACTACCAGGATATCGTGGCCACACCATATGGCTCAGCGGTTCCCATTACAACCGTGGAACAGTGGGAAGTACTGCACGAGGCGGATCCAGTCCATGCCAATGCTGACAACCGACAGCATCACAGGCAGACCGTATATCTGGAGGGTAAAGCGGTCCAGGGTCTACGCGACTCAGGGGCTACCATCACCCTGGTAAAGAGTCACCTGGTTTCAGATCAGGCTAAACTAAGCAAGACTGTGGCCGTCAGGGTAGCCGGGGGAGCAATATACCGGCTACCTACAGCAAGGGTACATTTGCATTGGGGAGCGGGGTCAGGACATGTGGAGGTGGGGTTGATGCCGCAGTTACCGGCAGAGGTTTTATTGGGGAATGATCTGGGGAGGCTCACGTCTGCTTTTGAGCCCCAGACACCCACCACAGGAGGAGCTCACCCTGTGGTCACCCGACAACAGGCCCGCACCCAGGACTACAACACACTGCCGGAGGTTCAGGTAAGAGATCCTTCCCCTTCCCTTGACTGTGTTCCCTGGGCCCCTCCTAACGAATTTGCAGCTGAGATAGTGACTGACCCCACCTTGCAGGTGTATAGGGACAAGGTGACAGCATACACTCCTGGGGGAGATGGAGAGAGATTTGTCTGGGACAAGCAGCTTTTGTACAGGGAGACAGACAAGCAGATTGCTGGGTCAGACCCAATAGTGATGAGGCAGCTAGTGGTGCCGCAGCGGTACCGAGCAGAGCTACTCCGGATAGCGCACGATATTCCGCTATCCGGACATCTAGGGGTCAGTCGCACTAGGTACCGACTGACCCAAAGTTTCTTCTGGCAAGGGATCAGGTATTGCACCACCTGCGATACCTGCCAAAGGGTAGGGAAAAGGGGAGACCGGAGGAAGGCGAAACTACACCCCCTTCCCATAATTGAGGAACCTTTTAGCCGAATAGCGGTAGATTTGATAGGCCCCCTCAAGAAAGCTAGCCCGTCAGGCAAAAGGTACATTTTAACGGTAGTAGATTATGCTACTAGATATCCAGAGGCAGTGGCTCTGACCAACATCCACGCTGAAACGGTCGCGGATGCCCTCATGCAGATATTCTCCCGGTTGGGATTACCCAGGGAGATTATCTCGGATCAGGGTACCCAATTTACCGCAGAATTCACCCAACACCTCTGGAGGATCTGTGGCATTAAGCCTATTATCAGTGCCCCTTACCACCCCCAGACTAATGGGCTCTGAGAACGGTTCAATGGTACATTGAAACAAATGCTCCGAACCTTCGCAGAGACCCACAAGGACTGGGAGCGGTTCCTGCCGCATCTCCTGTTCGCTTACCGGGAGGTGCCGCAGGAATCCACGGGGTTTTCCCCGTTTGAACTGCTATTTGGGAGGAGAGTCAGAGGCCCATTAGATCTTATAAGAGAGCATTGGGAGGGAGAAGGAGCGCAGATGGCACTCCCATCATACCATATGTGTTGGCCCTCCTGGACCGCCTGGAAGCATTGACTAGGACGGTAAGGGAAAACCTTCAGGTGGCGCAGACCCGCCAGCGCACATGGTATGATCGGGGAGCCAGTGACCGTAGCTTTCAGGTCGGGCAGAAAGTGCTAATTTTAAAGCCTGTCCGACATGACAAGCTACAGGCCGCCTGGCAGGGACCTTATAGGGTGGTGGAACAGAGATGTGACACCACCTAAATAATCGGTCCCTGCACAGGGACGGGAGGGCGACGCATGCTCCATGCTCCATGATGAAGCCCTACCAGGAGCGCTCCGAGGAGGTAACCGCCATATGTGCGCCCAGTTCTGACGAGTTTGACAGCTTACCACTCCCAGATCTGCTGGGAGATGGGCAGCTGTCTGGGGATTTAGGGGAGGTTGCACTGGGAGACCGGCTGAGCCCACAGGAGCGTATCGAGGTACAGCGGCTGTTAGAGGAGAAACGAGACACGTTCTCTAATGTACCTGGGTACACCCCTCTGGCCACTCACCGGGTAGAGACCCCAGGGCAACTACCCATGTGCCAGACCCCCTACCGCATCCCGGAAGCGGTGAGGGAACACATGCGCAAGGAGATCGATGAGATGCTCCAACTGGGGGTGATTGAGCCCTCAGTCCCTGGGCTTCTCCTGTAGTGCTCGTACCGAAGCGGGACGGTACGAGCCGCTTCTGCGTAGACTACCGGAGATTAAACGAGAAAACGGTGTCCGATGCATACCCTATGCCACGGATAGATGAGCTACTGGACAGAATGGCCAGGGGTCAATATCTCACTACTATTGACTTATGTAAGGGGTATTGGCAAATCCCCCTGGCCCCAGATGCCATCCCTAAGTTGGCCTTTGTCACCCCATTTGGCTTGTACCTGTTTAAGGTCATGCCATTTGGGATGAAAAACGCCCCAGCTACTTTCCAGACGATGGTAGACCGACTCCTGGATGGGTTCCAAGACTACACCTGTGCCTACCTGGACGATATTGCCATTTTTAGCAATACGTGGCAGGAGCACTTGGCCCATATAGGAGCGGTACTAGACAGGATTAGGGAAGCTGGTTTGACACTGAAACCGGCCAAGTGCAGCATAGGGATGGCCGAGGTGCAGTACCTCGGACATAGAGTGGGGTGCGGCAAACAGAAGCCCGAACCAGCCAAAGTAGAGGCTGTGGCCCAGTGGCCCACCCCTAGGACTAAAACCTAGGTTTTAGCATTTCTAGGGACCGCTGGGTATTACAGAAAATTCGTCCCTAACTATAGTGCCCTAGCCAAGCCCCTCACTGACCTTACCCAGAAGAATTTGCCCCGCCAGGTGACCTGGACCCCGGAGTGTGAGCAGGCATTCCAACATCTGAAAAATGCACTGATAAATGCCCCTGTCTTGGCAGCTCCCAATCCAACTAAACGTTTTCTTGTTCACACAGACGCTTCTATGTTTGGATTGGGAGCAGTACTGAGCCAAGTCGGGGCCGATGGTGGAGAACACCCCGTGGCTTACATCAGTCGCAAGCTGTTACTCCGAGAAGTAAGCTACGCCGCCATCGAAGGAATGCCTGGCTGTGGTGTGGGCCTTAAAGAAACTGTCTATATGGACAGCCCTTTTCCTTACTCACGGATCACAACCCGCTGGTATGGCTAAACCGGGTGGCTGGGGACAATGCCAGGCTGCTGCATCCTTTTGACTTTACTATTCAGTACCGCCCGGGTAAACAGAATGGGAATGCCGACGGGTTGTTGAGACAAACTGACCTGGAAAAATGATCCGTGAGTCCCCGGACATCCCCAAGCCGATCCGTGTTGGATCAGACTGTGTATGCCGGCTTGTGGGCAAGGGGGAGCAGTGTAGCGGATGGCACTCGGCTGTCCTGCAAATGTCTTGTGAATAGCTGCATTCGTGTAAATTGCTGGGTTTTTGTATGTGTTTAAAAGAATTGTATTCCTCTGATTGTTCGGTAGAATCATTTGAATAGACTAAGGGAATGAAATTACCGAACAATCAGACCTCCCCTGTGTGAAGTGTGTCCTCAATTACCCGTTGCAACGTTGTTGCGAACGGGTAATTGACAAGTTAAGTAGCCGTCCTTTGTTCTCGGGGGTGGCCGCCATTCGACAAACGAACACGTGGCGGCGGCCATTTTAAAACTCCCGAACAGCGGTGTTTTGCCGTCGAGTGTCTGGAACTCAAATCGGACACTCGACTAGGCGAACACCGCTGAAACCTCCACAAGCCCGGTCCGTTCGGTTCCTAACTACCGAACGGCCCCTCGTTCGGTAGACAGGAAGAACCGAACGAGGGGATTCAGGCGAACCCTCCCTAGCCTCTATAGCTAGAGGCTTTCGTACAGTTTGTTCCCTTATTCCAGGACCGACCGCAGGGCCCATTCGTATGGAACCGCATTCGGCTGTCTCAGTCAGTGCGGTCGGTCATTTTATTCCCTCCATACATTTCCCGAACCCCTGGTCTGATCTGGGTGAATTTTTGGATATGTTGTTCACCCAGATCAGGGCTATCAGGGGATGTAGGATTTAAAGGGGTACCCCTACGTTTAGGGGTACATCCAGAAACGGGGGGAATTGCTAGACTGGATAAGGGGATTATGATGCAGGCTGAGGGGAGGAGATGTGTGGGAGGTTACCAGGACAGGATTGGCTACTGTACTAATGACTGTAAATCCCTCCCTTGCATGGGAGCATGCTTTAAAAGGACAGTGTGGATTAAAAGATTTCAGTTCTGCTCCTGAAACTGTGTGTCGTCCAGTTATTGGGATTGCTGTTGGGATATTGCTGTTATTTTACCTGCTGGAAACCTTGCCTGTGGATTTACTATTTACTTGTTCCTGAGCCTCACTTGGATTATAAGCGGAGGTAACCTGGGGAATATTGCATCTCCGCTACATAGACACTAAAGAGTCTATTTTCATTCAGCATCTCCACGCTCTGCGTGGTGCAGCTGAACGTTCCCCATAGAGATGCAGTGATTTGAAGCATCTTTATGAGGAGATGATTAGTGCAGCATTTTGCAGCGAATGCTCAATAGCTTCCCAATGCTTTCCTATGCAAAAGTATTGGATTGGCTCAGATCATCAAAATTATCTCGGCTATGGAGGCATGCCAGCCGCAGTGAAAAACACCATTCCCATGTGACTGAAGGGGAGCTGGTGACCTAAACATGTTAATGCACTGACAGACAGATACACATACACCTACACAAACAAACACACACACATACACACACCTACAGAATGACACATACTCAGATATATGTACACACGCTCACTGATACACTCTCTCACACACTCAAAGAATTTTTGTTTTTATACACACACGCAGATTCATAGATACACAAATACACATACAGACATATACACACACACACACAAAGATAAATATATTGCCACCCTCCTCTTACCTACTTTGTGGGCACAGGAGGGGCTTTTCCTGGGTCCAGTGGGACTGGGAGCAGGTTACAGTGGGGCTGGATGAGGCTGATAGGAGTGGGCTGCCACTGATCCAGACTCCCACTCTCCTGTCTGTGTTATCTCAGTGCGCCAGGAGGAAGTGAAAGGAACTTAACTACAGTTAAACCTAATTTTCGGTTTACAAATGAAAATCCATTGAAAATAATGCCTCAGTTTACAATTTTTTTTCCGCAATACAAAGAAAGCTTCCCTAGGATGCATTGCACCTGGGAGGTTTATAGCACCGCCCCCTGCATGCTGGAGCCAGTGGGTAGCACGTGGCGTCAAGTGTGGAGGTGTTGGAGCGGCTTTTGCATCGAGTTTTGGAGACATTCTGAATAGGCGGGTGGGCGGCTCTGCGATCAGAGACATCTCAACCTGTTAGCTTGTCCTTCTCCGCGGTCTCAGCGCCGGGAGGAAGTAGTTACAGTTCCCTTCACTTCCTAGAGAGACAGGCGGAGGAGGGGACAGGGCTGACAAATCCCCGGCGCCAGAAAAAAATATTCTTAGCCGCCATGGCAAACTGGCGCCTGGGATTTGACAATGGAGTAAAATGCCTCCCAACCCAGAACTTCTCTCTCTTCCCTTCTCTCTCTCTCTCTCTTCCCTTCTCTCTCTCTCTCTCTCTCTCTCTCTTCCCCTCTCTCTCTCTCTTCCCCTCTCTCTCTCTCTTCCCCTCTCTCTCTCTCTTCCCCTCTCTCTCTCTCTTCCCCTCTCTCTCTCTCTCTTCCCCTCTCTCTCTCTCTTCCCCTCTCTCTCTCTCTTCCCCCAGCCCCCCCGCTCTTCCCCGGCTGGCTTTCCGCTCTTCCCCTGCCCTCACTCTCAACCAACCAAGGAAGTGATCTGTGACTGAGCACCATGGGACGTGGAATCCACAGCAGCCGGAGAGTTTCCTGTTACGCTCACCGCTGCCGAGCTGTTCCACTGGCATGGTGCTGGCTGGTACCACAGTCACTGGATTCTCCTGACCATACTCTCTGCACAGCCTTCAACCTCACTGGCTTGTGCCAAAGCAGCTCTGGATCTGGCGCGCTCGAGTCATGTGACGAGGCAGAAGCCCTCCACTCTTTCGACTCTCTTTGAAGAGTGCACAGCGGACCGAGGGAAACATCGCAAGACTTCCCATCCGTGCATTCCTGCATGTGCTAACAGTTTTTAGTTTTTTTGTTTTTGTTTTTTCTCTTTCTATGTGAGTGAAAGGGAGAACCCTGTGTCACATGGCAGTCAAGGGGAGCCACTGCGTGACATGTTCTAGAACTAGAGATTGAGAACTAGTTCTAGAACTAGAGAGAATGGATAGGCCCATTTTCGGTTGAAAATTTCAGTTCATCCCTAGCTACAAGTACCATCCACATGTTTTACAGCTGTCATCATGCTGAGTCTGAATCTAGCAGAGTTTGAGAGTTGCAAGCCAAAAAAACTTGTGTTGGTTGACAGTTGAGACAATCTTGTCATAAGATACTTGTATTGAGTACAACACTTCAGTTCAGTCAATGGAGAATGGAAGCCAGCATGTTTTTTGTTTTTGTTTTTTTTTAATACTGTAAATGAAGAATTAAAATGAGATGGGAGTGTGGCCAGCTGATGTGGAATGTTTGTGGGGAATTGCAGAGCATCTAGCAAAATGCAATGTATATGGGAATATGTAAATGTTTTTGAGAGAGATTGGTGGAAAGGAAAGACCAGAGTAAAATAAACTGGAAATAGGGACCGGTGAAAAGAAAGATGGTTTAAAAAAAAAAAAAAAAAATAGAATGGCATCAAATGGAAGATGAAAAAGGAAAAATGAAACTAACATTCAGTAATAAAAAAGAAAAAAGAAAAATAGAGCTAGACGCACTCTAGGTCTAGTGCTTGGGTGCTACATTCCCCACCTGTGAAACTAGGCTTAAGATTTTAGACCAAAGATAAACCATCTTGGACATCTAACATACTGCACTATATAAGTGTCTTATTTTGTTTTACTTTCTACACTATAGTCCCTTCCTTTTTGTCCTCTTTCCATTACATATCTCGGATTTGATTACCTTTTCAAGGTGCTGCTCCCCAACGCCATCTTCTCTATTATATTCCAGCAACCAGATAGGAGAGATTCTGGTTTGGTTTCTTAACGCTGCCTTCTTTATTTGGACAGTAAATACATTGTTGTGCAGTAGTGACTATTTAAATCTATAAAGCCAATAGAGGTATTCAAAGCTGTTGTGGGATCATCCTTGCTGTGGAAATGACACTAAACTGTTTTGTTTCCAAAAAAATGCAGGAAAAAGAAAGGAGAGAATCCCTTTATTTGCATTATATTAGAATAAATCTGTCAAAGTATAAATGTAAAATTACAGTGCCTTTTCCAATATTTGGCTAGGCAGCACCAGTGACCTCCCTCTTTCTATAGCAGTATAATAAACCAGGGGTTAACAAACTGGCTTTCAATCTAGGAGCCAGCTAAAAAAATAAGGAGCCAGTTTTTTCCCCAATGACAAAAATACAATTCTTAAAGGGACACTATATTTGCCAGAACTACTACAGCTTAATGTAGTGGTCTGGGGTCTATAGATTGTCCTTGCAGGCTTTTCAAAGTAAATTCTGCCTTTTCAGAGAAAAGGCAGTTTGCTGCCTAGTAACACCTCTGGTGGCCGTCACTCAAACGGCCACTAAAGTGTGTCCTACCTACATTCAGCGTCTTCACGCTCTGCATGGAGGCGCTGAACGTTCCCCATAGAGATGCATTGATTTATTACATCTCTATGAGGAGATTGATAATCTTAGCTATGGAGGCTGGCTGGCTGCAGCAAGACCGGCATAGTGTTGGGGAAAAAAGTAAGTAACACCATTCCCATGCGAGCAGAGGGGGCTGGTGACTTAAATGAACACGAAAACACACACACACACACACTCTCACACAGTCACACACACATCCACGCTGACACACTTTAACACAGTCACAAAGTATTATTTGATACACTCAAATGGATACACACGCACACAAAGATTCATAGATACACACAAACAGGCATAACAGATATATACACACAAATAAAAACAAGTATTTGTACCCACCCTCCTGTTTCCTACCTTTTGTGCTCAGGGGGTTGGCTTCCCTGCGGTCCAGGGAAGGGGATGATTTGCAAAGGTAGCAGACAAGAACCCTAAAGGTTTTGCAAGTTGTTTAAAGATTTACCCCAATGGAAAAATGCATAAATACATTTTAATTGTTCAATATGGATATAGTTACTACAGGGATTTTTTATTTTGTGTTTGTGTAGCAAAGTGTCCCTTTAAAGCCCTGCACTGCTGCATAAAGGTAATGTGGTTAACGCTCGTTGACCGCATACATCGGCATGTGTTTAAAGTGCAATATTCGCTACCTGAGGTCCTCTGTTATTGTGACATTACTAACCCAATCCTTGTGCTGGTCTGGGTCGCTCTTACTTCTGAGCGGTCCACATGCGCTGACCATAATGAATATTCGTGTGGCCCACCTAGTATTACTAAGAACACCGCTCGCATCACGAGCACACTGTTAAAGGGGCAATAGGGGCCTCATTGGTCCACGTCATTCCGGCGCCCCCATGCACGCACATTTTCGGGTCACAGGCATGAAGTGGACCTATCAAATGTTACATGATGTCACCAAACTTAAACGTCCCTAGCCCTATCTACTGTGCTCTATTGTGGTTCCTGTTCCCAATACCCTTTAGTGCATTCCTTGATCTATTGTGTATTATTCTGGTATTGATCTCGGCTTTGTTACTGGTCCAGCGTTTATCTTTAACCTTTTCCTGTGTTTGACTAATTTCTGTGTGCCTGACTATGGCTAGTTCTTGATTTCGCGGTCTCTCTGTTACCATTACCTTGGCTTGTTACAGACTACGCTTTTCTCTCTAACGTTAAGTGCAGCCATTCTAAGGCCCAGTAGTATGTTATTTCCTTGTTTCATCCTTTGCTATCATAAACTCTGCATTTTGGGGTTTTACCTCGTGACAGATGTGTGGTTACAATTAGAAACAAACAAATTGAAATTCCCCAGGCTGAGAGATCACACTCAGCTGTGGTGAATCTTGTGTTGCACACTGTGGAAGGGTGTCACCCAGGGACTTAAAAGACATTGACAGGGTTTTCTCGTGCTCACTGCTGACCGTGTTCAGCACTTTGCTTTGCCAGCTGCCCACCACCGTTCAATGCAGCTCAATAGTAAGACTTTGAAAGGTAGATGCTCAGGGAAAGTGCCTGCCTCTTGAGTTTACTCCACTGAGCTAAACAAACCAGGTAATGGTTTGCCCCATTAGAGCCCAGCTCTATGATACTACTCACATCCTAATCACTACAATGGGCTGTGGTAATTGATAAAGTAGAAAAACACCTTTTATGCTTTTAAAAGGTAAATAGTAAATGTATATTTGCCAAAAACAAGTTATATGACCTAAAGATACAGTTGAAAGGATCCACCACCAGGTTATTATACATTTACTATATACCTTATGAAGCATAATAAAAATGTTTTTCTGATTTTTGAAACTACGGTAAGAGTGTATGAGTGCGTTTTGTTTTTTTGTATTATTTTGGAGATATACTCCTTAATAGCAGCACGTTTAAGTCAGGAGAGTGGCAGCATTTATTTACATTATGGCTATTGATGCTTTTGAGTAACCATTTAAGAAAGTTATGCTGCTAATTAGATATTATACATCATAGGTTATTTTGTTTTAATCAATGTTTTTTTTTCCCCTCCATTCAATAGATATCACTATGGGAAGTAATACAATTGAAGAACTTAAGAACCTCATGGACTCATCAGATTCTGCCAGTGATGAGAAGACTGATGTTAAAATTGCTCCAGAAATAAATTGTATAAGAAAAAATAATCAAAGAAAGAGGAAAAGATTTGTAATAAATAAAGGACAAGAATATGCTTTATCTGTAAAAGCTGAAGACTCTGATCCTGATCTTTATATAAAGACCGTATATACCTCTCATTCTGGTATGGAATCAGACTTGTGTAGAGAAGAAAATCTTAGCAGTGGCCATATTTACACCATAAATCAACAGACCGAATATAGATCTCCTATTAAGGAGGAATTTGCATCATGCAGAAGCCTGTGTGTAGAACCTTTTTCTGAACCTGAATTCCATACTGTAAAGGCAGAATCCACAGCAGAGACGCATTGCCTCTCTACTGATAATAATGAAGTATCAGCCTCATGTGAAGAGCATCTGGAGGACAATTATGGAAAGGCTTCACAGACAGACTTGGCATCTCTTATCATTAAAGAGGAATCTGCCTCATGGGATGAAGGAGCTTATAGTGACACATGTACAACAACAGATACAAATACAAAAACAGAATATATACCTAGTAATCACAGTAAGGAAAGAGACACATGTGAAAAAAGTTTTTGCAGTACTGATATTGATACACCTGAAAGAAATACACAAACAGACTCTATGAATTTCAAAGGTCCGATATCATCCGGTAAAGGACGTTTTGAAGGTTCTGAAATGGAATATACATCTTTTGTTATTAAAGAGGAATGTTCCTCAGGGGAAGAAGAAAATGATTATGACACTGATCTCTGCACATCCTCAGATCACACACAGCCAGATTATTCATCTGTTCACATTAAGGAAGAATCCACAGGGGATGAAGGGAATCTCACAGATACTGACAGCTATACATACCCAGAACATAATCAGACAGAATCTACATCTGCTGAACTTAAGAATGAATCTACATCAATTAAAGATGTAATTAGCGAGAAATCACATAACACACAGAGGATGCATAACTGTTCTGAATGTGGAAGAGGTTTCACCCATAAGTCAGATCTTGCTATACATCAGAGACGTCACACTGGAGAGAAACCATTCCCCTGTTCAATATGTGGGAAGTGCTTTGCTACTAAATCTGATTGCACAGGACATCAGATAGTTCACAGAGAAGAACGACCATTTGTGTGTTCTTACTGTGGGAAAAGTTTTAAAACCAGATCACATGTTGTGACACATCAGAGAATTCACACTGGAGAGAAACCATTCTCATGTTCTGTATGTGGAAAATACTTTAGCCAAAGCTCATACCTTATGTCACATAGGAAGACTCACACTGGTGAAAGGCCATTCCCATGTAATGTATGTGGAAAGCGGTTTACTAAAAAGTCAAGTCTTGTTACTCACCAGAGGATTCACACAGGAGAGAAGCCATTTTCGTGTACTATGTGTGGTAAATGTTTTACTGATAAAACAGGTCTGATATATCATGAAAAGGTTCATGTAGGGGAGAAACCATTTTCATGTTCTGTATGTGGGAAATCATTTACTGATAGAACAGGTCTTGTGTATCATGAAAGAATTCATACAGGAGAGAAACCATTTTCTTGTTCCGAGTGTGGGAAAGCTTTCATTTGTAAGTCTGGTCTTGTTTCCCATCAGAGGATCCACACGGGAGAAAAGCCATTCACTTGTTTGGAATGTGGAAAATGTTTCAACAAGAAAGGAAATCTTGTTAAACATCGGCTGCTTCATACAGGAGAGAACCCATTCTCATGTTCTGTATGTGGGAAAGGCTTTTCTGTAAAATCTAAGCTTGTGAGACATGAGAAGATTCATACTGGTGAGAAACCATACTCATGTACAGAATGTGGGAAATGTTTCACTGGCAAATCAAGTCTTATTTATCATCAGAAGATTCACACAGAAGATAATGCATGGTCGTGTTCTGAATGTGGACAACATTTTAGCCAAAAATCTGATCTTCTCTCACATAAGAAGGATCATAAAGCAGAAAAGTCTGTTTAACCCCTTAAGGACACATGACGTGTGCCATGTCATGATTCCTTTTTATTCCAGAAGTTTAGTCCTTAAGGGGTTAACAATGTCAGAAGAACCATTTTTTGAGAGTAATTTTTGCTGAAAATACAGAGCACTCCTAGTGAAAAGAAAAATGTACTACTTTCATTTCATGCTAATAGACTCAAAATACAGACTATGACTGTGGAAAAATAGTAAAATGCACATCTGGTCTACTCTGACCATTGAAATGTGTTAATTTAGACATATTTAGCATGTCTGTCCTTTCATCTGCAAGTGGAGTTATCTATTTCTTCTCTGTGGAAATGCATTTTTTTTTTTTTTTTCCAATAAACTTGCTTTAGTCACAATATGGTTTCTAGAATTAACATTGGTTAATAAATACAGTAATTTCTCTTGAGAGAGTCATTCTGCTCGACTGGCATTGATTCTATGGTTGTGAGGGTAAATGTGCCTCAGTTTTACTAGTGATGCATGAATTATTTTTTGCAGCAAGTAGCATACCATTTATGAGGATGTCATACACACTAATAGTGCATCGAATTACATAACATATCCCAGTCTAATAAAACCACAGAAACCATGTGAATTGGACCTGTACGCCATTAGTATTTTTACTTCTTAAGAGAGACCACTAGAAAGGAAGACATTCAAGTCTATCTTAATTCAGTGTGTAAAGAATACTGGGATAGTGATACCTCTCTCAAACCTTCATCTTGTTGAGATTTGAAACAGATTCCTAGATTTGTATTTATTTCTGATGGAGCATATCTTTTTTTGCCTTTTGATTGAAATCTCACTCATTTAAAAGGCTAATCTAGGTGTGGATTCTATGCTTACAGTGCATAGAGGGGTACACCGAACTGATAAGGTCCAAAGAAGGCTAAAAGTATCCTTTAGGAAAAGAGCCTAACATAAGTTTGTATTTGGTCTACCCTTGTGAGAGGGATTTGTCTGATACATTAAGGTTCTCTTTTATTAGAAAACGTGTTTCATGACCTCAGCATTGACTAACTGTAGAGCAAGCTTTTGAGTTTTTCCCCTTCTCTGTGTTTCCTTATCTTCTGTTTTTGCTTCAATAATCATCAAAATAGCCAGTTCTCTTCAAAGTAGACCTAGCAAGGCTTACATTTTTCAACTCCTGCTTACTTGCTTTAATGGGGCCTCGGCATTTGCTGTTCTTACATGGTTTAATAGGGACACATGACAGTGCATAATTTGGTCCTAATAGATGATTGAGAGTTCTGGCTGCCTAATTAACAGGTTTAAGGAGCTGTGTTATAGCTGTAGCCAATATCTACAAATCTGTCATGGCACTCTCGGAGCTAGAACAGAAACAAAGTTAAATCAGTAGTATCGGGCATGCCAAAGTAGTTCCCTACTGGGTCACCACGGACAATGTGCGTGCTCTCACAATAGGTGTCAGTGGAGCTGCCTGGAGGACTGCCTGGGCTGTAAATAATGTTTAGTGAAGGGGGGTGGGGGGAAATTATATATATATGTGTGTGTGTGTGTGTATATATAGGAGTCATACAAAGTGTATTTTTATACTTTTCTAAATAGTATGTTATGCTTGGGGTAATTTTCATTCCTGGGCTGCCATACAGTCTCAAAGGCAACATAACCATTATGGAAAACTGCAATGTGTATATACTGGAAATGAAAAAGCCCTATATTTGGCACTGTAACGTTCCAAAATACCATCAAAACTGTAAATGGGTGGTACTGTTGTCCTAGTGAGACATCACTGAATACAAATGTGTATTTTATTACAGTAAAACCTAACCGTGTTACGACATTCACCGTTAAAATGCCATGCAGAACTAAAAAACAAAAAATCTTAATTTCTCACACTTTTTTTTATATTTTATTCATAATAAATTGTTTCATAAATGAATATTTGATGTAAAATGAAAGCCCTGTTTCTCCTGAACAAAATGATTTATAATAAATGTGGGTGTACTTAATATGAAAGAAGTGAATTATGGTTGAACAGATGTATAGTGCAAATTACAGGTTTTATTTTGACTACAACGTGTACAATTGCCTCCATCCTTAAGGGGTTAAGAATACATGAATCGGTTATTATGATTGTCAGACAAATAAACATATATGTAAATCAAAGTGCTTTAATACTAAACAAAATATACATTTAATGTAATATCAAATTTTATAGAAAAAAATTAGATACAGTGCTTCCTTCCAAATACACTGTCCAATATATATGTATATATTCTTTATAATACATTCCCGTGTTAATGGAGAATTATACAGCTTGTGATAATGACATATTTTTCTTAATCATTTATACAATATGGTGTAATACTTGTGTAAGTTCCTCTCTGTACACACTATTTTACAAAAACAAATAACCAAGAGTGGTAAACCAAAGTCACCAGCCAGAGCTCAGCTGAAGCCCCACAAACCAGCGACTAAAATGGCAGAAAAACTGACTTACCGAGTGCAACCTATACACTACCCCACAGTTGAACTTATAGAGTGCAAGCACAAGTGGTTCTTTCCACCGGAGAGATCCTCACTCCCCAACATCAGGCTATCCTTTGAGCGGCCTGTTCCGCCAACACCAGCCAAGATGGCGCTTAACCTCCAGAGATACTCTGAGAAACCAGAGCCTGGCCTCCCACTAGCGGTGTGTATCGCGGAAATGAGTCGGATGTCCGCAAAGGGAGACATAACATAGCTCCTGGTAGACCTGAGGCATACCTGGAAGGCAGACTTGCAGGAGACCCAGGCTGAAGTCTCTGCACCAGAGAATGACTGCAGTGGAAGAGTGAGTGGGAGCTAGAGATGAGCAAATCCAGAACTACACACAACTGCTGGATAACCTCACCAAACAAGTCAGGTAGCTACAGAAGTCGGTCTCATTAGAGACTCGGCACAGATGCAGAAATATATGCCTACGCGGCATACCCCAAATGATTAAAAATGAAGACATACTACCCTTTGTCCAAACGATGACTGCTTCCATGGGCCTTAAATGCGGCACTGATACCATGCTCATAATGTCTGCCTACCTTGTGTGCAAGTCAGCAACAGCGCCTGAGGAAGCCTCAAGAGATGCCATTGCCACCACTAGAGACATAGCAGTAAGAACTGCCATTATGAATAGGTCAAGGTTCCAAGTGTGACTTAGCTCCCTGTACCCCTGCTGAGTACCTCCGCCAGGGACCACTGGGGGGACGGACAGGGGACTAGCTCTATGCACTCCCAGGAGCTGAATGACACAAAGCCCTGGGTGCTACTTAGCCCTACAAGGACTTTCCCCGCTGAATCCTCCACAACCTGGAACAAGGTGCTGTGAGCAGTGATTAGCCTTTCCCCTCCCAGTAACTAGACAACACAACTGACTTAAATGTGACAAACTTGGCCTTTTATTCACAGACCCCAACAGGGGTCTTTATACAATACAAGCCTCTCCCAGGAATCTCTATGCCTGCAAGATAATTGAGTTAAAGGCAGGTAAGTTAATTATCTCCCAGGAACCGAGAACCAAACACAAAATATAAAAACACAAAAGTACCCCAAAACATACAATACATGTCCTACATCTCCAAGAGCCCTGATCTGAGCGCCCAAGTTGCCCAAATAGCGCTCAGATCCATGCAGTGTAGGGGAAACGCCTACGGGGCAAAGTTCTGACTGGTCACACACGTGGTCCTAGCCCAAAATAGTTCCAGGTCGTTTGGTGCTTTTGCCGGTCAACTTTCGGGAGCTCCTGTGGCTGAAATACGGGGTGCTCCATCTGGCTTTCAGGAAGTGTTTTTGTTCGCTTAGTCTCAGGCACCTTCTCTCCAAAAAGCGCTCTCCTGGCGGGTCGCAAAGTGGTTCAAAACCCCGGATCAAGTTGTCCAGGAATCGCAAGGTCACCTAGCCGAAAATAGTTCTATAACATTCGCAGCCAAGTACCGCTCAGGTGAACGGGAACCACGAAGTCCTCGTGCTGAAATAGAGTTCCATAGCAGTCGCGGCTAAGTACCACTGAGGACCATTCGTGGATTTGCTCATGCGAATGGCCGCCAGGAAGCCAGCATTCGGTTCCATTCATGAGCAGGGAAAATGCTAAACCAGGCACCAAGGGAAAGGAGCTAATGGCAGCTGGGCGGGTTAACTCCCGAATGGGGTCTTTCACCTGGACCATAGTCGGTGGGCAGGAGGCCACCTACTGTTATAGTAAACGAATACGAAAAATTCAGAAATTTTTGACAAAATTGTACTAGTCATAAAACGAATGCACATATCTAATGTATTTCTTGTCAGTGTTTGTCTTCCCTACCCCTTTATAAATATCGTATGGTGTTATATGAGTAGCTGTATGATTCTCCTTATGATTAAAGCGGCACTGTCACGCCGAATCCTGGGTTTTTTTTTTAACCCCCCTCCGGCCTCCACTACATCTAACACCCTAGTCACCCCCAAACGCCCCTAATCCCCCCACATTACTTATTTTTTAATCTTTATTTTCTGTCCCGATCTATATTCAGGGCGCCGCCATCTTTGTGTGGGTAGATGAAGTCCCTGTGGGACGCGTCATCAGCCCACACTAGACAGACTGTGAGATTCCCGCACATGCCCAGTGAAACACCTGGACATGCGAACAGGAATTTCATCTATTCATTCATCCATCAGACAGAGGAATGAGTGAATAGAAATATCAGCCGAACAAACAAACACTATGTATCAGTGTTCGCTTGTACGTGCAGGTTATTACAAGGAGGGAGCTAGCGGCACGCAGCTCCCTCCTTGTAATATGTAACTATAGAAGTGACAGGGAGCAGTGCTCCCCACCACTTCATAAGCCCTCCCCCAGGTGCCCCCTCACTCTATGGGGGTCAATATGACCCCCATAATAGCACAAGGGAGATTAAAATAGAGTAGGGGCATGTCCACTAAACAGTGAGAAGCCTGTGGCTGCTCACTGTAAAAAAAACTAAAAAAACAACTATTGGCCCCCACCCCTAAACGACGGGTGGGGGCCCTAAAGTAAGATAAGGGGGGAGACCTAATGTCCCCCCCCCGGCCCCCACCCCTGCGCGGCGGGTGGGGGCCATAGTGAGAATGAGGGGGGGACCTACTGCCCCCCCCGGCCCCCACCCCTGGGCGGCGGGTGGGGGCCATAGTGAGAATGAGGGGGGAGACCTACTCCCCCCACCGTGGCCCCCACCCCTGGGTGGCGGGTGGGGGCCATAGTGAGAATGGGGGGGGGGAACCTACTGCCCCCACCCCTGGGTGGCGGGTGGGGGCCATAATGAGAAGGGGGGGGGAATCTACTGCCCCCCGCCCCCACCCCTGGGCAGCGGGTGGGGGCAATAATGAGGGGGGGGACCTACTGCCCCCCGGCCCCCACCTAGGGATGGCCGAAGTACAGTACCTAGGACACCAGGTAGGGTGTGGAACACAGACACCTGAGCCAGCCAAAGTTGAGGCAGTAACCAGTTGGCCCTGTCCACACACTAAGACCCAGGTGATGGCTTTTCTAGGGATTGCGGGCTATTAAAGGAAATTTGTCACCAACTACAGTGCCCTAGCTAAGCCCCTCACTGACGTGACCCGTTAGACATTGCCCAGACAGGTAAACTGGACCCTAGTGTGTGAGTAGGCATTCCCAGCACATAAGGACGCCCTGGTAAATGCTCCTGTCCTGGTTCCTCCTAATCCAAAAAAAAGTTTTCTCGTCCACACATATGCCTCCATGTTTGGATTAGGAGCAGTGCTCAGCCAGGTCGGGAACGATGGCAGAGAACACCCAGTAGCTTACCTCAGCAGGAAGCTACTACACCGGGAGGTTAGCTACGTCGCCATCGAAAAGGAGTGCCTGGTGGTGGTGTGGGCACTCAAGAGTCTGCAGCCCTGCCTCTATTGACAGCAATTCACATTGCTCATGGATTACAACCCGTTGGTGTGGCTTAACCGGGCCTCTGGAGACAATGCCAGGCTGTTACAGTGGAGCCTGGAATTAAAACTGTATGACTTCAGTATTCACTACAGACCCGGTAAGCAAAATTGGAACGCTGACTGTTGTCCAGACAGACGGCCCTGGGGAAATGATCCGGACCTCCCCAAGCCGATCTGTTGGGATCAGACTGCGTATGCCGGCTTGCGGTTAAGGGGGAGTTGTGTGACGCACCCACTGCCTGTCTGTGAATTGCCTGTCTTTACATTGTGTGTGTTTTCCCCATTCTTTCGTTTATTGTGCCTGCTTCCCATTCGGGAGGTCTTCCACGAAGGGAGTCCATTCACCTTCTGAACGAGGACCACCCCAATACCTCATTTAGAATGTTAGGATCGAATGTTCACACCTCAAAAGATAAGTGTCAAACCGCAAAGGGAAACAATTAATGAGTGCTTCCCTGGGTGGCCGCCATTCGTACAGGCGAACGCCACCAGGGGGAGCATTCATGGACTGTTTCCCGCCTCGTTTGTCTCCCGAACAAGGGCCTTCCCGGTGCCCAATTAGAACGTTCAAACCAATTAATCAGAATGTTCGCACACATAGGTGTCAAACCTCAAGGCAAGTAATTAATGAGTGCTTCCCTGGTTGGCGGCCAAAGGGGAGCATTCACACCCCAATAGTAGACATTTCCCTTGTCTGGGTTTCACCCGGGACCTCTTGAGCGGAGATTAGTCGGTCGAGGGGCCAAGGCGAGGGTCCCTGAGATTGGTGTGGGCACTTTTTGGGCACTGGCAAGTTTGGCAAGTCATGAGCCTGAGGGACAAAAAGACCAGCTTCTGTGCCTGGGAGACAAAGGGACAGTCCCTTTTTCCCGCGCTTACACTACCAAGCACAGAGACTCTTGGGAAGAAGACCCCTGGCAGTTGGTTTGGGAATCCCTGGGGAATTAGTGGTTGGCTTTGGGGACAAAGAGAACAGAGTTCCTTTCTGTGCTAGGGTCTCAGGGAGGGGGAGGTGATATTGTATGTTTTGTGTGATCCACCCCTTGCAGGGAGTTATGCATAAAAGCCATGTGTGGCCAATAAAATTGTGTTGTACCTCCAGGACTGTGTGTTGTCCTGTTACTGGGGGGGTGGGGGGGGGAATGGGTCTATTTGTCCTTTACATGGTTCCTGAATGGCTGAAGGAAGGGAATTTAGCGGAGGTGAGCAGGGGTAAGATACTACTCTGCTTTATTGCTTTCATTGTTTTAGCGCCTTCGTGCAGGTGTCACCATAGTCTTTGCCATCTACCCCGTTGGTGGGTGTGGTATGCGGTACGATCCTTGCGCTATGGCTTGATTTGGTTGTTTCCTGGGGGGGAGGGAGTTTTTTGGATAGTGTGGTTTTCACCATCCATTTAGACCAGGTTCGGTTGTAATACGCTAGAGTTCCACTGATTGTGTGTGACATTTTCTCGTAGTGTTGGGTGAGACTCACTTTAGCAATAACTTACGCTACGTCTGGTGTAGTGGTGGATTTCCAGAGGGTGGCTATGCATGTTTTTGCAGCTAGTGTGATGTGGATGATCAGAGCTGCTTCATATATCATAAACCCTTTGGGTAGCATTTGGAGGAGACAGTGTTTAGGAACGAGTGGTAGGGGTTTTCCTAATTTTGATTCTATCAGTTCTTGGATCTGCTTCCAGTAGGAGTCAAATGCAGGACAGTACCAGAATATGTGGCTCAGGGTGCCTACATGTTTGCTGCAGCCCAGGTATATTTGGGCTAATCTTTGGGGTGTGAAGTACCACCTCATCCATACCTTGTAGGCTGCTTCTACATGGTCTAGGCAGCGAGTAGCTTTTTTTAGTAGTTTTTTACTAGTGCCATGGCTACAAGCCACCTACTTGGGTCAAATGTACAGTTTAGCTCTTCTTCCCAGTGCAGCATATATTTCTGTTTTTCCGGTTTATGTCTAGTAAGCGTTGGTAGCATAGGGAGTGCGTTTTTTTAGGGGTCTTTTGGCCCTGGCATAACAGATCAAAGGAGTTTTCTGATTTTATGATGTCACCTTTATGGTATCTCCCACAATGTGTTTTATGCGCAGGTATGTGAACAGTTCGTTATTGGGGAGGAGGTATAATTGTTGGAGTTCTGGGAATTGTAGTAGCCAGTCTGTACCTAGGAGGTGTGATATCACTCCACTATCAATCCAGCCCCCCAAGGGTAAGTCATGAGTGTGGTATTGAAGACTGTCTAGTGGAGCAAAAGCCTCCATGATCTCACTGAGCATTTTTGGGGCCCAGCGTAACCACAACTGGAGCGCCAGTTGCGCATTCGTGAGGGATTTGAAGTGTCGGGGTTGAGCTCGGGCCGGTGCACTGATCGCACTTTCCAGTCGGTGCCATATTGGGTAGTCTGGGAAAGTCAGGAGGCGTGCCGTCTGGGATAGATTTGTTGCTAGGTAATATTTGGCTATGTTAGGCACCCCGACGCCACCCCCTCCCATAAGACTCGCCAGAGAGACCCTGGCTTCTTTTTCCAGATGTGCGCATTGAGAAGGCGATGGAATGCCAGGAGGGTGTACATAGGGAGGCTAATAGGTAGGGCCCTGAAGAGGAATAAGATTTGTGGTAGGATGATCATTTTTATGGCGTTTATTTGCCCCAGCCAAGAGGCGTTTTTGTTTCCCCAGCTCTCCAGCAGCCGCTTTGTTTTCACCAGTAGTTTTTCATGGTTGTGTTTTATGAGGGTATGCTTTGAGGGCGCCTGTTGTGTGCCTAAGTAGGAGAGGGTGTCTTTCCTCCATTTCAAAGGACAAAGAGCTCGTAGGGCTGCGAGTTGGGATCGGGGTATGTTCAAAGGTAGCACTTGGGTATTCCCCACATTGTTTTTATAGTAGGAGACCCGTCCGTAATCATGCAGTAGGCTTAAAAGATTCGGGAGGGAGTCTGTGGGGTTTGTTAGGAAGAGAAGAATGTCGTCGGCAAATACTGCTATTTTCTGTGGTTCTATTGGAGAGGGGACACCAGTGATATGGGGGTCTTTCTTGATCATGTGGATTAGAGGTTCTAGCGCTAAGATGAAGATGAGGGGTGAGAGTGGGCATCCCTACCGTGTGCCGTTTGTCAGGGCAAAGTAGTGATATCGGGCGGTAGTTCGCACAGGAGTCCGTGGGTTTTCCCGGTTTGGGAATTGTAACTATGGTGGCCTCCAGCATTTCTGGGGGTATGCAACCCGTCTCCAGAATGTGCTTGAATAAGGCCGTCATGTGGGGAAGTAATTGGTCCTCAAAGACCCTGTAGTAGTGAGTGGAATAGCTGTCTGTGCCTTGGGCTTTATGTCTTGGGGTTACATGCAGTGCCTTAGAGATCTCGTTGGCTAGGATTGGGCTGGTCAGTGCTGTGGCCTGTTCGTTGGAGAGCTGGGGGAGGTTCACCTCTTCCCGGAAGGTAGTTATGTCATGGGGCTGGGTTGGTGTTGGGCGGGGTCGGTGGAAAGGTTGTATAACTTTGCATAAAATTCATCCACAATCACCTTAGGGTTTACAATTTTTGTTCCAGCACTATCCCTGACATATGTAATTTTCATCTGGGAGGTTCGTTCCCTAAGTTGGGATGCCAGCAGTCGGCCCGCTCTGTTTCCCTATCTATAGTAGTTTGTTTTTAGTTTACGAATTGTTTGCTCAACTTGCATCTGTAGGGCTTCCAGTGTGGACCTAATCCTGTGTACTTCCTGCCTATGGAGCTTAGTGGGTAAAGCTTTGTGTTGTGTTTCAGCCCCTTTTAGAACCTTTAGTAGGGAGGTGCTTTTCTCTGAGATTTGACGCCGTATTTTCGCACCTTGTTATATCAGCATTCCGCGCATGACCGCCTTATGGGCAAGCCATGTCATGGTAATGATCGTGTCGGTGTTCTGGTTATCCACAAAATAGTTTACTAGGGATCTCCTCATCTCGGCTGCTCTTTCAGCATTGTCTATTAGGGACTCGTTTAGTCTCCATCTTCCCCATCCTCGGACCGGGTAAAGCGTAGTGAATGATGTCCTGAGGGGGGCGTGGTAGGACCAGATTAGGGGCAATGGAGACTTGGTCTAGGGTATCTAGGGTTTTAACATCTACCAGGCACATGTCTATTAGGGAATATTGATTGTGAACCCTAGAATAAAATGTGTAATCCCTAGTGGCTGGATAGAGTGCTCGCCATGTATCATGTAGGCCGTGTAGGTGGAGGAGGGTGATATTTTGTCACCTAGGTGTGTGGATCGAGAGTGGGAGCCAGGGTTCCCGGATCTGTCAAGATCAGGGTCCAATACACAGTTAAAATCCCCACATATAAGCATCTGCCCTTTTTTCAGTCTATCAATTTGTTTCAGAGCTTTCCGAAGAAAGTCGTACTGGTTGGCATTGGGGGCATATAGGTTTGCTATAGTCACCTGGGCGTCGTTAAGCAGTCCCACTAAAATGAAAAGTCAACCATCAGTGCATTGAAAATGCCAATCAGAGTGAAACAGTATACTAACCCCCCAAAATTCTCCTCAGCCACTTACCCATTATCATTTCATGCCCTGGCACCTAATAAACTTGTTTTATTAGGTGCCAGGGCATGAAATGATAATGGGTAAGCGGCTGAGGAGAATTTTGGGGGGTTCTTAACAGAAAAGTGAGTTTCCATATGCAAGCTACCAAGGCATACAAGGCTCATAATTGGGACAGGGCAAACCTGCATTTCTGCAGGGTGTTTAGACCATGGGCATTGAGGGACACCAAGTTAAATCTATGAGGGGGGGTCATCTTGATAAGGTTGGGGTGACCCTTGGACATGCCCAGGTGGCAGCACCCGTCCTGACTCCAACTCTGTAGTATGGTTGTGGGGTCTTGTCATCAGGTTTCCCAGTTCGCCCAAAGTAGCGTGTGGAGAGCATCTCAGGCGGAGCATAAGGCAAGGGGTACAACAAATATTACAACAGTAATAACTAAAACCGGTAACTGTCAATGGCGATCTTTACAAGAGTTAATTTGAAGTCTGGGTGAAGATCCCTTTCTCCTGGACAGGGGAATAAGCTTGTAGTTTCATCAGCTGCGCCCTGGCTATCTCCCTCGGCCCACCCGAGGGTGCGGGATGCTAGGGTAGATATTTCCTCTGCCCAGTGCCACAAGTGGTCTGCACAAGCCGCTCATTCGAATAGATAAGGTTCATGGAAATGGGATGAGGGCAGTTAGTCCCAGGGATGGGGCGGCCGGGGTGCAGGAGGGGGGGGCAGCGCCTCACAGGCTGAGTGTGGAGGGTAGTATTAGAGTTGAGCGTACTCACATGGGGGCAATAATCCCCTTGTGCCCTGTAAGTCCATGGGTGGAAGATTCATCATGTGGGGCCTTGAAGGGCGTGTAAGTCAGTTTGAGCAGTCCAGGGTGGGGTAGTAACGTGGTCCTTTATGTTGATAGTAGTTGCTAGACTTTGGTCCAGTCTGGGGCTACTTTCCATGGGGAGGTTGAGGTGGCAGTCATCCGATTTTTGGGAAACAGTCCCCAGGTTCTGAGTTTGTCCATGCCTTGTAATAGAGCCGTTTCGCCAGATGAGGAGCTTTGTGGGGAAACCCCACCTGGAGGGTATCTTGTGGTTGCGGAGGCATTTTCTTATATTAATAAAGTCCCTTCTTCTGGCCATCGGCGGCGGCGAAAGGGCCAGCGTATATGGATATTCCCTCATAGGTGGGTGGCGTCGTTGAGGCCTTTTTCTTTGCGCCGTGAGTATAGCTTCTTTATCGCAGTAGTAGTGGAGTCTGATTACCATGTTCCTTGGAACATCTTGTGCAAGGTTTTTGGGCTTTGGCACTCGGTGCGCCTTGTCCATGCAGAGGTCCGCAGGCTCCAGATTGGGTTGTATTGCCCGAAATAGCTGTTAAAAGTAGAATGGCAACTCCTCATGTGTTATTGTTTCCGGGACCCTGTGCACGCGGATGTTGTTGCGACAGGAGCAATCTTCCAGGTCTGCCACCTTTTCCAGAAGGCGTTTATTATCTGCTTCCATCTTCTGAATTTTCTCTGCTATTGCATCATTCGCGAGGAAAAGGTTGTCTGTCTTCTTCTCTAGGGCGTTCACATGTGTGCCCACTTCGAGCATGTCTTTGCGGATATCTGAGACCGCCATTTGGAAGTCGGCTTTCATGGACGTGCACAGCTCCTGGAGCATGGCTGCCAGCCGTTTCCCCGACACAGAGAGATCTCCTGTGGATGCTTGCCTCGAGTCAGTGTCCGACCCTGCATCTTAGGTGTGCGTGGGTGAGTGGGAACCGCCGCCATCTTGCTCTGATCGCAGCCGGTCTCGCTTTCCCTGACGGGAAAAAAAATCAGAGGCTCGCTGGGGTTTAGGAGGTGCCATTGTGGAATGGGGGGGGGGGGTTCCCCTTGTCTTGGGCACCCTTTTGGGGCGTTATGGGTCTGTTTGCCGCTGCTTATGCCGCTTTTTAGGCCGATCCGGTCACAGAGCTTTTACAACATGAGACCGCTCCATCGGACCGGAAGTCCCACCCTCGTCTCTGCACTTTTTCTAGTGCCATGAAATCCTTCTTTTGAACAGATGCCTAAAATTGAGTATTTTCAAGGTGTAGTCTTACCAGCGATTTATAAAGAAGCAAAATTATATTTTCATCCTGAGAATTTATGACCCTATTTATACATAACAAAACCTTACTGGCCTTAGCAACTGCAGATTGACATTGCATATTGCTGCATAATTTGTTGTCTATAACAATTCCCGAATCCTTTTTGTGTGTGGTTATCCCTAATTCACTCCCATTTAGGGTGTAAGTTGCATGTGCATTCTTGACCCCAAAGTGCATAACTTTGCATTTCTCTGCATTAAATTTTATCTGCCATTTTAGTCCTCCAATCTATCTAAATCCCTCTGCAGCAAAGCAATATCCACACAGACTGCAAATCCCACACATACAGTATTTAAGCACCCGATTCCTTCCACCTTTTTACTACATATTAATTTACTATTACAATGTTATCATTTTTACTTATAGTTTACTACTGTAATATTTGTACTTGCAGTTACCTGTAGTAATTAATAATCTGACTGATAGTATTTAATAGGCAAATATTTTAATATGTGCAACAAATGGCTAGTCTGTTCCACCTCTCCTCCCCAATGACCCTCCCCTTCCCCATCTTGCCACTCCTAGCTGTAAATTCCTTTATATAACTGTACATCCTTCTTCCTCCTCAGGCCCAATTTAACTTCCATCTTTGCAACTAAGAGTCTTCATTTCTACTCTGCTCTACTCACCTATCCACCCTGTTTGCTTCTAACTATATAGCATGACTTCTCCAGCTGTTTCCAACCACAGTAAATTACATCCTCATTCCCATCACATGTTATCAATCACAGCAGTCACACTAAAAATTCTCTCTACCATCACCTTCAATTTCCTCTGCTACCTCTTGTCTCATTTCCCTATTTTACCTTTAGATTGTAAGCTCACGGGCAATCTAGCTAAGCACTTTGTATAAAAGAGCTTTAGTGGCTAGATATCAGCTTACGGGCACGGCCCTCTCTACCTTTTGTTTTTGTCTGTATATATTGTACGTCCTCCACTTATTGTACAGCGCTGCGGAATCTGTGGGCGCTTTATAAATACCAGTAATAAATAAATAAGTTAAAAGTTTCATAGACCCACAGCTTACATCTATTCACTTATATTACTGAAGGTTTCATTTGATTTATGTTTTAGTTTGAACTTCTATTTGCTACTCAGTTATAAATTGTTTATATTTTTTAACATCATGGTAAGCATCTAACGACCAGCACTGAAAGTCGAATTGAATAGCACCCAGTGGTATATCAGTCTCTATATCTAGTCCATCTCATATATGTTCAGTTAACGCAATGTACAATGTCAGCTCTCTATTACTCTCTTACTGACCTATATCTGTTTGGAGCTTGCCTATATCATCAGGCAGGTATCTTCTCACGTGAGTCCAGATCGTTTGTTTAGATAATACTTCTGACTACCTACCTTGCCTCTTGCTTCTCTCATGTACTTTATAATTTAAAATGTGCTGTCCCATCAACATTTCCTACCACAACCTTACATTCTTATTGTTGCACGTATGCCTGGAAAATGTCATTGCCTATATGTTTGTTTCATTATGCACGCAAAAATAAAGAATTAAAAAAAAAAAAGTTTATTTTAACCAAAAAAAATAATAAAATATAAAAAAAAAATCAGTAATAAAGCAGGCAGTAAGAAGTCCAACTTGTGTATAGCTGCCAAAACGAGTTTTGCTGATATGGATTTTGCAGTTAGCAGTGTAAACTTCATGTGATCCTATAGGGACAAACTTAGACGGTATTGCTTGACATTCTAGCCTCAGGCTCCAACTTGCCAGACTACGCTCAGATGTTCCTCCTGGCCACCGGGAGTGATGTTGCGGCACCTGTTCTACATCATTTTAGAGATTGCAGACTGCTCGCTATGTACCTCTCAAAGTCCTTGGAGTTATCCAGGCTTGAATACGATGCCAAAACTACCATATCGCAGTTGGGCAAACAGCCTCAAATATACTATATATATAAAAAAGAAAATTTGGCATGAATATTCTAAAATAGAATAATTCATATGTTTAAAACTCATCATAAAGTGGAGTATTAAACACGTATCTCAAGAAATACATGTGTATATAAAAAATATACAGTTACAAAATTTGTATTTATTAACAAAATACTTATAAAAATTATATAAAAAGTATATATTGAAGCAAAAAAATTAAATATATGGCAGGAATATAAGACCTTTAATTATAGCCACATAAAATAAAAATAAAAAAAAATATATATATATATATTTCAATACAACCAGGAAATTGTAAAGTGCTACAAAATACCTTTCAAAATACCTTCTAAATAATACGAAAAGCTGACTGAATGGAAAGATAAACATAGTAATATTTAAAAGACAGAGAAGACCAGAGAGAATAATTATTGATTTTCACTTGAATTATGTCTGGTTGGTAAATAAATCCATCATTTTGTTAGACTGGTTTACTATATTATGTGCAACGTAGCTGTACATTTGATGTGATTTTTCTACTTTTAGAACAGTCCTATTTTTCTTTAAGTGATATTTTATTTAAAGGGACACTATAGTCACCGGAACAACTTTAGCTTAATGAAGCAGTTTTGGTGTATAGAACATGCCCCTGCAGCCTCACTGCTCAATCCTCTGCCATTTAGGAGTTAAATCCCTTTATTTATGAACCCTAGTCACGCCTCCCTGCATGTGACTTGCACAGCCTTCCATAAACACTTCCTGTAAAGAGAGCCCTATTTAGGCTTTCTTTATTGCAAGTTTTGTTTAATTGAGATTTTCTTATCCCCTGCTATATTAATAGCTTGCTAGACCCTGCAAGAGCCTCCTGTGTGTGATTAAAGTTCAATTTAGAGATTGAGATACAATTATTTAAGGTAAATTACATCTTTTTGAAAGTGAAACCAGTTTTTTTTTCATGCAGGCTCTGTCAATCATAGCCAGGGGAGGTGTGGCTAGAGCTGCATAAACAGAAACAAAGTGATTTAACTCCTAAATGGCAGTGAATTGAGCAGTGAAATTGCAGGGGAATGATCTATACACTAAAACTGCTTTATTTAGCTAAAGTAATTTAGGTGACTATAGTGTTTAATATCTCACATTTTCTTCTTTTTAATGACCACTAGGTGTCATTATTTACCAAATATATTTTTGTATGTCATCTATGGATTTCCGGCATGTATAAAACCAAGTATAGATGTGATCATGGTCCTTCTAAGAAAACTATCCAACTATACACTTCCTTTCTTATGAAAAAGAAATCAATAAAAGTATATTACAGCCCAGTATCAGTGAGCATTCCGTTATGTTTGCTGACTTCAGAATCATGCAGTGATTTTTAAAGCAATCACAATCCAAACATCACAGACATTTCTGCTACCAGTATCATAACCAAAGTCAGAAAATGTTAAAGGGACACTTTAGTCACCAGAACAACTACAGCTTATTTAATTTGTTCTGGTGAGTAGAATCACTACCTTCAGGTTTTTTGCTGTAAACACTGTATTTTCAGAGAAAAAGGAGTTTTTACATTACAGCCTAGTGATAACTTCACTGGCCACTCCTCAGATGGCTGTTAGAGATCCTTCCTGGGTCATGGCTGCCTAAAATGCATCCAAACATTCAGTATCTCCTCCCTCTGCATGCAGACACTGAACTTCCCTCATAGAGATGCATTGATTCAATCCATCTCTATGAGGAGATGCTGATTGGCCAGGGCTGTGTTTGAATCATGCTGGCTCTGCCCCTGATCTGCCTCTTTGTCAGTCTCAGACAATCCTATGGGGAAGCATTGTGATCGGATCAGGCTACTACTTCTGCTGATGTCAGCAGGCAGTGGTCAGATCAAAAGGAAATCGGGACAAAGCCTGCAGCTTCAGGCTTGAATACAAGTAAGATTTTACAATATTTATGGAGGCATGAGGGGGGCAGGGGGGCTAGATGGTGGTTTTAACCCTATAGGGTCAGGAATACATGTTTGTGTTCCTGACCCTATAGTGCTCCTTTAAGTTAATGCTGTTAAGTTAAAACTAGGCCTAGCTCATGACTTACTCGTTAAATAGAAACTGTCACTACTAAGGATTTTTAGTATTTGGTTACTTAACCCTATCTATATCAAATTTGGATTTGTGAAGTGTGAAACTTTTTTTCAAAAATTGGCTCTGTCACACAGCAGGTTTTATTTTTAAATTAATTTTTTTTTGTCCCTCTGTTTATTCATTTTTTTTAAATTCACCTTGTTTTCTTAATTATACATAGGAAAAAGTAAGGACTACTTTTTCTCATGTGGAGCATGATGTTTAACAGCTTTTGTAAATAGGCAGAGCTTTACCCTCAATCCATTTGTCGAAAGAGTCAGAGCCCTACAGAACAGTAAATTGTAGACATCATGGACAGAGGAGGCACTCGGTATTAGGAACTGATGCAAGGAAGAGAAGATAATAAATATAAATAAAGGCAAGTGGCAGTATAAACATTAACGTACAAGGAACGTAAAAGAAGGAAATCCGAAAGAAAGAAAAAAAACATGACAGAGCTGTAGAAATCCTCAACTCTTTGTTCTTTAAGTTCTCCATCTTAGCTTTCTGTCAGTCATTGTTCTAAACTCTGTCCATTTCAAACATTGTTTCTGTTTCTCCTCTTTATTTGTAATGTTTGCCCTGTCTGCATGAAAATAAAAACTGGATTGTAACATCAACTGTTAAATCTTTAATATGCAATTGTAAAAGAAAATAGACAATCTCCTGAAATAAGGTTAACACAAGTTATAGGTGATTTTCAATGTTTAATTTTGTGGTGTAGATTCCAGCAAAGTGACAGTTTCCCTTTAATCTCGCACTCTCAAGGCTGATATTATACACATTATAACTGCTACCTTTATGGGCTTTTTGAGTGCATCACTGGTTGAAGGTTGTAGAGAAGATGGCATCAAATTCATCTTTGGAGCATTGGTAGTCAACCTGGTCCACTAGTTCACTAGTGGGCGGTTTGGAATTTCAGGTGGGCGGTGGTGGGTTCTGTAGAAAACACCTGGTGGGCCTAGGTGGCTGTGGACCAAGGCCGGCAGGGGAGATCATTTCATCTCCCCTGCCGGCCCATGCAGGGCCAGCCTTGCTGTAAGACCTCTTGGGCTGGTGATGAGATCAAAAATGTTCCAAACTGGCCCGCTGGCTCTTAATTCCAGCAGAAGGAGGAAAGGGCCTGGGAGCCTCTGTGTTCCTCCCGTGAGCAGCCTGGTCATATCGTTACCATGGGTTACCATGGCAGCACTCTGAAACAGTGATGTGCTTGCAGTAGGACAGGAGAGTCCGCCTGCAGCCAGAGGAGTTGCAGGTTAAAGTGAACATGCCACCACTGGACCACCAGGGCTTGTAGCATTATGTACCCCCTACCTGGTAAAAGGTAAGAAGAAGGGAGGGGGAGACATTAAGTTAGCAACTATATAGATGGGGACCTCTAGTCAATTTATTATTTGTGGTCCACACCCGCAACTTAAATAAAAAGGTAATGCATTCGGCATTTGCCCTTTCGTTTCGTTTATATTTTGTATGTAGAGTTTTTGTTTACGTTTTAGTAAATGAATAAGAAAAAAACAGAATTCTCAGACGAAATTGTATTCGTACAAAAGCGAATGCACATGTCTAGTAGGAGTGTGAAGAGTGAGAAGGGGGAGTGTCAGGGTAAGATTCCAATCAATCTGCTGTCAGGGTGTTGGAACTGCCTAAGGTAGAAGAGCATGTAAGAGGCCAAAGAAAGTTACTGGTCCAGTCTGTATTTTTAAGCATTTCCTAAAGAAAGAAGACCTCTTTTTTAAGAGGTTTTTGATTTATTGCCCCTCTTACTGTTAATAGAGTTAATAGAGTGAAGGACTAGATTGGGATTTATATTTTTATATATTTCAGGGGGTGGCTAGGAGATTGGGGACCTTAGCCACCGAGGGGGGCATGCTATTATATGATGAAGTGGAAAATGGCATGTCCACCCGTCCTATTTTATAAACAATTAGGGACACCACCCATTGCCGTGGCCAGGCGGGGGACACTAGTTCCTCCCACCTTTGTTTTTAATATTAGGACCCTCACCTGTTTTCCATAGTTTGGTGGGGACAGTATGTCATCAGCCATAAATATTTAAGGTAGCTCCCACTTGTGGAGTCACTGGAGAATTGGTCATATTCTAGTGACTAGGCAGCAATGGCCACCCATTCACTAATCTAAAATATTTAAGAGACATGCACAGGATACGATAATGACATGGTTCTCACCATGGCCACCCCACAGGTGCCCAACAGGGCATTTGAACCTGAGTACTTTGCTGTACTGAGTCTGCTATCTACCTTTGAGCCACAGCAGTTTCTACTCTTTGGACTTATTCTAGTCCTGTTCATCCTGGCTTGTCTGCAACACTGGGGGCTGGACTTCATTTACGGCTGTACTTCACCTGAGCTTGCTCAGTCATCAACTGGTTATATAAGCACTGCCTTACCCTGGGAACATGATCAAGTCTTTCATCCTGTTGTGCATGTTCCATTCCAGTCACTTGATCTACTACTTCATATTGACCCCAGCTTCTGACTTTGTTAATCCTAATCCTGTCCTTGCCTGTACTGCAACTTGGAGCTTTATCCTGCACAGATTCACAGTCCAGGTGGTTTCAGAGTTGGTCACCTTGGACTGTGTCTATTTTCAAGGGTGAGCAACATATCTGCACTACAGATTCCCATCTCAGGTAAGATCATGACAGAGAAGACCAAAGAGAATAATTATTGGTTTTCCAACACTGTCTGACTTAAATTGCATGTATATAGCTGAAGGATCTTGTCATTTACTAAAGGTAGGGATGCATTTTTTATTTTATTTTATTTTTTATTTTATTTTTACATATACTTAATTAAAAAAACAAAACGATTTCCTTTTAAAACTTGAAGAAGAAAAAAGGTTTTTAAGTTACAGTTGTCCTTTAAAGTTTCTTCCAATACAGTGAGCAGAGTTCTGCTTTTGAATACTCTTATGAATGACCTTTCTGTATCTCTGTTCTTCTTTCATATCCTCTTACAACATCTACAGTGGTTTCATCATAATCACATGATTTCCTATTTGGGACAGAATTATTGAGTACTTGTCTACCCTTACTTTTTTCACATACTGTGTATACTGTGTACATATATATATATATATATATAAACATACATATATTTTGGAATAGCTGTATTAGTCCAGTAGACAAGATGCGAAAATACCAGACTATTGCAGTATACAATAATAACTCTCTTATTGGACTAATGTTAATAGAATATTAGCATAATATTTAAAAGACAAGTTTTCAAGAGTTTTCCTCTCTTACTCAGGTCTGAAGCAATACTGATCAATACGATAGAGTTTAACACTTTAAAGAGCTTATGTTGTTAAAGAATGGTCACCACTGTCCCCTTCTCTAACAACATCAGTTGTTTTAATAATATAAGGTGTGTGAAAGAAGTAGGGTATAAACGGAAAACCACCTTCCTAACATTGTGAAGGGCCTCTATGTGTTCACATAGAAGATATTATTCTGAGTGTATTTAAAATTTGTACGGGTGATATACACTGATCAACCACAATATTAAAACCACCTGCATAATATCGTGTAGGTCCCCCTGCCAAAACAGCTCTGATGCATCAAGGCATGGACTCCACAACATCTCTGAATGTGTCTTGTGTTATCTGGCACCAATACATTAGCAGGAGATCCTGCAGGAGGTCCTGCAAGGTGTGAGGTGGGGCATCCATAGATTGAATTTGTTGTTCTTGGGTATTTAGAGGCCAAGGCAACATATTGAATTCTTTTTCATGTTCTTCAAACCATTCCTGAATAGAGTTGAGCGGACACCTGGATGTTCGGGTCCGGCGGGTTCGGACGAACTTTGAAAAAAAGTCTGGGTTCGGGCTCAAACTTGACCCCGAACTTGACTCCAAACCCGAACCCCATTGAAGTCAATGGGGACCCGAACTTTTGGCCACAAAAATCCCTCTAAAAAACTCCTTGAAAGAGCTAGAGAGCTGCAAAAGCAAGTAAAATGGGGGGTAAGAGTAGGACAAGTGCCCTGCAAACAAATGTGGATAGGGAAATCACTTAAAATAACATAAAATACATAAAAATGAAAAATACAGCTGAGCCATAAAATAGCACTAGATGGAATCTTTGATTTTAGCTTTGGAAGAACATAAATCAAAATCTAAAGCATGGCTGTCAGGAGGATCACAAGAATTATCCATTTGAGAGAGGGTTATTCTCTTTCATTGTACAAACTGAGCTCAACTCCTGATGCATGGAGAAAAGGCCTTAACAAGCCTCTACTATTGTGTACATAGTTTATACTAAGTGACCCATAGGTTAAGGAGGCGGTGACCGTGGCGGTGTAGGTGGAAGCAGCGGTGTAGGTGGAAGCAGCGGTAGAGGAGGAGGAGGTAGCCAACACTGTTTTATGTGTATATATATATATATATATATATATATATATATATATATATTTTTTAAATTGGGGTAGCCCCCAAAATATTGGGACATACAAATAAAGTAGCATTTGCGGCCTGCGGTGCATTTCTTGCAGTCCTGATGCATGGAGAAATGCTCAACTCCTGATGCATGGAGAAAAGGCCTTCACAAGCCTCTGCTAATGTGTACCTAGTTTATACTAAGTGACCCATAGGTTGAGGAGGCGGTGACCGTGGTGGTGTAGGAGGAAGCAGTGGTGGAGGAGGAGGAGGAGGTAGCCAACACTGTATTTTATGGGGTTTTTTTTATTATTGTGGTAGCCCACAAAATATTGGGACATACAAATAAAGTAGCATTTGCGGCCTGCGGTACATTTCTTGCAGTCCTGATGCATGGAGAAATGCTCAACTTCTGATGCATGGAGAAAAGGCCTTCACAAGCCTCTGCTAATGTGTGCCTAGTTTAAAATAAGTGACCCATAGGTTGAGGAGGCGGTGACCGTGCAGTGGAGGAGGAAGCAGCGGTGGAGGAGGAGGATGAGGTAGCCAACACTGTATTTTATGTTTTTTTTTTTTTTATTGTGGTAGCCCACAAAATATTGGGACATACAAATAAAGAAATATTTGCAGCCTACGGTGCATTTCTTGCAGTCCTGATGCATGGAGAAAAGGCCTTCACAAGCCTCTGCTAATGTGTACCTAGTTTATACTAAGTGACCCATAGGTTGAGAAGGCGGTGACCGTGGCGGTGGAGGAGGAAGCAGCGGTGGAGGAGGAGGATGAGGTAGCTAACACTGTATTTTATGTTTGTTTGTTTTTTTAATTGTGGTAGCCCACAAAATATTGGGATATACAAATAAAGAAACATTTGTGGCCTGCGGTGCATTTCTTGCAGTCCTGATGCATGGAGAAATGCTCAACTTCTGATGCATGGAGAAAAGGCCTTCACAAGCCTCTGCTAATGTGTATCTAGTTTATACTAGGTTGAGGAGGCGGTGACCGTGGCGGTGGAGGAGAAAGGATGACGTAGCTGTGGCGAAACCGGCCTCGCCACGTGTCCTTGGAGGGGGCTGCTTGCCCGCCTCTTGCCTTTGGACTATGTGAATGTGTTATACCCCAGATAGGAATCCCATGGAGCCCAGTCGTATGAAACTGACTGTAAAGACTTTGGCTCCATGGCGATTAAACTGTATTTGTGTGGTCCGAGCGCCATTCACTTAATAATGTGCGCTCAGACCTGAGCTATCTGGGGATATGTGAAATGTCTGTGTGTTATGCGTAAAATGTGACTTTATGTATTTTAAAGTGTTTTGTGTCTTTTTGCAACCATGTGCTTAATGGAGTCTTGTGTCTATCCTGGGAGATAATTGAATTACTCTCCAGGATAGAAGACTCTGAAACTGGTTTGGGCCAGAAAGCCATGCTTCATTTAGTCACAAAGGACTTTCCTAACTTTTGAACCCCTTGTCTGATTTGTGCCATTTTTTAATATGTTGTTCCCCTGAATGGATTGATTGTGAATATGTAATTTTATGTGAATGTGATGTATGGTTTTGGAGTTATGAAAGTTGGGTAGAAAGTATGTTTTAACTGTATGTATAATTGAGTTTCCTCTCAGGATAAGGGGAGGGAATATGTGGGATGTAACTGTGATGTGATTGGTTGTTTTGTAACGCCCTGTGGGCTGTACTATGTTTGTGGATTGGGAATAAAAGAGACTGTATGTGACAGTACAGAGAGTTCCTGTTTTAACCCTCAAAGTGAAGTGTCGTCTCATTATTGGGGGAAGGATTTATTGTATGCTGTTCCAGTTTGACTGCTAGGAGAGTAAACCTATTCGTATGGTTTCCTATTCAACTGTCTGCAGCATTCATATGCTTGGGAGAATTTATTTGTTTCTCCGGTTCGGTGATTGTGGTGTCTGCCAGAGTGCTTGGAGTCCTCAGGAAGCGCTAGGAGCATCCTTCAACGGAGGTACCCAGTCGGGGTGCCAGGTGATCCGTTACATTGGTGGCAAGCGGTGGGATGGCATCCTAGTGCGAGGTAAAAGCAGCTCAGAGACACAGTTCGTGGATTTACAAATTGAAGGCGACGCTAGTGTTCATACAGCGTCCCTGTCTACATAAAGATTTGGGAAAACCAGCACTACTTCAGAGATGGAAGGCCGTGCAGTATCTCACTTTGACGCCAGGCTCCAGCAGCGACTACAGGATGTGATGCGCAGTATGGAGTATCCTATCCCAGAGGAAAGAGAGACAGAGTGGAGGGTGGCGCTTCGTACCGATCTCTGGAAGGAGGACATCGACGAAATTCGACCCTTCCGGTGCGAGGAAATCCTGACCACTAACCAGCGCCAAGCAGAACAACTAGAGCTGCGGATGCCGTTATTGGGAAACCAGCCCTCAGAGGAATGGGTAAGCGAACTGGAGACGCTAGTTGAGACTGAGGTGTGGCTGGATGATTCCTATCGGGCCCTGCGGTGGCATGTTTACCACCTCTACCCATGGCTGATTGAGTACAAGTGTATTGAGGGGGAAGACTACGATGGTCCTGGTTTGTTGTTGGATACTATTGAAACTTGTCTCTGGTTCGGAGACACCGACATTGCTCACTTCTGGTCCATTCGAGCTGAGCGGGCAGACAACTGGGACCTTACAGAGATCGATGCCATTCAGCCAGATCTATCTTTTCTTGCCAACCGAGAGTGGGAACTAGAACAGGATTATGTTTGCCTATTCCAACGTATAACGCCGCATGTCTCTGACATGATGGGGCTTATGGACTGTATACCACCGGAAGCATTGAGTTTAGTTCCTCCTCCCCAGCAACCAAGCCTGTTATCAGGAAACCTTGGTACTGTACCACATATGTCCCAACCAGCCCCAGAGATGGAAGACCTCATAGACTGGTCCTGGGAAGACCCACAGATGGCAGGTGGAGATGGGATGGCGGTCTCTCTACTGGCCCTACAGGGATGCTGGGCGGTCGGCCCAGATCTCCAGCGGCAGTGTGTACCCCAGGGAGCAGAAGGTGCAGTCCTTCCTCCCCAGCGGCAGTGTGTCCTGCAGGAAGCGGAGACAGTCGGTCTCGCTCCCCAGCAGCAGGGCAATATATTAAAAGGGGAGACAGTTGGTCCCCCTCTCCAACAGCAGAGAGAGTGTCAGGGAGAGGAGCTTGTTATCCCCTCTCCCCAGCGGCTGAAAGTATGTATGGGAGAGGAGCTTGTTACCCCCCCTCCCCAGCGGCAGCGTGTACCCCAGGGAGATGAAGGTGCCGTCCTTCCTCCCCAGCGGCAGTGTGTACCCCAGGAAGCAGAGACCATCTGTCTCGCACCCCAGCCGCAGGACAAAATATTGAAAGGGGAGACAGTTGGTCCCCCTCTCCACCAGCAAAGAGAGTGTCAGGGAGAGGAGCAGGTTACCCCCTCTCCCCAGCGGAAGTCTACAGTTCAGAGTGAGGAGCTTGTTACACCCTCTCTCCAGCGGCAGCCTAACCCACCAAGGGGAGATGTTAAGCCCCACAACTATGCAGATGGGACCGTAGTCTCTGCACTTGCAGCACCAGGGGCAGGGACGGTCGGTCCTGTCCCCCAGCCACAGAGCAGTGTATCCAGAGGGGAGACAGTCGGTCTCCCCCTCCCCCAACCAGGCTCCAACCAGGCTACTTCAGTGGTAGCGCTGGCACCCGGGCAGAGTACCGCTGGTCTCTGCCCACTCAGCAACCCACCAAGGCAGTCTACCAGCCCCCGCACAGCCGTGGTGAGGCACCTGGACATGGACAAGTTGCTATTTTATCCAGGTGTAGTAACCAGTTATTGTGGGTGGGCTGTATTGCTGTTTGTGCTTCGTGGGTGGGTTGCTGGACTAACCAGGGCACTGACCGGCAGGAGGTCAGATACCCTGTTAGTTTGGATGGTAAAGGGGAGAAATGTGGCGAAACCGGCCTCGCCACGTGTCCTTGGAGGGGGCTGCTTGCCCGCCTCTTGCCTTTGGACTATGGACCAGACTTTATGTGAATGTGTTATACCCCAGATAGGAATCCCATGGAGCCCATTCGTATGAAACTGACTGTAAAGACTTTGGCTCCATGGCGATTAAACTGTATTTGTGTGGTCCGAGCGCCATTCACTTAATAATGTGCGCTCAGACCTGAGCTATCTGGGGATATGTGAAATGTCTGTGTGTTATGTGTAAAATGTGACTTTATGTATTTTAAAGTGTTTTGTGTCTTTTTGCAACCATGTGCTTAATGGAGTCTTGTGTCTGTCCTGGGAGATAATTGAATTACTTATCTCCAGGATAGAAGACTCTGAAACTGGTTTGGGCCAGAAAGCCATGCTTCATTTAGTCACAAAGGACTTTTTACTAACTTTTGAACCCCTTGTCTGATTTGTGCCATTTTTGAATATGTTGTTCCCCTGAATGGATTGATTGTGAATATGTAATTTTATGTGAATGTGATGTATGGTTTTAGAGTTATGAAAGTTGGGTAGAAAGTATGTTTTAACTGTATGTGTAATTGAGTTTCCTCTCAGGATAAGGGGAGGGAATATGTGGGATGTAACTGTGATGTGATTGGTTGTTTTGTAACGCCCTGTGGGCTGTACTATGTTTGTGGATTGGGAATAAAAGAGACTGTATGTGACAGTACAGGGAGTTCCTGCTTAACCCTCAAAGTGAAGTGTCGTCTCATTATTGGGGGAAGGATTTATTGTATGCTGTTCCAGTTTGACTGCTAGGAGAGTAAACCTATTCGTATGGTTCCTATTCAACTGTCTACAGCATTCATATGCTTGGGAGAATTTATTTGTTTCTCCGGTTCGGTGATTGTGGTGTCTGCCAGAGTGCTTGGAGTCCTCAGGAAGCGCTAGGAGCATCCTTTAACGGAGGTACCCAGTCGGGGTGCCAGGCGATCCGTTACAGTAGCCAACACTGTATTTTATGTTTTCGTATTGTGGTAGCCCACAAAATATTGGGACATTCACATAAAGTAACATTTGCGGCCTGCGGTGCATTCCTTGCAGTCCTGATGCATGGAGAAATGCTCAATTCCTGATGCATGGAGAAAAGGCCTTCACAAGCCTCTGCTAATGTGTACCTAGTTTATACTAAGTGACGCATAGGTTGAGGAGGCAGTGACCGTGGCGGTGGAGGAGGAGGATGAGGTAGCCAACACTGTTATATATATATATATATATATATATTTTTTTTTTTTGTTTGTTTTTTTAATTGGGGTAGCCCCCAAAATATTGGGACATATAAAAAAAGACAACTCTGTTCCGCAGAGTAGCTGTTGACATTATAGTTGCGCAGGAATTTTGTTGACTCTAAAGAACCTCGGGCAAATCGCACATCCCCGTGGCGGTGACTTTGCATGCGGATGTCATCCATATCAACTTTCGATGCCAGTTTCTGCACCTACCATGGTGACCACGGGTAACGGGGAATCAGGGTTCCATTCCATACAGGGACCCTGAGAAACGGCTACCACATGCAAGGAAGGCAGCAGGCGCGCAAATGACCCACTCCCGACACGGGAAGATAGTGACAACAAATAACAATACAGGACTCTTTAGAGGCCCTGTAATTGTAATGAGTGCACTTGAAGTCCTTTAACTCTGATTAATTGGAGGGAAGTTTGGTGAAGAGCCACTGACCCGTGCGTGCTGCAGCCAGGGCTGCCATCAGAAATTTTGGGGCCCATGACACAGCTCAAGGTCTGGTCCCCCGGTGCCTGCACCCAAGTCCGCCCAAAGTGCTGCCCCCCCCGAGTCCGCCCACAGGGATGCAGTGTCTGCAGGGCCGGTGCAAGGATTTTTGCCGCCCTAGGCAAAAGTAAAGTTTGCCGCCCCCCCATGTGACATCACAATGCCCCACCCATATGATCTGCCATGTTAACTAACGCCAGTGCTGCAGTGCCGCTGTGTTTACATTAAAAGACCTGCAGGGACAGGCTAGACACCAGAACCACTACATTAAGCTGCAGTGGTTCTGGGGACTATAGTGTCCCTTTAATGTGAGGTAAATTAGAGGTTAGTGCCACGAATAATATACTAGATAGCCTACTTACAACCAGATGAGGATGATGATGGGCTCTAGCTGCCATCTGGCTCCACTGGTCTGGTGTAGAACTGGCAGTTTGTAACTGTGGTCACAAAAATCAATGTTCTGGGAGAACGGGAAGCAGCTCCATTTTTTTGAGGGCCCTTTACACAGCTCAACATCTGGGTCCCAGGGTCCACCTTCATGTTCCACCAATGAGTTTGTTCACAGGGGGTGGAGTGTGTGTGTGGGGGATGTCCTGATGTGTGTAAGGAATGCATTGTGTGAATCTGTGTTTGTATGTGTAAGGGCTGCAAAGTGTGTTTGTGTATGTATGGGATGCAGTGTGTGCGTCTGTAAGGGATGCATTGAGTGTGTGTAAGGGGTGCATTGTGTTTTGCTGTGTGTAAGGGATGCATTACTTGTGTATGTGTGTCTGTGTGTAATGCATTGTGTATTTTTCTGTGTGCAAGGGGTGCATTGTGTGTGTGTGTGATGGATGTCAATCTCTCCCCCTCCCCCCGTCAATTTCCTTCTTCACCCCCCTCTCCAATTTCCTTCTTCTCTCCCCTCTCCAATTTCCTTCTTCTACCCCTCCCTCTCCAATTTCCTTCTTTTACCCCTCCCTCTCCAATTTCCTTCTTCTCCCCCTCCTCTCAATTTCCTTCGCTTCTCCCCTCTCCTCCAATTTCCTTCTTCTCCCCCCTCACTCTCAATTTCAGCTTTTCAAGCCCCTTCCTTCTTCTCCCTCCAACTTCTCCCTTCTTTCTCCCCCTTCCACTTCCTTCTTCTCCCTCTCCTCTCTATTTCCTTCTCCCTCCACTTTTTCTTTTCTCCCCCTCTCATTTCTTTCTCCCTCCAATTTCTCTCTCTTTCTTCTCCCTTTCTCCATTTCCTTCTCCCCCACTTTCTCTTCCCCCTCTCCAATTTCCTTCTTCTCCCCCCCTCTCCAATTTCCTTCCACACACTTTTTTTTTTTTAAATATCATCCCCCCAGCCTCCCTACCTGTAGGAGTGCTGAGGGGATTCCCTGGGGTCCAGTGGTGTCACCCAGCGGCCGGTCCTGCGGGCCGGCGCACGAGGGAGCACTCTCCCTGGCTGAGAGTGCTCCCTCACGCGCCCGCCCGCATGACACCAGGGCCAGCCTCGGGGGGCCCTGAGGTGACCGGCTGCTGGGCCCTCCAGGAGAAGAGGCTGGCCACAGTGGGTACATACCGGGTCGCAGGGCCCCCTGCGACCCCGGTATGTACACCACTGAATGTGGGGCCCAGGACGACCTGAGTAGTCCGGGCCCCCCAGGACCGCCGGGCCCATGACAACCGTTATGGTTGTCATGCCCTGATGGCGGCCCTGGCTGCAGCTGAAACTCCACTAACGCCTGCTGCTGCTCGCAAAGTCTCGTGAGGTGGTAATTCTCGAGCTAATACATGCCGACGAGCACTAGGGGACAGCCGCTGCGCTTTTGCACCCTGCTCCCTTTTATGCTGTGCTGGTGCCTCTGTGCGACCAGCGGCTCTTCCTCCAAACTGCACACGTTACTCGCATGACCTTGATTCCATGTGGGAATCCTCCACATCATCTTCCACCCACTCCTCAACCCTGCCCTCCTTGCCGGTATGCACACTGCAAAAAAATTAATAATATTTATTTATTTACATATGCTCTAGTCAGATAAGAAAACATTTTTTTTAAATGGTATAAGAATTTTTCTCTTCTAAACTATATATGTACCTGTAAACATGCACCAGTGGAAGAACCACTAGGATATGAGAAAAGATTCTCAATATATAGGTTATATTATTATGCCTATTCTTACAACATGAACCAGCCTATAAACAAATATGTATACATTTACTCATATTCCCACACAATAATAATGTTCTTTTGACGGCACGTTCATTTTGTGCTGCCTATAACCCTCCCTTGAACTCCCCTTCTCTGAACGTAATGCTCGTTCATAACCGCCCTCCTCCTCGTGCTGTGCGAGCGCGCCCCTATCTTGCCGGCTAGCGCACGCACAGTTAATTTACTTCCACCCACTACATTTCCCAAGGAGCATCGCTCCTATACCACGTGATCGCGCCGGCTAATGTTTTCCGGCCAGCTATAGTAGTTTACTACATTTCCCAAGGAGCATTGTATTGACATTCTATTCAAGTTATTTCTATGTACACACCTTGTTTTATATACATTTTTATATCATCATGCTCCCAGTAGTTCATTCTATAATATCATATTAATTCTATCTATTTTGTAAAATTTTTTATCATGTTTGTTATTATCTGCTTTGTGATTGGCTGACCTAATTTTTGGCGCCATTTTTAGTTTACATTCTCTTATTTAAACTCTGTATGCCAGGTATGATTGTCTATACCAGGGGTAGGCAACCTACGGCACTAGTGCCATGCACAGCACTCGAGGTGCCTTTGCACGGCACTCAAGGCTACAAGAGGCAAATAGGCTCTGGCCTGTCAGGAGTCCCAGTGACACTTCAGATATCTGCTAATTCAAAAAGGAAGGACAATCCTCCATTTATGCATTGCAGCACGTAGAGGAAGTGATCTCAGATCACTTCCTCCAGCACTTGTGAATGGGAATTCACACTGGAGTAGAGCAACCCACAGCTTCCTGTTGCAGCTTCTGTCCTTAAGCTGTACCTGGCCAGCCTGGTACCCACTAAAACCCAGGGAAGCCTCAGAGCTGCAGAATAACCCCTCCCCCTCATACAAATAATACAAACACACACACAGTCCGCACAAACACAACACCACCAACAATCCACATACATGCACACAACCCCACATGCAGCCTCTCACATGCAATACCCCAAACAGCCCCACACATACTCACACTACCAAATACACAATGTGACATATACATCCACACACACAATTCCACAAGCAGCCCCCATACACAGCCCAAATTCATAGGTATTATACATGATACCACAAACTATTAATGAACATATACAATATAATAGCTCATATACGCACAAATGCAACGATACAAAGCAAATGCAGTATAAATAACACAAGCAGAATATGGCAACATGCACACCTCAATTTAAAGAAATAGGACCGACACACTATGGGACATCACAATCATATTTTGGCACAGTGCTGCTAAAAGGTTGCCTACCCCTGGTCTATACCATTTTGATAAAGCCTTTTATGGTGAAACGCGTTAATGGTTTTAAACTGTGTATTTTAAGCAATAAAAATGTTTTGGGTTATTATATATTTTTTATACCAATTCCTTTTTTTATTGTATTTTATTTGCACTTTTTTATTCTCCTGGCATCTTTCTATTTCAATTTTATTCTATTTTATCCTGTATCCTGTACCAAAGAAATCCGAGGTGGGGATCATTCCACCGCTGAGTTAATAGAGCAGTATCTTCTGCTCTATACTTGTAAGTACATTTATTTATTTTATTTCCATTCCATTATATACTGAGAGCACTATCGCTGTTTTCTTACATATACCCCGGAGCACTGCCTAACCAGACTGGATTGACGGACGCACCCCTCCACTATATCCGTTAGCGGGGATCATACCGCTACACGCCCTTTACCCCAGAGCTGGCTATAGCTCTCCTAAATGTGAGTGCCTTCATTTTATAATTCTTTTTCTGGATCCTGATGATATTACACAATCGTAAAATATTTTGTCGTTTTCCCTTTTCTCTCCACATATACCGATATTTTAAACCATCCGGACGGATCAACTCCTGAGGATTGCCAACTTCCCCCCCCCTATCCTGGTATATAGAGAGACTTTTAAAGTGACTTTTATTTACCATTTTTATTTCCAAATTTTATTGTACGCTTGAGACCTCATTCATTGTTCTATTTTTTATATATAGGCCTACTTTGTTGTTTCTCCATTTAGACCATTTGATCTGGTTGTTTGTTATTACAAATTACTGATTATAATCTCGGGCGCAACCCTTACTTCTTTTGTATTTTTTATCTTGCTTTTAAGGGTCTTGAGGGATTCCCTTTTTTGGGTTGCTGCCTTTCAGTTTGTTATCTTCTGACTCTTCCCCCTTTGTTCTTATTACCTTTCTATCATGGCCCACAGTAAGTTCTTCGGCAGTTTCAGATACAATAGCTTTTCTGAATTATCAGACCAGACAGGTTAGCCACTGCTCCCCACATGCATCAATAAGCCTTGTGTGGCTATGACTCTGACTGGCTGTCCTTCCTTGCACCAATTTTGGTAGGTACTAACTACTGCATACTGGGAATAACTTAGAAGACTTTCTGTTTTGGAGAAGCTCTGACCCAGTCATCGAGCCATCACTATTAGACTCTTGTCAAAGTCACTCAGATCTTTTTGCTTGCCTTTTTTCCTGCTTCCAACACATGAAATTTAAAAACCATTGCTGTCTCAAATGTATAGTTGTCAGGAATTTTTGGGTGGTTGTCCAGCTGGCAATATTGGTAACAACTTGAACTGAAAGTATTGAAGGAAATAAATTAAAAACTTTAATAAATCACAAACCATTTTAAGAACTACATATTAGGAACCACCGTTTTACAAAATTGTGAGGTGTTTGCCAGGCTAATCTCAGCTATATACAGTTTTTACCACTCATGCAGGAATGCAATCTGTTTGTCAAATGCCATTATATTTATATAAAATAAGGTGCACTGTTCACCGTGAATTACAACAATAAAGTGCAATATGAGTTGTAAAGAACATTAATAAGAAATCTCATGAAGTACATAAGCTCTTATTTGTAGTGCAAAGAATATCTTGTGCAATATTCACAAAGTGCACATATAAATAAGAATCACTTACAATATGCAATATGTCTCTTATAGTTTCTTCCACAATTCGCCAAAAAACCACAAAGTGTGTAAGCGCTTGAGACCCAGAAAAAAAGAATACACAATTATAGCAGTGCTTTCCCAAAGTGACACAACCGTGACCCAAAGTATACAGAAAATTATACCAGACAAACGTAGTGCGCTTAAACTGGATGATGTCTTGCCTCTCATGTTCTATAAAACAGAAAAAAAAACATAGTGCAGATCATCTGATTAAACAACACAATATTTTATTGGTGTATATGGTAGAAAACTCACATGTACCAGAGCCCTATCACCCCTGGCTCTGGGTTTGAAGTGCACCAATAAAGAGGGATATTTTCCACAACGTGGTATTCAAATTGATGATTCTAGGTAATGCATGTATTGTGGTATATACAGGTATTTTATGTATTGGTGGGCATGCCAGCAAAACACCCATAAAAACGCTTCTTCGAGAGGCGAGCGAAATGCGTCACGGAGGACATCAGAGAGCGGCAAAACCCAGAAGTAGCTGTACACCGGTGGCATTTTTAAGCTAACTTAACTTGCATTTTTGTGTGTGTTTTGCTGGCATGCCCACCAATACATAAAATACCTGTATATATCACAATACTTGCATTACCTGGAATCATCAATTTAAATACCACGTTGTGGGAAATATCCCTCTTCATTGGTGCACTTTAAACCCAGAGCCAGGGGTGATAGGGCTCTGGCACATTTTAGATAGTCTGCACTATGTTTTTTTCTGTTATTTTATAGAACATAAGAGGCAAGACTACTACCGCAATTCATTCAGTGTGGAAGTATATAGTGTAACACTGAAAAAAGAAATGTAATCGTACTTGCAAGGTGTAATCACTTACAAGTAAAGATCAGTGAAGCCTACTCTAACTTAAGCTCCAAGTATCCACCTAATATTTATTTGGTAGGACCCAGGTAAGGACAAATATTAACAAATCTAAGTAAAAGGCTTTATTCAGTGCAAATAGCAAAATGTAGGTTGAGAAACAGCCCCTTTCCCAAACGTTTTCCCCCAGTAAGCAATACAATACGTTCTCTGTCCAATCACCGGCGGCTTTTCTGGAACTCCGATATTTTATTCTTCTGGGAAGCGGGGTTTCCGTCCTATGAGCATGCTGATGTAATACAACATGATAACGCGTTTCCCCGCTTCATGGCTTTATTTTATCCATCAGTCTCTTGCTGCCAATTACATTTTTATCTACCCAAGTGGGCATGCATAATTATTTCCCTAGAATCAAGTCTCTTGACTGGTTGTTCTTCAAATATTATTATACAATTTGCTGTAAAAAGCAGCAGAAGAAATATTTTCACATTCAAACCCTAGATTATTCTCTGTACCTATGTGGAAAAACGAATATAAAAATACTGTAAATACAGTATCAATAAAATGATTACAGAAAAAAAAAAACAGTATTTTATTGAGAGATCTATTAAGGGAGAGAGCAATAATAAAAATGAATGTGAAAAATAGGACTATAACACTTTAAGATTATATAATATTTATTGTGAAATCTACTAAGGGAGAGAAAAAGTTATAAAAATTTGTCAAAAAATTTATGAAATATTTTATTAAACATATGTAATAAAATTAAAATTGTATGACTTGAAATCTATATTTAATCCTTTAGACTCTAAAGTCTGTAGCCTGTTGACCAACTTAATTTCTTCCTTTCCAATATCTAAAATCTAATTCCCACGCCCCTGACGTAGCCTCAGCCAACTGTCTTTTAAACACCCGCCCCATGGGCATTATCCGGCAGGCAAAGTGCATTTTCCCCAGCAGCGACTGCAGCTGCCGCAAAGGAGTTTTACGGAGACCCCTAGCAGTCGCTAGGGACCATATGGGCGACCCCGCGGGCCCAAAGCAGAGGAAATCGTGCAAATAATGGAGAATGGAGTTGCACCCCGACTCCTCCCTCACTAACCACTCCAGTAACGTACTAAAACATTCAAAATAAAAACAGGATATCGAGCACCCCATGGGCGAGCAATGGTCGATGTAATTATTACCACCCTCGAAGTAGCAATTCAGAAGGTGGTGACACCCTGGGTGAACCAGGAGTAAACAAAAGGCCAACTCGATGTCAGCCTTGGCCATGAGGGAGCCCGGGCCTGCAGCCTTAACCATGTGCACCGCCACGTCGAACGAGGCATATGAGACCCGGCACAGCTCGTCGTCAATGTATCCATTCACTGAACATCCAGAGGGGGGCAGGGGAGGACAGATGGTGGATAAGCGTAAACTTCCCCGGCTCCTTCTTAGGCACAATCTTTAGAGGTGACACCCGTAAGTGCGAGAATGGAGGAGCCCAGAACGGCCCCGCCATGTGCCCCAAGGTACTTTTCCAGTTTTGTCCTCACCATGCCGGGGAGATCCCCCACCGACGACAGATTGCCGAGGCCTCCCGTTTCCAGTGAGGAATCCAGAAACCTGCTCCGAATACCTCAAGTAGGAGCGCAGCCACCTCCCTGTTTTTATTGCGGCTTAGCCATGGGCGCATCGCTCTGGCGTCCACCGGCGTCTTCCCCTTTAGATCCCACAGCTTCTCCTTTGTCCCCTGGCCTACCCCGCTTGAAGCATTTCGCTGCTAAGTGACTCCCCCCACACACTGAGCACTCGTGTTTATATGTACAGCTGGCCCCCCACTTGCTGTGGCTGTTGTTAAACTACCAACAACCCCCAAGGTGCCGCGGAGTGGCCGACACTGGTGAGGAGCCTCCCACACCGTCCCCCACTGAGAAAGGGCGACAAACCTCCCTGATGGGAGGCCAGGCGCATCATAATCAACAACTACAGCCCGATGTCCACTTGGTCCCACCACGTGGACAGGTGAACTGCCTGCCGCAGTCGAAATTGCTTGTTGTAGCGCCACCAACTTAAACCCCCATACACCCGACAAGCATTCCATTCTAAGTCCTGGTAACAGAATGGGGTGGAGCAGTGCTCCGGGGCCTTTTTCCCCAATCATGCTGGCCAAAATAGAGAAAGCCCTTACCCAATTGCCCAACGTCTTTAGGATTTTCCGGTAACGGAACTTCTCCTGGTCCTTTTCGGCATCCTTATTGGAGGAAGATCCTCCAGAGGGAACAGGAAGAATATCTCCACAAACTCTCTCTTCCATATCTTCTTCTTCAACTCCGCTTTTAAATGAAGCCCCAACCAGCACATGTATGCCACGCCATGAGCCGCCAGAGCCACCTCGTATACCGCAGCGGGGACCGTTCCGAGAACTGCGGGCACCCTGGGCACCGCAGATGCCACCGATCCTACTAAAGCCGAGGTACCGGCAATACTTGGCCCTGGAGAGCCAGGGGCCCAGCCGTCCCGAATCTAAAGACATAGGTTGCATCGAGGCAGTCAAGGCAGCAGTCTGCAGGTGAACGAGCTGGGCCTGCAGCTGCGCCCGCAATCCTGAAGGGCCTCAGCCCAAAGAGCAGCCAGGACCTTATCAATACCTATGAAAGCTCTGTCTGAAAACAAGTTCTGGCAGCAGCACAGGGAGACTGTTCCAAGCTGATATTATTAGGATGGCTGAGCCCCTTACAGAAAATGGCCACCTATATATAGTGACACCACCCCTTCGCTCACTCCAGACCTCACCTGGCCTGATTTTCCTCCCCCTCACTCAAACATGTCCCTTTTCCTGGCTAGCTTTCAACCTGCCTCCTCAGGGTCTCAGTAAGACCACAGGCCTTCTAGCTCCTCTTCTGACTAACCATAAAATATACTGTCCTACATAATATAAAAATTGTGCCGTTCCACAGCCACACTGTTCTTAATAATATGTAATCCTAATGTGTGCTAATGCTGTTGTGGCAAGGCATGCCTGTATTGTTATAGGTGCATGACAAAAATAAAGAATAAAAAAAATACACAAAAAAAAAACTTTAATAAAAAACTCTTCATCCTTATATTTTTTTCTAAACATTGATTTTGTCAGGATTACTAGTTGATCCAGCACATAGAATTGTGTCACACAGATGACTAATAGGTAACGTATTACCGGGCCTTAGAATGGCCGGACTTAACGTACTAAAGAATAGTCAGTATACTTGCCGAGGTCAGGGGATACAGAAAGAGGCACAATGATAAGAGAAAGCCAGAAGTCAGGGATACAGAATACAGGGAAGTCAAAATCAAAGCCAAAGTCAAAAACCAGAAGAAACTTGATTTAGGAACGCGCTCTCAGACAACCACTAGGGAAACCACAACAAGGCACTGAGCAGGATGAGAACTGGGCCTAAATACCCCTCTTCTAGATCTTATAGGCTGTAACCGGCCTTTGACCCCAAAGGCAGTTACCAGGTTCCCATTTGCATAATTGCTGCTCAGCATTAACCCTTCTGTGGATTTGGTTGCTGCTCGGTACAACTTTTCCTGTGTGGACAGTAAATGCCATTAACCACATTTTTATAAGCGGATGAATACGTGACAGATTCCTTTTAAAGTTATATTTTCACTATGCAATAGTGAAAAGTGAGATACACAATAGTGGGAATGTGTGTTAGCAGAGACTGCTACTGACCACCTGAGTGGGAACCCCTTATACCACACAGAATAAATAAATAAATAAACCAATATTACATACAGTAGGTGGAACACACTTCTGATGATTCTACAAAGAAACACAAAAGAACATAGTGCAATATTGTCAATATGAATAAAATATAAATACTGTAGAAATCAGGTACTCACAAACATGGAGCCAAATCACGACATATGGCTCTCATGCGTAGTGCAGAGGGACTCTTTATAGGATGTCCCCATCCTACTTCCAGCTGATATGTGTATAGCCTTTATGGATCTTGGAGAAATGATGAACACTATAGGTTCAGGAACACGTTTGATAAAAACACTCTCTAGCCATGCTGCCATCCCCCCATCCCCTAAATGTAGTAAAATCTTACCCTTATTACTGTCTGCTGGTACTAGCTCTGCACCTGATCTGCCTCCTTGGCTGACGTAACCAGAATTCTGATTATCTCAGCCAAGGAGGCAGGCAGGGGTGAAGCCAAACACTGCCCTGGCCAATCAGCATCTCCTCATAGAGATGCATCGAATCAACGCATCTCTATAAAAACAGTTTAGTGTCTCCATGCAGAGGGTGGAGACATTGAATGTCAGTGCACCCAAGGAAGCACCTCTAGTAGCCATCTAAAGGAGTAGCCACTAGGGAGCAATATCTGAAAAGACAGTATTTACTGCAAAAAGCCTGCAGCGACAGGCTATACTCACCAGAACAAGTACATTAATCTGTAGTTGTTCTAGTTACTATAGTGTCCCTTTAAGTTTGGATTGACTGAAAGTGTGCCTCAGATTGTCCCTTTTGCCATCCTGGTTCATCTTCCTGGCTAAACTGGAGATCATAAACATAACTCATAGATTATATTACATGGCAGAGTGAGATAAAAATAGATTCCACACTGCCTGAAGGGTGAGTTATTAAATGACACACCTCATGACCTCCATTATATCAGCTGAACAGCAGCATAACGTAGATGCAGCAAAACATGTGTCTTTCTGATTACTGCTCTTGCTGAGAGCAAGTATTAGATAAGAAAATCCATGAGACACACAACATAATTAGGTCAACAGGTGGAGAACCTTTTATTAAAACCACAAACTAATTGGCAATGGCTGGGGGGCATTAGTTTAATAAAGGGATGAACTAATGTTTTTCCCCAGACCACAGCAATTGGCAGCAAGTAAGGCTAATATTACATTTTACAATTAGGGTGGACATGGCGTGGGCCGCTGGCCCTGTGGTTGCTGGGTTACCCACAGGAGTAGAGCACTGTGCTGCTCTCCTCCTGCTGCTGTGTTTAGCATAGCAGAGCAGTCTGACAGGAAGTGCTCACTGAGACAACCCTTCATCTCAGATGCGTATCTCGACGGTGAGCAGGTTCAAGAGGGGAGTGGGAAGAGATACATGGAGGGGCTGGGGGGAGGGCATGGGACATATGGAGGGGCTTGGGGGGAAGGAATGGGATACATGGAGGGGCATGGCAGGAGAAAATGAGACATATAGAAGGGCTGGGGGTGAAAATGAGACACTTGGGGGGAGGAAATGAGACACATGGAAGGGCTATGGGGAAAATGAGACACGTGGAGGAAAGGAGATGCATGGAGAGCTGGGGTGGAATAAGACACATGGAGGGGCTGGTGGCTGGTAATGAGATACAAGGAGTGGCTGGGGGGGGAGGGAATGAGACACAGAGTGTCCGTGGGGCATTTTTCACACCAAGCCAAATGGTTTCTAGTTATGCTTCTCATTATAAAGTTTTTAGTAAACATTTAAGCCTTCATATGATAGCGCTATTTAAAGGTGCTATGAATGGGAGTCCCTGTCTTCAGAGATGACCATAGTTAATGTAAATTTGTTAACCACATACTCACATGAGTAACTATAGCCTAATCTTTTTAATTATGCATAATGAGTGCGTAAATCATAGCAAGATCCTGGCAAACAGATGGAACCAGTTACTAATGACTTTGATCCACCCCAATCAGGTTGGATTTATTCCAGACTACCAACTTTTTAAAAACAAAAAATGGGTGACTGTCACATTTACCTATCAGCGATTGCCTCAATGTTACTTCCGCTCACGCGTCTGACGTCAGCCGTGTTATAGGGAAGCCGCAGCAACTTTGAAATCACTCCCTTAATTTGTAGCACTGCGATAAAAAAGTTGCCATCTGAGCTCCCTCCTGTGAATTAAGTGTACTAGACCTCTGCAAATACTTACCTGATCTCTCTCACCCTTGAAAACACAACATACCTTGACTATTCTTTTGCCTGGTGACTCAAGATAAGTTGCTATAGTTTACTGTGCATTCTTTGTTTGGTACAGCAGTTGCTGTACGCTTATCAATCCATTTACTTTCTTTAGTTGCTGCAGAATCTTGTCTTAAGTCATCCAATCACAATGTTTCTGCAACTTTTTTGCAGCAATTATTTGCATATCTATTGTCATGGAATCCCCCTTAAAACATACTAAGGAAAATAGTTATTTAAAACTTCTGCCTTTTTATGGTTTTCATTAACTAACACACTCATCTCTGTTTTCGATGTACCTACACATTCAGCTTTTGTTTTTTGTTTTAGAATTTATATACTTAATATTTTGGGGGTTGGTTTTACTCTCTTTTGCTATCACTTTCTCATTTTCTAGTTTAGCCACTGTAACTACCTTTTTGCATGCATTATAGGCTTTCTTATATCTTATATAGGACGCCTTTGATTTGTCCAATTTAAATGCTTTACCTTACATTTACTTTTTTTTAATAATATTTAGTTTTTATTGAAAGTTTTCATAGTAAAATTAACAACAGTTAGAGATACAAAAAGAAAGAAAAAAGGGAAAGGGAAAATTAATAAAAATTTACACAGCTTTGCAGGTTACATACTTGACAATATAATAATACCACCAATATATCCGATACATTAGATTCACAAATTCGCATGTGATTAACATTAACAGTGTACCTTCCTTTTATTCCATAAAGCAAAAAAATTAATTTAAAAATTCTTATTTTGAATCTCTTGGTTTAATTTCCCACTAAGCCAGATTGGTTTAAATTTGTTTCTTTTATAAATATTACACATTGGTACATACTGAGAATTGTACATTTCTAAAATTTGTTTAAAGATATTCCATTTATCCTCAGTGTTTTTTTTCACTAAACATTTTATGCCAGTCAGTATGTTGCAAAGATGCCCTTATCGTATTAATATTGGCTTTTTAAAAATTATAGGTTTTAGTTCTTGCTTTTTGAGATAATTACAAAATACACTATATTGTGATCCCATTTCCCAAATGCTTTCTGTGTCAGATCCTCTGTCTCTGGGTTATAAATCTATCCTCTGGTTCGTCTGTTTATTCACCTAAAAACCCCTTCCATTCCCTTGCTGGTTCGTCTGTTTACTCACCTAAAACCCCTTCCATTCCCTTTCTGCAAAATGGCACTTCGGAAGTGGCGGCAGCCATCTTATTTAGTCGAACAGTTACCTTCCAGAGAAATTCGACTATTCATTAGTATAGTTGAGCGACGGTCGGTGAATCGAAGCCCATGAACAAGAGACACACTTTAACTATGGCCATTCACCATTCCGTTCAGTAATTCGAACGGTAATTCAACTGTTTTAAATAGACCGGCCGCACAGCCTAATTATATGGAACTGTGTTCGCCTGGGCAAAACCATGACTTCCATTGAATTTCTGAATTTTTGGATATGTTGTTCACCCAAATCAGGGCTATCAGGGGATGTAAGATTTATGGGGATATGTTGTGTTTTATGGTGCTTATTGGACTTTGTAAAAATGTGTGTTTTTTCTTCTTGTGGATAATTAAGTTAATGCATTAACTACCTTAATTATATCACTGGCAGAGGATAGGGATTGTTTACTGTATGTGGGAGTGTCATACTGTTAATTACTGATTTTATTGGATTATGTCCCTTGTGTTCCTGTCCTCCATCATGTCCAGTGGGTGTGCCTCTGGCCTGAAAAACTGTATAAAAATCCAGTCTGTGCCATTAAACCTTCTGATCCTGTTTGACCCGCAACACGTAGTCTTGTCTCGTGATTGGAGGGGAACTTCTATAATCACACTGGGGATTGCTATACTTTGTATACTCCCCTGGGCTCTAATCACTTAGCTCTTTAAAGAGCTGTTTCTGTTATGCTCTCCTGGAGGAGAGGTGTCTCCCACACAGTCCTGGATGTCAGAGATTGGTCCAGGGTGGAAGAAAGACGTCGAGATTCCAGTTAAGCTACGGCGGTGGTGGAGTCTGCGGTGGTTGTGGTGTCCAGTGCGGTGCTTATAGTCCTCGACGTCAGCTAGGAAGCATCCGTTAACGGAGGTGCCCAGTCGGGGTGCCAGGTGATCCGTTACATTCTCCTACTTGAAAGTTTGTCAGAAGATCAACATTGTTACAACCAGATCCAGACAAGCATCCTTTCTAGTTGGTGCTTGTACCAGTTGTGGCACGAAGTTGTCATTTAACAGGTTCAAATACCTGAATTCCCTTACTGAACTTCTAAAAACATATGATAGGTGTTGGAACACCTGTCCTTGGACACCAAGCCATGAATCCACCAACAAGGGCCGTTGCAAATTATGCAAAGATCCCAGAAGATGACAGAGCCACTTTGAATAAACTAGATTCATGGTAGATAACAAGCATAATATAAGTAATGTAGCAATCATTACAGAAGAGAACAATCATGCTCAAATATTTGCAGTTTTTGCACACAAAAAAAAATAATCAGAAATGAAAAGAAAAACAACCATACAGAGATGCAATAGACAGATATATAGTGATATATTTACTGTTTCCCAGCTTTGCTGTGGATTACATAAAGCAGCTTCATTGTATACTACAAGTGAGCAGAGGAGAAAATCTACTTAATAATGTCTGGGGAAAAAATTAAAACCCACAAGGTCTTAGCGCAAAAACAAGACTATAGAAGATAAAACAGAAAATTCCTAAAAATGTATTCTAAAAATAGAGTATAGTGTGTATATTAAAAATACAACCTATAGTTACATAGTTGTCAAGGTTGAAAAAAGACAGAAGTCCATCGAGTTCAACTGTGAAACCCATCCTTTAAAGGACCGCTATAGGCACCCAGACCACTTCAGCTTAATGAAGTGGTCTGGGTGCCAGGTCGAGCTAGGATTAACCCTTTTTGTTGGAAACATAGCAGTTTCAGAGAAACTGCTATGTTTACATATGGGTTAATCCAGCCTCTAGTGGCTGTCTCATTGACAGCCGCTAGAGGCGCTTCCGCGCTTCTCACTGTGAAAATTCTGAATGCTTTCCTATGGACTGGCTGAATGCGCGCACGGCTCTTGCTGCGTATGCGCATTCAGCCAGGGACGTCAGAAGAGGGAGGAGAGACCTCTTCCTCCCCTTCCTCCCCCTTTAGCGCCATGGGAGTGGGACCCTGAGGGTGGGGGCACCCTCAGGGCACTATAGTGCCAGGAAAACGAGTATGTTTTCCTGGCACTATAGTGGTCCTTTAATGCTGTTGATCCAAAATATGGCAAAAATTCCCAGTTGTAGTCATTTCAAATTATGCCACAAAACGGGAAAAATAAACTTTCTTCACTCTGTAATGGCAATCAGATTTATCCTTGGGTCAACGACCTGTCTGCATGCATATCAATTATATCCTTCAATCTGCAAAGAAGCATTGCAGCCTTTTTGAACATATATACTGAAGAGACAAAATTAGTTAGGATTTCTGCCGTCTTCTGATCCCCCTATATTATTATTATTATTATTATGTTATTATTTATATAGCGCCAACAAATTCCTCAGCGCTTTACAGTGGGTAGACAAACAAGCATGCAGTTTTAACCAGACAAGTTGGACACCCAGGAACAGAGGGGTTGAGTATATTAACTTACTCATCTCATATTCCAATGGACTAGCATGTTCACTCTTAACCCTTTTGGTATTAACATTTATGACAATAGTTATATAACGTCTACTTAAAATACCTGACAGGGCTAAATGTTACACACCAAGGACGGTTAACTGAATGTAACAAACTGGGAGGAAATCTTGGGGTTACTGCTGTTTATTCTGCTCACTGTTATGCAGATGTAATTTGACCCTTATTTGCTTTTTAATCACAGCATGCTATGCATCTCAAAGTTGGGAAATTCAAATCATGATCTTGTCAAGTGAGACATCTCTTTAAAAGAGACCAAACATTTACACGTATACAAACACTTATGGTGCACAAAACATAACTGACAATGCATGCTAAACGGAACTAGGGAGTTACCACTTACTGTTAAACTGAAATAGTAGAACAAGGAAGTTCTACAAGCATCTTAGTGGAAGTGATACTAACATAACGTTAAGGCTAAAATAACTTGAACGTAAAAAAAATAATAATTAAATAATAAAGAAAAGTAGGAACTTGTGGCCAGTAAACACAGAGACTCATCACCCTTAACTAACAGAAATATGTACAAAAACATTTATATTTACAATATAAGAGAGCAGAATAGCAATATATAAAACACGGAGGAAACGCAGATTAAGACACAAAGCAAAATGCAATACGGATCCCTGAACAGGGCAGTCATTTTATAGAATTGCTCATTTATTTATCACCAATATTGATAAACAAAGACAGTGACTGTGGGTCTGACACAACAACACATATAAAGCAGACAAATACGTGATCAAACTAATATTTTGTTTTAATGAGGTTTACCCCTCATGAAAAAACGTTATCCCACTTTTCTATCCAGTTAACTTACTGTCAGTGATAACATTCTCCCCATTTCTTTTCTCTCCCAGTCTCTCCTTTCTGCCCCAAAGGAAAGGCACGCACCATCATCATCTAGCTGATATATTGTAGTTACCAAATTACATGCCAGATATAACCGTTTGGGAGATATGCCCCCATAGGTGGGGAGTAACCCTAATAAAACGTAACTTTTAATGTGTATAAAAACCTCAAATCTCTATGAGGATCACATAGTGTATCTATATTAGGAATACATCCTACAAACCTATAATATAGCAAAATATGTATAAATGAATAGAAATAGATTAAATTAAACAGTGTAAAAAGCAAAAATAATAAGATCAAATCAGGAAAACATCTTGGAACATGGAGAGATCACTACCACGCTATATAGAAAACCATCAGCTACCAATAGCCTACTACATTGGCATAGCCATCATCCCAAACACCTGAAGATTAACATACCTTATGGGCAATATTTAAGAGCCAAGCACAATCCTCACAAATATCAAACTTTGAAAAAGAAGCCAAGGAACTTAAATTGAGGTTTAAACAGTTGGGATACCTGAATAAGGTCCTTAAAAGAGCCTATCAAAGGATCAAAGCGAATTACAGATCAGTAAGCCTACACAGGCCCCCATGCCAGAACCCTACTGAAAATAGGCTTACCAGATTCATTTATACCTATGATAGGAATTGGGTAACAGCCGAGCAGAATTTCCGTCGCAATTGGCCAATCTGACGGCATGACTCCTTACTCAATGATCCCATCCTCCGACATCCTTCCATGACATTTAGAACGGCACCTAATCTAGGAGACCTACTAACTCAAGTTTTATTCTATACTTATTTTCAATTGTCTTTTATTTTTCTACCTACTGATTTAACTTTACAGTGTATATTGGCACCCGTTTTCCTTCCTTTGCTGTTTCACCATAGTAATTAAGTTTAATAAAACAACTAATTACATTGTGGACGTAATAGATATAGTCCGACATACACATAATTATTACTGACTCTAACAAATGGGGAGTTTTTTGCTTATTAGTTCTTAGCAGTAATTTCATTTAATAAGCTTGAATATGGAACTACAGACATCCATTTTCGAGACGACAATATCATTTGTAAATGCAAGCACTATTTCTCACATAGACTTTACAAAAAGTCCTATACACAATAATTCACCATGGTAGGAGGTTTTTGCCACCTCTCCTTCCAAATATTGAAGTTTTGCCCTCTATTTTTTTTAAATATGATTCTCAGCTACCATAACAACTTTGTGATTATTCACTCTTTTATCAACTCATCTAACCGTTTAGTGCATATTCGGTACCTCTAGCTTCCGTTTTGATTTACCATCTTTATCATGTTCCATCATAGATGAATCATTTAGTGAACGAAATAGATATTGTCCTGTATCCTCTAGAATGTAAGCTCATTGAACAGGGCCCTCCACCTCTCTGTTCCTGTACGTCGAGTTGTCTGGTTACAATTAAATGTCTGTTAGTTCACCCTTTGTACAGTGATGGCTCTATATAAATAATAAAATAATAATATACACAACAATCATTTTTTTTTAAATTTTTTATACTATTCTAAGGGGAGTCACTATTGGCTCTCTAGGATTTAGGAATAATTAATCACAATATTAATTTTCCATTTTAATCACAGATATTCCCGTAATAGTTAATAATATTCATCCTGTACAGCATTGGTGTTCAATTCAGGCCCACCAATAACAATATTCCTCCTCTGGCAATTCTGTAATAATTGTCTCATCAACTATCGCTATGTTTCCAAGCTTCCACCAATATTACTATTATCATTTTGTATATCAAACCAAACAGTATTTTTGATTTATTCCAACGTTTCTTGCAGTTTGTAATCTTCTGAGTGCAGAGCAGATTTAGCTCAAATCATTACTTTTACATATATTTATTTCTCATCTTTTTATTTATTTTTGCCGCTGTGTGACACACACTACTTGTATTGGTAAGACCCAACAATTTATTCTCAATAGACTACTGCCAATTTAACATTATTTCCTGGCATTTACCAGGAGTGGTAGGTAAAGTGCAATAGTACGTTTTTGGTGCCTTTACATTTACGGCTAAGTATTTTTCTGCATTCATATCATAAAGACCCTATTAGGTATGTATAGGGTTAATTTAACCTGAGGTTTTTAGCACCACCCACGGGAATTCCACCCACGTTCTGATTGGTCAGTGGGTATCCTATCAGTGACAGAGGCACTATTTTTAAACCTTTTCGGTTAAACTTTTTGGCGAAACGCGTGTCGGGACTTCTATGTATGGTGTTGGACTAAGGATATGGGACGACACTTAGCCTATACTATCTGAGATAATACCACCCATACCAAACTTTTATATATTTATTTTTCAAAAAAGTACTTTCTGTTGCTTGTTTGATTTTTCACCTCACCCGCAAGGTGTTCTAGTTAATTATTTTTTCATTATGTATTTTTTCTAAGTTATTTTTTATTTCTTCCAAGTGAGGGGAGGGGGGTTTAGCTTTTGTTAAGGGGTGCCATCGAAGGCACAGCAGCATAGAGACGGCATGTATTTGCTTATCTATACTCAGGAATCTTATTCCGCTCTTACAGACGACCTGCAACATTGTTACCTTATTTCACTTTGCTTTCCCCCTCCGGCCAATTTATTAGTCACTGTTATTTATCGTTTGTTACTTTACCCTCTTATATTTAATTACCAATTGTAAATTACAGTATAATTCCTCTCCACAGTTATAGAGTAGATAGTCTCTGATTCTTTCTATTTTCCTGATTTGATCTTATTATTTTTACTTTTTACACTGTTTAGTTTAATCTATTTCTATTAATTTATACATATTTTGCTATATTATAGGCTTGTAGGATTTATCCCTAATATAGATCCTCTATTTGATCCTTGTAGAGATTTGAGGTTTTTATACACTTATACACATTAAAAGTTACCTTTTATTAAGGGACTCTCCAGTGCCAGGAAAACAAACCATTTTCCTGGCACAGCAGGTCCCCTCTCCCTCCCACCCCCCATCCCAAGTTGCTGAAGGGGTTAAAACCCCTTCAGTGACTTACCTGTATCCAGCGCCGTTGCCCCTCAGCGCTGGGTCAGGGACCGCCCACGCTCCTCCCCCGCCGGACCTATTGTGAATGCGTGGCCGCCGACGGTGGAGACCCAATGCACAATGTGCATCAGACCTCCCCATAGGAAATAATTGAAAAATGCTTTCAGTGCTTTCCTATGGGGATTTCAGCGACGCTGGAGGTCCTCACACGCTATATGTGTGCTATAATCACGGAAGTGCCCTCTAGTGTCTGTCTAGTAGACAGCCACTAGAGGAGAAGTTAGCTCTGCAAGGTAAATATTGCAGTTTCTGAAAACTGCAATAATTACACTTGCAGGGTTAAGGGTAGTGGGAGTTGGAAACCAGACCACTCCATTGGGCAGAAGTGGTCTGGGTGCCTGGAGTGTCCCTTTAGGGTTTCTCCCCACATTTGGCATATCTCCCAAATGGTTATTTCTTGTGTTCTTTTTGTTAATTATTAATTTAATCTGGGGGTTGTTGGGCACTCCTCTCTGCTAGGGGAGTTTTCTTTCAGCCCCCCACCCACACTCCCTCATACCTTCCCCTCTCCCACCCACAAATACTCCCCTCTCCCACCCATGAATACTCCCCTCTCCCACCTACAAATGCTCACATCTCAGTTTCATGTGCATACTCATGACTTTTGCAAACAAAGAACTTATGCTGAGAGTCAGTGAAACAATAATGACAAACTGGTTCTGAGCATACAAATAAGAAAGAGCAAGTGTAACAATTGATTGTATGTTATGTGTGTGTGTGTATATATATATATATATATATATATATATACATATATATATATATATATATATATATATATATATATATATATATATATATATATATATATATATATATATATATATACAGATACAGTTGGATCAAAAGTTTGCATACCCTTGGAGAATTGGTTATATATGTATATTTTTTAAAAGAACATGAGTGAGCAGGCAGGTTATAACAGAATCATAAAACAAAACATGGCAACAAAAAAGAAAATTAAATGACCACTCTTCAAAAGTCTACATACACTTAGTTCTTAATACTGTATATTGCTCCCTTTAGGATCAATGACAGCATGCAGTCTTTTGTAATAGTCGTCTATGAGGCCCCTAATTCTTGCAGGTGTTATAGCTGCTCATTCCTCTTGGCAAAATGCCTCCAGGTCATTCAAAGTCATTGGTCGTCTTGCATGAACCTCGAGTTTGAAATCTCCGCAAAGTGGCTTGATGATATTAAGGTCAGAAGACTGTGATGGCCACTCCAGAATCTTCACCTTTTTCTGCTGTAACCACTGGAGGGTCAACTTTGGCCTTGTGCTTAGGGTCATTGTCATGCTGGAAAGTCCAAGAGCGTCCCATGCGCAGCCTTCGTGCAGAAGAATGCAAATTGTTTGCCAGTTTTTTTCTGATAACATGTTGCATTCATCTTGCCATCAATTATCACAAGATTCCTTGTACCTTTAGAGCTCACCCACCCCCAAAACATCAGTGAGCTACCACCATGCTTCACAGTGGGGATGGTATTCTTTTCAGCGCCGACAGCACCCCGTCTGGGATCTCTATTGGGAGGGCGCTAGATTTGGTCATGTTGGCTTTGTACCCCGATACCGCTCCGTAGGCCTCGAGGACGCCCTGCAAGGCTCTCATTGAGCCGGGGGGGTCGGTGAGCGTCAAGAGCACATCATCCGCGTATGCTGAAACCAGGAACTCTCTGCCTCCCGCTCGAACCCCCCGTATATCTGGATGTTTTCTAAGGGCTTGCAGTAAAGGTTCCAGGGCAAGCACGAATAGGAGCGGGGATAAAGGACATCCCTGCCTGGTTCCATTGTATAGTCTAAACGGGTTCAGAGGGGCTCCGGATATTTTCACTTGTGCCCGTACATTACTGTACATGGCCTTAATCAACTTAGTAGCCCGTTCAGGGATCCCCATGTGGGACAGTAGTGTGAACAAGTATGTCCATGTGACTCTGTCGAACGCTTTTTCAGCGTCTAGTGAGACCAGCATAGTTGGGGTGTGGGTAACCTTTTGTTTCCAGATGATGTCTATGTTCCTGTGAGTGTTCTCAAATAACTGCCTACCCTGTATAAATCCCACTTGGTCTGCATCTACCAGTGTATCTAAGAATGGGTTCAGTCTGGTCGCCTGAATTTTTGCTAGTATTTTCATGTCTTGGTTGATGAGGGAGATCGGTCTATAACTACCTGGGATGCTTGGGTCTTTGTCAGGCTTTGTCAGCAGGACAATGGTGGCTAGTGACATGTCGTGGTCTGGGGTGTCCCCTTCTCTAAATGCGTTGAAAAGTGTTGTCAGATGAGGGGTGAGTTCTTCCCGGAATTCTTTATAGTAATTCCCATCGAACCCATCCGGTCCCGGGGTTTTATTTCCCTTAAGGGCTGTTATGGCCTGTGCTACCTCCTCTTTTGTGATTTCAGCTTCTAGAGCTTCCACTCCCTCCTGTGTTAGCTTGGGCAGCCCTAAATCTGCTAGAAATTGTTTCGTCAGTGCTTCTTCCTCTGTTTTCCGCGTCTCAGATCCTGGTGAATGGTTATATAGGGATTTATAGTAGTCCGTAAAGACTTCCGCTATGTCCCGGGGGTTAGTTTTGATTGAGCCGTCATTGTGTCTGATGGATGTGATGTGTCCCCCCCTTTGCCTAGGTTTCAGGACCCTAGCCAGAAGTGTATCCATTTTATTTGCGTGCTCATAGAAGGTCCGTTTGGACCATGTGATGGATTTGGCGGTGTCGTCGAGGAGTAGCTAACGTATCGCCAGCCGTATCTCCCCCAGTCGTTTAGCGGTCGGGTCAGTCGGGTTGCTTTGGTGTTGTTGTTCAGCCCTCTTGAGGTCGGTCAGGAGGCCTTCTAGCTTTTGGAATTTCAGTTTCTTTTTGGCTGTCACCAATTTAATAAGTGTTCCTCTAATTACTGTCTTATGGGCTGCCCACACTGTCGCTAGTGCCACGTCTGGGGTGATGTTGGTTTCAAAATAGCTGTTGAGCTCTGTTTTGATTTGGGCTACAATATCCTGGTCTTTCAATAAGGAGGCATTGAGTCTCCATGTCCATGGGGTCGCCTCGCTCAATTTCCCTAGTGTTAGTGATATATCTGCATGGTCCGACCAGGTGATGGACCCAATGTCTGAGCCAATTATTTGTGGCAGGCTCCTATTATTTAGCAGGAACATGTCTATCCTGGAATAAGATTTGTGGGGGGCTGAAAAGAAAGTGTAGTCCCTTGTGCTCGGATGATGTGCTCTCCACACGTCCACCAACCCCGCCCCGGCCATAAAGCTCTGTAATAGTTTGTCCTGGCTCCCCCTCCCTTGGGATCTCTGAATGCCGCTGCATGCCCGCCTATCTATTGCCGGGCAGGGTGATGCGTTCAAGTCTCCCCCAACAATAATCATCCCGTGGTGTATGGTTTGGATTTTGGTCTGAAGCGCCTCCCAGAAAGCTGGCTCTGGGTGGTTTGGAGCGTAGACATTAATTAAGTGGATAGGGTGGGAAAGTATGGAGCCCGATGCCAGGACGTAACGTCTCTCCGGGTCAGATTCAGTAGACGTGATTCGTATGGGGCAGCTGTTCCGTATTAGGATCGCCACGCCATTGCATTTGCCCAGTATCCTGGCCTCGTATGCCGAGCTATAGGTGTGGTTTTTTAATGCAAATTTTGCTTGTCTCTGTAAATGCATCTCTTGGACAAAAGCTATATCGGTTCCCAGCCGTTTGAGCTCTCTAAATAACAAGCGCCGTTTAGTCGGGGAATTTAGTCCCTTGACATTAAGTGAGGTGATTTTAACTGCCATCCGGCCATTCCAAAAGGCTGCTGTAGCTCGCACCCGCCAGGGGTCAGGGCATGGGTCTTCCCCCCCTTGAAACGCCATCAGGCGAAAAGGGAACACCCAGGTGTAGTTAATATTCGCACTGCGTAGTGCCTCAGTTACCGGCCTCCATTCCCGTCTCCTCTGCAGGGTGCTGGGGGCCAGATCTTGGTACACTTGCAGATCCTTCCCTTCGTATGTGATTTTTGCCTCCCTGCTCTTGCGTAGCAGGGCCTCTTTGGTCTGGAAGAAGAGGAAGCGTATTATGATGTCCCTGGGGGAGTTGATGTCGGTGCGCCTGGTGCGGAGGGCCCTGTGTGCCCTTTCCATATGCCATCTATCTTCGGGGAGGTCTGGCAGCAGAGGTTTAAAGATGGCCATAAGCAAGGCCGGAAGCGGGCCCTCCTTCTCTCCCTCGGGCAGGCCGCGCAGGCGGAGGTTGTTTCTTATTGACCTGTTGGCCATATCCTCGATGGCGAGTTCGGCCTCCGTCATGCGGGCTGCCAGCCCATTGATACACACGGTCGCCGCATTGTGGGCCTTAGTCGTGGTTTCCAGGCGCTCCTCGAGGCGAGCAGTGCGCGTCCCCAGGGCGGCAATTTCGCCACGAAGGACCGTCGTGGAGTTGTCGATTTCCCCCGCCAGGTATGCTTGCACTTCGGCTAGGTGCTTTAATATTTGTGCCGTCTCGCCACCTTGGCGCATTTCCCCCTGTACCTCGTGTGAGGAGGGTGAGCGAGGCTGGGGAGGTGAGGGGCTCCGTCCGGCGCCATCTTGAGGCTCTGCCGTCCCGGTCTTATTGGCCGACATCAGGTCTAGGACCGAGGTTCCACCCTCAGTCCCCTTCTTGGTGTGCTTCTTGGGGTGCCTTTTGTCCATGCTTGGTGTTGGGTATCAGTTTTCATCGAAAAATCGTCCAAATTGCCGCTAAAGTATGCTAAAAAAGGCGCGCTGGGGCCGGAGCTCTACTCTGCCACGTCCAGCTCGTTCCCTGGTCAGGCCACGCCCCTGTATTGTGCTTCTTGAAACAACCACACCATCTTTTTCCAAAGCAGCCTATATTTCTCCTGAGGTTACCTGTGGGCTTTTCTTTGTACACCGAACAATTCTTCTAGCAGTTGTGGCTTCTTGGTTTGGTATCAAAAGATCCCTGAATTTTCCACTTCTTAATAGGTGATTGAACAGTACTGACTGGCGTTTCCAAGGCTTTGGATATCTTTTTATATCCTTTTCCATTTTGATAAAGTTACCTTTTGACAGTTCTTTTTTGCTTCCCCTGGCTCAGTATCTAGCTTGCTCACTGCATCCACGTGAGAGCTAACAAACTCATTGACTATTTATATACAGACACTAATTGCAATTTATAAAGCCACTGGTGTGGGAAATTAACCTTTAATTGCCATTTTAATCTGTGTCTCTCACCTTGTGTGTCTGTAACAAGGCCAAACATTCAAGGGTATGTGAACCTTTGATCAGGGCCATTTGGGTAATGATGATTTCTGTTATTGTTATAATATAAAAAGGAGCCAAACAACTATGTGATAATAATTGGCTTCATATGATCAATATCCTTCAATAAAAGACAGTTTGTTTGCATGATCAGTCTATTTATCATAGCAAAATAATAATGTTTATGTGGTGCCAAATGTGATACATTCAATATAAATTGGGAATGCAAAGGGCTCAAATCAGTACCTTCCAATTGCTCTGTGACAGCCTGGATAACACCATCATGTGATATGGAGGTGTACAGGCTGTTAAGATACGTAGTTCACAGATATCTTATACCCTTAACATCATTCAGGGAGCCCAATTTGTTTAATAAATCAGTTGTGTTCTTAATAAACGATAGTGTTTAGAAGGACAAGGGGCTAAAAACCACAATCCAAAAATTGTGAAATAGGTTGTAACACATAAACTGATTCTGCAACTGTCTTGGTGGACTTCTTGTGTACTTTTGCCAATATATAGAAAAGTGGGAAGATAGGGAAATCCTTAATAAGAAACTTTCTAATAGTGTCCGCAATACGTGCATTCTGCCTGTGCTCATTGACTAATCATACTTTTAGCTTTAATATAATCAATGGGGTCCCTAAGAGCCTTACTGTATGCAGTGACATCATGAAGTTGATGTAGTACCTTCTGATTATAAATAGAGAAGTACATAATGGTCAAAATATCTGCAGGATTGATGACGATGTACTTGCTTCCATTAATTAAACAATTACCCTGTTCTCAGCCATAGTCAGTTTCTCCTGTTCTCAATCCCTTGTTCAGCCAGTTAGATCAATGTTTCAACTGACTCATTATTTTGTGGGAACAAGAGTCCAGGTGACCCTCACTTTGTGGCTGGGATGCCTTCAGGAAGTTAGTATAACCAAACTTTAAATGTGTAGATTACTTAAGAACCCATGAAGTTGAGAAACAAGAGTCAACATATCCCCATGACATGTGGGTATAAACCCCATAACATTATTTACATGTTGTTTCTCCACTGCTTTCAGTGCTCTAGAGAGATATTGACTATCATCTTCTATTTACTGGTTCTGTACAGAAGATGGTGTTTCAGAGATTTGCTGGTATTTGCGGGAGCATCACCCCGTCGCCTCCTCTACTTGGTCTTTGACCCTGACCTAAAGAAACAGTAATATTTCCTTCGGAAGGTGCAAAAATAACTATTAGTACTCTGTTTACATGTGTTTTATGGTACTCTCTCTTATGCTATACTCACACCAACGGCCATATTAAAAATGTCAGGTGCACACCTGCTCACCCGTCCCCAGAAAAAGAAAGGCAGTTGAAGTGATCTAAATGTTTTAATTAACTTGACATTGTTGGCATAACAAAAAAATCTAAAATATGTGTATTAAAATTTGCCAGCTCCATATTTGTCGATGTGTATATATACACATTTGTGTTAAGGGCTCATGATAGTACAGAAGATACAAACACTGATAAGTGTGGGATAGTGTGAAAGAGCAAGTCGGTTGTGGTGTGCCGGAACCGACGATGAGGTAGGCCTGCAAATAAAGAGGGCCCACCAATAAGAAATGTATGAGAAAAAGGAGTTAATAAAAGAGGAGTGGGTGGGAGGGTGATGCAGCGCTGACCTCGAACGGTATGGAGCCAGGTAAGGGGTGTCCCTTAAGTAGGGAGAAGGTGAGTCATACGCCCCTCCCACAATTACAGGCCAAAAGGCCTTAATACTTGTGTTAAGGGCTCATGATAGTACAGAAGATACAAACACTGATAAGCTATATCTGACAGGCATACAACATCACAATAAGTGTGGGATAGTGTGAAAGAGCAAGTCGGTTGTGGTGTGCCGGAACCGACGATGAGGTAGGCCTGCAAATAAAGAGGGCAAAAGTAGAAAATATACTTTATTACGAAACGAGCAGTATACATACTTCAACCAGACATATCTTGAAAGGCATTTCTAACTTCTTGTACCGGGTTAGGTATGTATCTAGAGTATGCAGAAGACTTCCAGCGCCCTAGTGACTTGATAACATGTACTGGAATGTTTGCACTGGACGCTGTGGAGGCCGCCCCTATGCGGAAGGAGTGGCCCGAATAGTTAGCTGATTTTAGGCCTAGTTGTGTAAGTAGGGACCTGACGTGGGTCATGAAGGTGGTGGTAGTGAGTACCGAACCTTGTAGACAGAAAAGTGGTTGAGATGGTGATGCTTTGAAATGCTTAGTATAGGTGTCCAGTAATGTGACGGGGCACCACACGTTGTGGGTAGGATAGTATCTAACCTCTACCGGGGGTGCGTGTTGATTGGTTTTGGAGTGATGCAGAGCTAAAATATAGTAATCCATGTGTTTCGTTAAGTGTGAATGAAGCAGAATGTGAGTGGACTGGGATGTGTTGATGGCGGTAAATTCTCTTGGTCTCAAGAAACCATAAAAAGCTACGTATATGGCGGTTTTTATAACAAGGTTTGTGTTGTTCGCAAAGGGTTTTGAATCTAGTAGGCTGGATAAATCCTTGAAGATATTGAAGTCTATAGGTAGCCTTTGCGCGGTACGTGGGGGTTCGGATCTCTGGATACCTCTAAGGATGTTTTTTATCTGGTAGGAGGACATGAAACTTGTGTTGTTTGGTTGTAATGTTAGCATGTGATGTTGTATGCCTGTCAGATATAGCTTGATTGTGTTGTAAGATAATTTAAGTTTGAGGTGGCAAAAAGAAGCAAAACCTAACAAAGATGTCATGATGAAAGGTTGTGTGACGTTGTGCAGTGACAGGAATCTTTTAAATAGAAGGAAAGTCCTGTCATATGTTCTCCGGGTATTGGTGGACAGTGCTAATTGTGCCAATGTCCTGCTATGTTGCATAATAGCTTCTAGTCCATGACTAGCTGGTAGAAAGGTGGAGTGGTCGTGGCTGTACGTGCGGCTGACGGAAGTATTTGCCGAAAAGCCTGAAAATTGAAACGAGACAAATTGTCAGCAGCCGTGTTACAAACACCTGGGACATGGACACAAAACAAGAAGAAATTATGGCATGCAGCCAGCCAGGTGAGTTTCCTCAAGAACCTCATAATGGTCAGTGACTTGGATCGGCCTTTGTTTATGATGTGGCAGGTAGCTTGGTTGTCTGAGTGGCAACGTACTGACGAACCTGCCCATAGATGCCCCCATGTCACGGCAGCTGCCACAATGGGATACATCTCAAATAGAGCTGAGGTAGTGGAAAACCTTCCAGGTCCTGTACCTCTGGAGGCCAGCTACCCCAAAGCCATTCATTCCCGTAAATTGCTGCAAAACCTGTGGTAGACGCCGCGTCTGACCAGATGGTAGGTGAGGAGTCAGACAATTTAGGGAGAAACATGCTTTTCCCATTCCAGGTGGTCAAAAAGTTTCTCCACATAAGTAGGTCTACCGTGGCTTGGGTATCCAGTGGTAACCTGTGTGCATCATGTCTAAATAGTGGGAACATGTATAGGAGCCGTGAGATGAAAGCCCGGCCTTGAGGTATAATGCGCATGGCAAAGTTCAGTGACCCAAGTAGAGACTGCAATTCTTTGCGATTGCAAGTACCGAGGTGTATGTAGAGGTTAATGTTGGTGAGAATGTTCTCTATCTTGGTGCGTGGCAGGCTGGCTTGCATGGTGGCTGAGTCTAGCATGATTCCCAGAAAGGTGATGACTGTATCTGGTCCTTCAGTTTTGGTGGGGGAGACTGGAACACCCACCTGTTTAAAAAGACTGATGGTTTCTATGAGGCTACTGGGAGGGGAAGTGTTCTCTTCGATCAGTAAGAAATCATCCAGGTAGTGTATAACTGTAGGGCATCTGGCTACATTTAATAATAACCAGCATAATGTTTCGGCGAATACGTCAAAAATGGCCGGACTACTTTTTGAACCAAACGTTAGGCGTGAGAAAAAGTAGTAGTGCCCGGCCCACTTAATGCCATGCAGGTGCCATAGTGTAGGGTGGATAGGCAATAATTTGAAGGCATTTGTAATGTCAGTCTTGCTGAGCCATGCTCCGACCCCTGCCTGCATGATAGCTGTAATGGCGTGATCTATGGTGGAGTATTGAAGTGAAAATTCCTCAGAGGGGATAAGGGAGTTCAGACTAGGTGAGGCAGAGGTGTGAGGTGCAGACAGATCGATGATAAGTCTTTGTTTGTGGGAAGATTTCCCTGTGACAATACCGATGGGGTTTGTCCGCCATGTGGAAAAAGGAGGGGACTGAAAGGGTCCCAATAGGAAGCCCTCTGCCACTTCTTTGGCTATGAGTGTGCTAACCGCTGTAGGGTTTTGCTGTGCAGATTGTAAATTAGGACATTCAAGGATTCCTGAAGGCATGTGTATGAGACCAGTATGGAATCCTTGTGATAGACCAGTGATGATGAAGTCTACCAAATGTCTAGATGGATGTCGTGACAGTAATGCCGTGAGTACAGAAATATTTATCTCAGTTAAGTATTGCTTAGGGTACATTTTATTTGGACACATGGTTTTCGCATGTGCCCTAAAACATTTTGAACATATATGCAATAACCGACAACCGCTGTAATTACATGCACCGACATTGAAATTATTACATATTTGGGACTTCCCCAAAAACTTGATAGGTCGACCCAGTTTGTCTTTGGGTGTTCTCTCTGCTGACACAGCGGAGCTAGTGCCCTGCGAGGTGGTAGGTTCGTTCGCAGTGGTCGGACAAAAATTGGCAGTATGAGCCATGGAGGAGCAGTGTGCACAGGCCGGTGCTCTTAGACCTGCAAAGTGCCTGCAAAATATGATCGTATCAATCTTACTCCAGTTGGACCTTGTCCCGTACTGTGAGAAGGCGCCAGACACTTTGGCAGAAAAGGATCTATGGTAGTCATAGAAAGCTGACCCACCATATTTGTTGCCCAGATCAACCAGCCTGTGCATATATAAGTCAAACTCCTCACGTCTGTGGGGATATACCGTACAGACCACATCCCGATAAATGCCAAAAGCTAATACAAATTCTGGAATGGTTAGCTTCCTATTTAATCGTGCATCCCTGGATTTGACCACCACAGAAATATCGTCATAAGCGTAGGTCTTATGTTCCACTATATCCTGGGAGGCAATTAGTAGTGAGGCTAGATTGACATCTTTACCTTCCAGGATATCTCTCCTGAGGTGCTCAGGAATCATGTGGGCAGGGTAAACTTCTTGGTCATCCGAGGTGATAGCTGGAGAAACTGATTGCGACTCCACCACTGATGGGGGAATTGCCGTGGCCGGTCCAGCCATAGTGAGGGCTGTAGTGACCGATTCAAGTTTCTCCAGCCTAGAATTGACCTTGCTCATGGATGTCATGAGGGACGTGAGCATGTCATGTATGTTTCCTGGGTGGGACTGGCTCGACCCTTCCCCAGCGTCCACGTTATCGGTTGAGGTGTGTAATAATTTGTAAAGTTCCGCTTTCCTTGCTGTTGCTGGAAAAGGGATTTGTCGTCTCCTGAGTTCGCTAGTGATACGAGGGATAGTCCATGATCTGAAAGATGCTGGACTAGCCGTATCTTCCTCCTGTGATGGGGTGTTTGTTCTAGCCGGAGTCCTTGGGATGGAGAAATCCTCTACCCCTTCTTGAGACATACTAGATTACAAAGTATATGGTTAGCATAAAACCCCCCGAGGGGATGTACTGGCAGGCTAATTATGCCGGATGAGGCGAAAAATTAAACTTGTTCTTTGGTGACAGGTGAGGCCCTGCTAGTTGCCAAGTGGCTATGAGAGGCTCTATCTATGCGTTGGCGCGAGGGGTTATTGAGGCCACCCGACGTAGTGGCAGGAATTCGTAGGCCTCTCGGTGACAATACAAGAAAACAGGGGAAGGGAGTGACAGGTGGCACCCTCTCTATAATGCGAGGCGGCTAACTCACGTGTGGCCCGGGGGGCATTACCTCCGAAACGTTGAGGCGGGGTGTTGGCCTCGCGGACCACTAAACGATAGGCAGAATGCCCGGAGGGGGGATACCTATTTGGGCCTATAACCCCTAAAATTGCCAGTACTCTATGTCCTAAGTAGAGGAGGAGCCATATGTGATGTATGGCGTGAGCAGGCTTAACGTACCTGGTAGTATGTATGCGTTTGATAAGCGATAGGTAGAGAAAACTGGAAAAACCTAAAGGGATAGAAAAACCAAATATGATAGTGTGAGAATTGGATCCTATGATACCAATTTAGACTAGTTAGTTGTGATGAGTTCTAGTAGTACATATGGAAGGGGAATACATGAATGATATTGGCCCGACTGGCCCTGTATGTGGTATGGTAATCATGCTTGGGGGTGTGTATGATATGTCTCTTATGGTGACAAGATTAATGTGTATGATATAGTAATGCTAGTGTTTGTAGTATAATAAGGTGCAGGATTTAAAACAATACCGTATATGTTAGGCCGTAAACGTAAGCCATGAAAAGAGGTAAGTACGAGGTACAGGAATATTTGAGAAATTATCCCAAATTAGGAAACAACGTGACGTATGAGTGGTTGAATCAAGACGTGTGATTCAACCCGAAAGTTTGTGAGATTTTATGAGACCGTGTTCTTGTGTACTTGGTATGTCGTTTGAGTACACAAAGAAAAAGTCAGAATATATAAGTGCCATGTAAGAAACGTGAGTACATGGTATGATAGAAACGTAATTTCTAAACATAATTTATAACGTAAATCCTACAAGAGATATCTGTAAAATGTAAAAGCTTGTCTAAGCTTAACTCCATAAATATATGTATATAACATGAAGAATTTCAATAAAACTTTAATAATGCCATATCTGCTAAAAGATTGAACCATAACCTAAATAAATACTTATTTATAAGTAGTTAACAGGGTATTGCCCCAGTCATATGCAAGGATTTCGTAATTTGCATAAAATAAATAACAGTAATAACATGAAACCAACTATAGCTGCTGATATGCAGAACAAGTTTGCTTAATACAAGAAAAACCGAAACCGATATGCCTGCCGGCAGCAAAGGGGTTAATATGCCTGTGACTTGGCCGTAAAGCGTGTGGCCGTAAAGTAAGGCCGTTTTAAATCGCGACGCCGTGGGAAATGATCCGGGCGACGGACTTACGATTTTGCAGTCCTGTGGACTTAATCTGCGACGAAACACCGGGTATGTGCGTGGCTGAACGGGCGGAAAACCTGTAAGGATTCCTGGACACAGCTACACCAAACGAAACCGCGGTTTTTTGAAAAGCAAGATGGCGCCGTACGTGAACCGGAAGTGGATTCTCGATGCAGCGCTGACCTCGAACGGTATGGAGCCAGGTAAGGGGTGTCCCTTAAGTAGGGAGAAGGTGAGTCATACGCCCCTCCCACAATTACAGGCCAAAAGGCCTTAATACATATGAGCGATTGTATGCAGTTGTGTAAATGTATTCAGGGTCAAAAATAATGTTAGAAGTGGTTAGGATAAAGGGGCCTGGTTAAAATGATATAGGGACTAATTTGATTCTCAGATTAAATAGCAAGTTTACTGTTACGAGTGTAAAATCTTAAAATAGGTTATAGTTGTATGTTTAGAATGATTGGGTTTAGGATTAGAGTGAGGTTAATTTTGTATCAGTATTGGAGTACTTTTATTTAGTATTGGTGTGTTTCATTTTTAAGAGGAGTTAAACCTAGGATTAAAGTTAAAGAAGGGAAATTATATTTCCACTTCCATTCAGCATCATACATAGATACTGGAGGAACTGGAACAGCACCGAGCATTACATCCCATAACTGTTCCTTCAGCTCTGTTATCATGCACTATGTATCAGTAATTAGGCACCCCATCACAAAACAGTGACTTGTACACAGGTCCCTACTCTGCCTAATTGGAATTCTGTCTCTGCTTACACCAGATATATTCCATGTAGACAATCTGTCTCTCATTGGAATTTGTTGCGTTTTCAACTCAATATTTCTGCATCAATTTTAGCAAGATCAGTCTTTATGTCATAAAGCAATTTCTCTACTCTCTCATTAGATTGTAGTTATTTGAATTATTCTTTAATTTGTCTGATTTCTCTTTTGACATTAATTAATTCATCAAACTGCAACAGTGTTATTTGTTCAGACTTCATTTCACACCCATGGACAGGCATGAAATATTCTGTGGCCATGCGTACTAGGCATGTGCATGGGGAAAATGTTCGGTTCGGTTCGGCATTCCGAAATTCGGGACTTCGGCAATTCGGGACTTTGGCACTTCGACACTTCGGCATTTTGGGACTTTGGCTTTTCGGAATTTGTATTAGTAAATTTTGCCCCTACTCTCTGTACCGCGAGTAGGGGCATGTCTATTAAACAGTGAGCAGCCTGTGGCTGCTCACTGTTAAAAAAAAACAAACAAAAAAAACCTATTGCCCCCCTGAGCGGTGGGTGGGGGCCCTAAATTAGAATAAGGTGGGGAACTAATGTCCTACTCCCTGGCCACCACCCCTGAGCGGTGGGTGGGGGCCCTAAATACTAATAAGGGGGGATCTAATGTCCTCCCCCTGGCCCCCACCCCTGAGCGGTGGGTGGAGGCCCTAGATACTAATAGGGGGGGACCTAATGTCCTTCCCCCTGGCCCCCACCCCTGAGCGGTGGGTGGGGGCCCTAAATACCAATAAGGGGGGGCCTATTGTCCTCCCCCCTGGCCCCCACCCGTGAGCGGCGGGTGGGGGCCCTAAATAAAAATGTTACCCCCCAGGTGACTAGGGGTCCCCAAACCCCTAGTCACCCCCCAAAAAATATTAACCCCTACTTACCCCCCTCACCCTAAAAATAATGTGGGGGGGACCTTTAACTAACTGTAAAAAAAAATAAAACTTACCATTTGATGTTTTCTTTCTTCTAAAATCTACTTTTTTCAGCCCCAAAAAAGGCCAAATAAAAAATCCATGATAACCGACGCACTTAAAAAAAACTTACTTTCCATCCACCAATCAGAGAGTTATGAGTCAAATTACACAGCGTGGGAAAATTCCAAAGAACTTTCCCACACTGTGTAAAATGACACAGAGCACTCTGGTGGATTTCAAGCCAACCAACCAGAGTGCTGTGACAGGTAAATGTAGAGACTTACCTGTCAGTCTCTTCATTTACCTGTCAGAGCACTCTGATTGGATGGCTTAAACCCACCAATCATAGTGCTCTGAGCCTAATTGCAGGGCGGGGCAAGGCTTTATAAGCCTTCCCCCGCCCTGCAGAGCTCAGTCTGCGCGGAGCCCTCCATGGGTGAAGATGGATTATTTTTTTTGTGCTTGTTTTGTTTTTGCGTTAGTTATTATGGATTTTTTATTTGACCTTTTTTGGGGCTGAAAAAATAAGATTTTAGAAGAAAGAAAACATCAAATGGTAAGTTTTTTTACAGGTACTTAGTTGATGCCCCCCCCCATTATTTTTAGGGTGAGGGGGTAGGTAGTGGTTATTTTTTTTTGGGAAGGGGGTGACTAGGGGTTTGGGGACCCCTAGTCACCTGGGGGAAGGGGGGTTAATTTTTTATTTTGGGCCCCCACCCGCCGCTCAGGGGTAGGGCCAGGGGGGAGGACATTAGGTTCCCCCCCTTATTAGTATTTAGGGCCCCTACCCACCGCTCAGGTGTGGGGTCCACGGGGGAGGACATTAGGTCCCCCCCTTATTAGTATTTAGAGCCCCCACCCACCGCTCAGGGGTGGGGGCCAGGGGGGAGGACATTAGGTCCCCCCCTATTCTAATTTAGGGCCCCCACCCACCGTTCAGGGGTAGGGGCCAGGGGTGAGGACATTAGGTCCACCCTTATTAGTATTTAGGGCCCCCACCCACCACTCAGGGGTGGGAGCCAGGGGGAGGACATTTGGTCCCCCCCACTTATTCTAATTTAGGGCCCCAACCCGCCACTCAGGGGTGGGGGCCATGGGAGGACAATAGGTCCCCCCCCCATTATTTTACTTTAGGGCCCCCACCCGCCACTCTGGCCACAGGCTGCTCACTGTTTAATAAACATGCCCCTACTCGCGGTATAGCGAGTAGGGGCATAATTTACTAATACTAAGTAATCTTTACTTAGTATTAGTAAATTTGTCTGAAAGACCAACTCAGGTCTCTCAGCCTTTTAGTAGATAGCTCTCTAATACCGTGGGAATTAGGGAGCTATCTACTTATTCATTCTTGTCATTACATTGACTGGCCAAGTAACTTACATTTTATATGAATGTGTGTTACTTGATTGTTGTAAGTGTTGCAAATGCTTACAGCTGAATCATGGCTATGTTTGTATACTTTTTATTTAAAATTATATACAGTGTAACATTCTTCTTTTTCCACTTGGTATGTATATTCGTTCTTAGGCAATACTGTGCTTTGGAACTTCGGCACTTCGACAACTTCGGCACTTCAGTAATTTCGGAACTTCGGGACTTCGACAATTCATCTATTAGGACATTCGGAAGTACCCGAATGTCCGAATTTCCCGAAATTCGTCCGAATTCACATTCTGACCGAAATGAATTGCACATGTCTAACAATTAACTCCTAAATGGTAGAGAATTGAGCTGTATGTTAGGGACCAGGAACCAGACAGAGACAGAACTAGATGCAAAAACACATTTATTAATAAATAACAAATAAAGAAATAACCAAAAGCAAAGTCCAGGAGGCAAGCAGGGGTCAGTCACCAGAGCGGGTAGTCAGACGAGCCAGGATCAGGAGAACGGAGAGCAGCGGAGTCAGGAACAAGGCCAGAGTCAGGAACCAGGAACAAACAGGAAACACAGGAAAAAGGAGACTTCTGGGGAACAGGAAACCACGCAAGGAGGTACTGGGATTTGCTGCTTAAATAGGCTGCACTGATTATCAGCAGGATTGATTACTATTCTCAGGTGAGTAACCGTGGCAACATACTGAAGGAGCTGATCGTTACTCTCAAATTAAAACTCAGACACTGAAAAAGGAAGGGTTGCTGTTTAAAACAGCAAAGAAACCCTGACACAGTAGAACTTCAGATTCATAATATATACACAAACTGTTTTATTAAGCTAAAGTTGTTTTGGTTACTATACTGTCCCTTTAAGTAAGAAATGCGAGTCTCTTGAAAACTGTAGCCCTGCCCACATAAAATAACAAAAGTCTGGTTTATACTAGTTTAAAGCTGAGGTTTACGTGAGTCACAAGGTTTCATTATATTTATGCTCCTAAACCAGCAACATTTCAAAAGATTTTTGGTTTCAACTAAACTATGCAAATACGTGTTGGGGAAAACAGTTGAGTCAACTTTCAATGTCAAGCAATAAATGCATGTGATTAAGTGATTCAATATCCATTGTGTGCATGCAAACCATGATGAACCATGGTCATTATTTAGCTTCACATTTTGCACAAAAATAAAAAAACGTTAACATTAGGACATTAAAATTATTTGTTTATAAAGCATTCATTTTAATACTGGATTTCTTTTAAATCTATTGCATAACTAGATATTATTTATTTGTGAATTCTTTTTTCCATTCCTACCTCCTTCACTTCGAACACCTTCTCTTTTTGCCTCTTTTCCTCCTTCCTTTTTAGTATCTCTCTCTTTATCGCACCTTTTCTTCTTCTATCCCACCCTTTTTTCTTCTCTATGCATTCATTCTCCATTCTTTCTTTCTTTCTACTCCCAATAATTAAATATTATATTAACACTTTCTAAAATCCTCCTGACTTATATCTCTGTATTTATGTAGTTTGGCTGAGATGCAAATAATTTGTTTTTTTTCCCCTGCCTAGCTCTTTTCCTGCCCAGCCACAACACTAAAGCTGAGATCTGTAGCCGCGTTGTAAGGGGAGAAAGGCAGAAGGGATATGATGTGTGTTATGTACCCGCTTCATTCATAAAGCCACAGTCACCAACTAGAGTAGGCCTGTCCAACCTGCGGCCCCCCAGATGTTGCCGAACTACAACTCCCATGATTCTTTCAATTAAACAGATAGCCAGGGAATCATGGGAGTTGTAGTTGGACAGCCCTGAACTAGAGCATGAGCCCGAGTTGCAAATATTTATACTACATTAATAGCTTGGCCACATTACAAAGATGGCTAACCAATTTTAAAATGACAATTCTTTTGAATTAAAAGAACACTCCAAGCATCTACATGATCACTACATAATCACTATGGTCCGATGTAGTGGTGTGCCCTGTGTCAGAAAAAAAGAAGTCAAAACGTTTGGGGAGTCATCACTCTCTGGCTGGCTCTGGTGGGACTTAAACCCCACATTCTGCTTCTGCACACTGCTCACTGTGTGGCCTGCTCTTCTGGGAGGATTTCACAGGGTCTCCTTGTTGCTTCTTACCTTGTTTTGTGGAACACCTGTGGGAAACACAGGTGCTTCCTTTTTGTACTGATTGCTCCCAGGTGCTTCCTATTGTACTGCTTGCTCTGAGGATTGCTCCCATGTTCCTGACCTCCCTATTTATGGGAGGGCTCTCTGGGTCCTTTATGTTTTCAGAGTTTGTGTGCGTTTGTTCCTGAATTTCGTTCTTCTTATTGACCTGGCTTATCCTTTCAAAAAAGGCTAAAACAATTGTGCGCAAAACAATAATCCTTAAAAGTAAGTATAACGCCAAATAGAAAATCTTGTTATTTATTCTTTTTCAAAAATACATCCAATGTGCTTAATAACTAGTAGTTAACATTAACTCAATGCCAACCCTCCACCTCTGTCTCTATACCAACCGTACACCTTACTCAATGCTTACACTAACTCTAACCATATACCTACCCCAACTTTAACCCTACACTATCCCTAACCCTAAACCCACATTAAACCATACCCTTGCCTTACCTTAACTCTTACAGTTAACCCTAACACTAACTCTAACCCTACTCTACCCTCAAATCTAACCATAACCTAAACCCAAACCCCACTATTAACCATAACCATAAGGAAAGTCTCTGCTAAATTCAATTCTGATATCAGAAGATGGGTTTCCTAGTTAAAACAGGGTTAGTCGACTGTAACCACAATCTCATGGCTGTTTTCATAATAACATTCTATGTAATTATGAATATAGCCTGCTTTATCTTATTTCATTGTGATCTGTGGTGGGCACCTGTCAGTGTCTATTCAGACCCTAGGGTGTCTCCCTTTACAAATCTGCAACCCAAAAACGTTGCAGGTGAGCATGATCACTCAGCTGTGTTCAGAGAGGAGTTAAAAGGCTCTAGCCTGCGCAGAGCTGAGTTCCAGTGCTGCATACAGCTCATTAGTCAGTCTATGGATACTATAATGGGCCCCAGCTGATAGAAAGGAGAACCATGCATCCATTGATTTGTGGGTTTCCTAGTGTGAGCAGGAATTTCACACTGCAATCTATTATAGGTATTTAAATGCTATATACTTATAGACATTCAAATGCATATTTAAGGCGTTGCATGCAGCTCATCTCTCAGTCTGGAGAACCAGGTATTGATTGTTACCCGTAACTTATGACATCGGCAACAAGTTAACTATAAAAAAGAACAGCAACAAAACGCTGTTCCTCAGTATCGGAGAATACAAGGTCATTTCTTTCTCTAAACATTGTAAGCTGCAGTCTTGCAGTTTCAATTTTGATTCATTCTTATCACTACTGTAGGAGGAGAGCATCTTCGCAAGTGACCCAGATTCCTTTTAATTCTTTCATTGGTAATCTACATTAGTTTACCATAACAGGTTCCTTTAAAAATGTACACATCAGGGCCACCGTTGGGTTATCCCTTTATTATCCCCGTGAAGATTTTGTCCTTTATTTTATTTTTTTTATTGTGTTTTTCGATTACTGTACTCACAACTGATGACTTTATGGTTTCTGTCACTTCTCCACAATATTCTAAAATGTGAATCTTGCTTATGAGGCTGTGCCTATTTATCAATACATTGCTGCCGTGTGACTCACAAAAAATAATGAATAGAAAAAAAGTGAAAAAAAATCATCATTTTTTATAATTACTGTAATGAATACATCTTGTTACGTCTGTCTGTCTATCTATCTATGTGCTACCAGCTATTTTAAGTGCACGTAGTGGCGTAGCCTTCACTGAATTTGTTCTGAAACCATCCTTGGATTTGCCTTGCTTACTTATACTGGTTTTGGTCAGAAAAACTGTGTTTCTGAGCAAGGAGAACTTAAAGGGTCACTATAGTGTCAGGAAAACAAACTAGTTTTCCTGACACTATAGCATCCTTAGGACCCCCTCACTCAGGGTCCTCCCTTGGTGCTGAAGGGGTTAAAACCCCTTCAGTTACTTACTTTAATCCAGCGCCAGGCTCCCTCGGCGCTGGTGACCTCTCCTCACCCGCCGACGTCACCTCCCAAGTGGAGCTGAATTCCCATGCGCGGCCCACTTAAACTTAAACCTTGTTTATTTGGCCCTTGCTAGCCTTTCAGTTTGACGTGCTTGCTATAAATAAATCCTTGAATTCACAGATATGTTTTACATTCTAATAAACTTCCTGTTTTCATACACAGACACTACATGCTCCTGCATTTTATACTCTCTGGCACTACACAAAATATTCTCTGGGTTTCACATATATCAGCATTACACAAATACATACTTTGACTCATACAATTGTACTACATATATTTTCTTGCAGTAGACATAATTCATCATGAGACCAGGAACTAAGTAATAGGTGATGAGCAAGTCAAACATTTTTATCCCTGTGAGAAAAAAAGACAACAAACTGCTTAGAGCTCAGTGTGTAGGTAGGGAAAGAGGTGTCAATATACACAAACAGTTGTGAATGCTGAGAAATTGCAGAATTGTATTGTTCTTTTTAATGAACATAATTTGCAGATAATTTTTAGGTACGTATTCTTTAAGAAAAATATCCACCAATTGACTTTGTGTTATTTAGAATATGTACACTATATCTTCTAAATAGTAAGTACTTTATCATACTGCTCAACAATGGGAGTTACTGCTCAATTGACTTTGTGTTATTTAGACTATGTACACTATATCTTCTGTGGCAAACCTAGCCACTTGTGGGATGCTGAACTGTCTGTATCAAAAGGTTGTCTGTAATAACCGCTGTAATGTATGTGTAACCATGGTTGATACTGTGATGTGCATAGAATTCGTATGCTAGCAGCCGAAAGCTGCTAGCATTCATGTGTTTCGTTTCACGAACAGCGACTTTACTGGCTGTTCGTGAATACCCCCTAATAGCCCACACATAGAGGCACGTGTGGCGCTCATTAACTGATTGCAACAATGTTAGAGACTTTCTAACATTAGAGACTTTCCTAGGTGGCAGTCGTTCGGCTACCGACCACGCGGCGGTCAGCCATCTTGGATCCTTTGTCTCACCAGAGGTGTTTGGTCGTCGAGCGTGTGGAACTGAAAATGGCTACTCGACGGCGCGAACACCGCTGGACTTCCAGGCCGTTTGGGAGCGCCGGTCTTTCGTTATTATGGTTCCCTATCGGTGTTCGGTACTTTTAGGCGAACTCAATGGCAAAGCGTATTTCGTGTGGTGTTCGGTTGTTTTAGCTGGGATCTGAGTGGTATTCCCACAAAATGTGCACTCAGACCCCAGCTATCTACCGAACGTCTGTTCGTTTAAATGGACTAAGTATTGTTAAAGTTATGTATTTAAATGTAAAATGCCGGTTCTGCTGCACGGAGGGATAATCCACTTAACGGTATATTCCAGTGGGAGTATCCCTCTCGTCCAGCAGTGCCTGATGGGAGAAATGCTCAGAATGTTAAGTCCCCCATGTAGTCCCCTACTGTATTACCCCTGCTATGTCAGTAGGGAAACCCCTTGCATGGGGACTTGCATAAATACTGGAGCTGTGAATAAAAACCTCAGTTGACTCCCAGAACTGTGTTTAATCCGGTTACTGGGGGATTTGGGATATTGCCTTACTTTTCAGCGCTTGACTGTGGATTACCTTCTATACCAGCGGAGATCATGGAATTTAATATTGCAGCTCCGCTACATCTTCTAAATAGTAAGTACTTTATCATACTGCTCAACAATGGGAGTTAAGGAAGCGGACTTGCGGAAGTACTCGGTTGGAGTATTGGAGTTCCGTCACATTTGGTTGGCAGCGGTAGGATGGCTTCCTAGCTATTGTGGAAACATCCTGGGATGCCTGCACATTGTCTGGAACTCAGAGAGATGGTTAGAGCTTGCACCCGTGCAGTGTCCCCATCCAACGAGGAGTTCCAGAGGAGACTACAGGAACCTCTGTCCCAGTTCGAGTGCACAGTCTTGGGAGAGGGTGAAGTGGATTTTAGGGACCAGATCCAAAAGAAACTCTGGAAAGAAGTACTCAAGGAAGTTCAGATTCTCCGGAGGGAATCCCTCCCAACCCCAGAACAGCGACTTCAAGATCAAATGGATCTGCGGATACATTTCCTGGGAGAGCAGCACCTGGAAGAATGAATGGTTGAACTTGAGCAACTTGTCTGAATAGAATTGTGGGTGGACAATTGTTACTGAGCATTACGATGGTATGCAGTCCAGCAGTACCCGTGGGTAGCCAATAACGACCTTCTAGAGGATGAGGACAATGTTGGCTCTGGCCTATTGAGGGAGGCCTTCGAGGAGGGGACTGATTATGGGAGCACTGCTATTTTATGACTCGGGGACCTCTAGGAACTTAAGAGAGACCTCCTGTATCTATCTGAAGCAACAGACCTGGAATCCGAACTGACCTATCCTGCCATCATGGAGTGGGAGCTTGAAAAGAATTACAGGCAACTTTACTCTGTACAGCAGCAGGTTCCAGAAACTGGGGACTTAAAGGACCACTATAGTGCCAGGAAAACATACTCGTTTTCCTGGCACTATAGTGCCCTGAGGGTGCCCCACCCTCAGGGTCCCCCTCCCGCCCGGCTCTGGAAAGGGGAAAGGGGTTTAAACTTACCTTTTTCCAGCGCTGGGCGGAGAGCTCTCCTCCTCCGATCCTCCTCCTCTCCTCCCCGTCGGCTGAATGCGCACGCGCGGCAAGAGCTGCACGCGCATTCAGCCGGTCACATAGGAAAGCATTCATAATGCTTTCCTATGGACACTCTCAATGAGACAGCTCAATGAGACAGCCACTAGAGGATTAGGGGGAAGGCTTAACCCATTCATAAACATAGCAGTTTCTCTGAAACTGCTATGTTTATGAAAAAATTGGTTAACCCTAGCTGGACCTGGCACCCAGACCACTTCATTAAGCTGAAGTGGTCTGGGTGCCTAGAGTGGTCCTTTAATAAACTTCACACACAAAGATGTTGGCCAGGCAGGTGTGGAGGGACCTGTGTTCCCCATACCTGACTCACAGGGATGCTGGGAAAGAGGCCCAGATCCCCACCATCCTGGCATGGGGACCCTGGCCACGCTGCTCCCTCCCCAGTGGCAGTTGGGGCTACCAGTAGAGGATACAGTTGGTTTCTATTCCCAGCTGCAGTGTGAGTTACAAGGAGAGGAGACGGTTGATTCTTCCTGTGTTAGTTACAGGGAGAACTATATCATCCTCCCCAGCGGCAGTGTGCATTACAGGGAGAGGAGACGGTCAGTCGCCCTCCCCAGGAGCAGAGTGCGATACAGGGAGAAGAGGTAGTCAGTCTTCATCCCCAGCGGCAAAGTGCAACCCCAGCACAAGAGGACCGAGTACACCACTCCCTCAGTGGAAGAGCTGGCATCCAGGCAGAGCACCGCTGGTCTCTGTCCACAACAACCTGAGGATGTTAACCTGGGAGGTGTGGATGGGACCGTGGTCTCCACACCTAGATCACAGGGATGTGTGACAACTTTCTTACATCCCCAACCATGTGTCAAAGGGGCCCCAGCTACCCTGCCTTCTTTTCAGCCACTGAAAGGACTCCAGGGAGAAGGGGCAGAGGCCAGTCGGTATATATATGCTTTGGTAGAGGCAGAGGTTGGCTTGGTGAGTGCTGCTTTTGCATGGGCAATTTGTTTGGGGTACCAATTTGATGATAGTTTTGGTGGGCTGGATGTACTTACTAACTTGCAAGTTAAACCGTCTCGGGTCTCCTCCTGTATCGGTCTCCTCCTGAAGGGAGAGAAATGTGATGGAAAATATCCTGGTCTGGAGATTTTCTGTTGGGGTGTGTGGGTGTCACGGTGGCGGGTCGTTTGGGAGGGGGGCAATGGCAGATTCACTGGGAACTCCCTTTCTCCACTTCCAAGTCCCCTCTTATGTCTTAGTCACCCTGTGCTTATTAGGGTCCTCGGGACACTGCCAAACCAATTTAAACTAGCTACCCTGTCCCGCCTCAATCTCCCATTTGGTGGATGACAGCTTATCCACCTACCTGAAAAACCCTTACCCCAAAAAATTACCAACCACTGCACCAATCCTCTGTAACTGACCATTCCGCACATACGGCATAAACTCTGATAGGGATGAAACAGGATTGGAAGTGGGTAAATCCAGATCTTCTCAGCAGCCTATTCTCCACACTATGCTCTTTGGAGGGGTATACACAATAAACCATGTCATACAAAACAAACCATATCACCACATATGCTGTACTCACAAACTTGTCTCTAAACTTGAGGTTCATCCAAATCTATTTACCCACTTTGATAACCTACTTATTTTTTTATATAGTTTATAACTCTACAAGGCATTACAGCGATCCACCAATATCAGCAAAAATCATGCTCCCAGCTACTTCTTCCTAAATGAAACTGCGCACTGGACACAATGCCCTCAACCCAATTTGAGGTACTTACCACTGAGTGCATATGACACCGTTCTCACGTATTATTAACAATAAAGTGATGTGCGATGTTATGAAGCAGATAGCTGCTTGCCCTACTGAGTAACATCCTTATTTTGTTTAGAATCTTTGGGGCTAGACCTCGTACACACTTGAAACAACTTAAGACTTACATGAGCACTACTTAGCAGAGATCTACCCCCTAGCCCACACACACCATTAGCCCTGGGTTTACAACATCAAACTGTCCACACTGTGCTTCTATACCTATTGACAATTTGTAGTACACAATGAGAAACTATGGAGTGCTTATTTTTTTTTTGTTGCAATAGTGCTACCTGTTCTTGTCCTTATTTTTAGTTCTTATTGTTATGTAATTTTGATTACTATGTGGGGAAACAGAAGTATTAGAAGCTATCGATGAGAAGATGTAAACATTCCCTCATCTGATCTGTACTAAACTAGCAATATATTTTTATAAGATTGCTCAGATTTTTTTTTTTTTATGAGTACATAATATGAGATGCCTCATGTGTGGAATATATGATTCTACAAACACTTCCCTGGCTCATTTGGGGTTAATATGGAGATATGTATACTTGAAGTTCACCCATGACTTTGAACAGGCAAGCGCACACGACCAAGTGAGAGCTACGTTTTTTTTGTCCATACAGTCTGTCGTTAGGATGGTCGTAGAGAGTGGAATTTTTTTCAAGATCACACATCTTTGCGCATTAGTTTTTTGGCTGCTACCACCTCCCTTACTCTCGATTGCAGTAGACGTGATGACGCCACTCACTTCATTGGGATGCACGCCGGCGTCACACGCCGATTGAAGAAGTCCACAGTTAATCATGAGCACGATTCTCTAGAGGGTTTTTTTCTTCTCTCTGTCCCATAGTAGCTGGATTTAATATTTTTTTTATCAAATCGTCAAAGAGTCATACGTAGTTGGGGGTATAACATAGGACAACAGACTATAGGTCGATACCAAGATCTCCTTGAGGAGACATCTAGCCAAAACTTTGCAGGTTATTTAGTCTCCAGCCTCTGGTCAGTATACCTTGGATTACACTTGTGGGTATACTTGTATGCACTTTATTGGTACAGGATATCGTTACATGGTCTTTGTTTATATGCACTTAATTAGTATTATCAAATGCACTGTATTTATGTATAAACTAAACTTTAAACTATATAATATATAAATAATATCTGATAAAAATTATAAAAATATTTTATTTCTTTATTGTTCAAGAATGATGCGTCCTACAACAATGTCATAAAAGATAGATAGAAAAGACAGAAAAAGGAAACAATGAGACAGTCCTTCATTGATGTTAACATAAAGAAGTACGTATTGCACAGTTTGGAATGTTAATACAAAACTTCGGCTGAACAGTAGGTCATTGTCTGATATCAAATTATTAAACTAGAACATTTGAGGAACATAAGCTTAGCTGTAAGAATATTCTGTTCTTCTTGTGGTGAGAATAGAAAAATCGAGGACAGAGAGAAAAAAGAAAAGTGGAAAGCAGATAGTGAAAAATACAAAGAATTCATCAAGGTGAGTGTGAGAAAATTGGGTGGATTTTCATAGGACAAGTGAGATAGAGTGGTGAGTGGGACTGTGAAAGTCATCATATCCTATCACACAGGGCCATCTTTAACGCTGGTCAAATGGGGCAGCTGCCCCAGGCCCAGTTACTCCTGGGGGCCCCAAGGCAGCTGTGCCACGGGCCCCACTGCCCTCAACTACTTATTCCCCCCTTGGCCCCCCAGTGCAGCCTGGGGCCCACACTAAGGGCCACCTGGTGGGCATTTGTAAGCAGGGGCCCGGTCGCGCTCTGGCCCTTTGACAGCACGACCAGGCCTCCTTGCTTTTTGGCAGCATGGGAGGAAGTGACTGCCATGAGTCACTTCCTCCCAGAGAGCTGTGTGAGAGAAAATATTGGGACATACAAAAAAAAGAAACATTTGCGGCCTGCGGTGCATTTCTTGCAGTCCTGATGCATGGAGAAATGCTCAACTCCTGATGCATGGAGAAAAGGCCTTGACAAGCCTCTGCTAATGTGTACCTAGTTTATACTAAATGACCCATAGGTTGAGGAGGCGGTGACCGTGGCGGTGGAGGATGAGGTAGCCAGCACTGTTTTTACATATATATATATATATATATATATATATATATATTTTAATTGGGGTAGCCCCCAAAATATTGGGACATATAAAAAAAGACAACTCTGTTCCCTAGAGTAGCTGTTGACATTATAGTTGCTCAGGCACTTTGTTGACTCTAGAGAACCTCGGGCCAATCACACATCCCCGTGGCGGTGACTTTGCATGCGGATGTCATCGATATCAACTTTCGATGCCAGTTTCTGTGCCTACCATGGTGACCACGGGTAACAGGGAATCAGGGTTCCATTCCATACATGGACCCTGAGAAACGGCTACCACATTCAAGGAAGGCAGCAGGCACGCAAATCACCCACTCCCGACGCAGAAAGGTAGTGATGACAAATAACAATACAGGACTCTTTAGAGGCCCTGTAATTGTAATGAGTCCACTTGAAATCCTTTAACTGATCAATTGGAGGGAAGTCTGGTGCAGAGCCACTGACCCGTCCGTGCTGCAGCTGAAACTCCACTATTGCCTGCTGCTGCTCACACAGTCTCATGAGGCGGTGAGCACGAAGGCCGAAGTTACGCTTCAACGCAGACAGGCGAGCAGCAGCAGGAGACAATGCCAAAAGCACGCACAGCCGCTACAGTGAATGTCACATCCTGTTCCAAGTTGCGGATCAGTCTAGTGATGGCTTCTGATATCAAGTACTCTTTTTACTGAAGCTGCAACAGGGTCCTGGTATATGGCCGCACAAACGTTGGTGCTCAACACCAGGGGGCATGCGGTTACCCTGCACCAGACCCTGCTAATCCATTCCATACTGTGACTCCTAACTTCAACATCAGGCATACTGGGTCCTGGTCGTCCGACCGCCGCCCAGACAGTGTCTGGGTCCTGATCACCGGACTGCCCACCTCACTGAGAAACTACGAATGGATCATTAAATCTGGTACGAACCCGAACTTTGCAGTTCGGGTTCGCTCAACTCTATTATGGATCCTTTGATTGCTACATGTATTACTTGGATAACTGGTAATTCTTGAGCTAATACATGCCGACGAGCGTTAGGGGACCGCCACTCCGCTTTTGCACCCTGCTCCCTCTTATGCTGTGCTGGTGCCTCTGTGCGACTAGCGCCTCTTCCTCCAAACTGCACACGTCACTCGCATGACCTTGATTCCATGTGGGGTCTAGGACCTCATCATCCTCCACATCATCTTCCACCCACTCCTCAACCCTGCCCTCCTTGCCAGTATGCACACTGCAGAAAGCCACAGCAGTTGGCACCTGTGTTTTTCCAGCATGTAAAGTCTGCAAAGGACTTATGGAAATTGTTTTAGAATTTCCTCCAGGCAACAGTTTTCCCTACAAACTGACCTCTCAGTTTGACTTGTGAGGGTATTGCCCCAAAATTACAATATTGTTGAAGTACCTCTTAGCTATTGATCACTGGTTTAAATATAGCAGCTTGTTATCTGGTAGTTTCTAGTGTAGAAAATACCAATCTGTTTTCTATCACTTAGATCTGTGTAACAAGTGTTGTAGGTGTGAAACAATATTACAAGTGACCGTTGTAGTTAATTCGAATCAAAGTTACGCTTCGATTTGACTCTCAGATATGAAGTGAAGTGAACACCCCAAATATACTATTTAGCACTCAAAAACTTTTTAAATGACTTTTTAAAACTCCAATGTAAGCAGCAGATTAGCAGCAAAACAATTAGAATGTTTACAACTGTGCAGTAAGCGCTTCTATTTGACTCTCAGATATGAAGTGCACCACATGCCGCAAATGTACTATTTAGCAGATTAGCAGCAAAACAATTAGAATGTTTACAACTGCGCAGTAAGCACACTATTAGACGCTTCTATTTGACTCTCAGATATGAAGTGCAGTCCGCAAATGTACTATCTAGCAGATTAGCACCCAGAAAATAAGAATATTTACCACTGCGCTGTAAGCACACTATTAGACACTTCGATTTGACTTTCAGATATGAAGTGCACCCCACTAAAATACTATTTAGCAGTTTAGGACCCAAAAAAGTTTTAAAACTGCAATGTGACAGCAGTATTTGACGATTCTCTTTGACTCTCAGATATGAAGTGCACCCCACTAATGTACTACCCCACTAATGTACTATTTAGCACCAAAAAAAATTACTTTTTTTAAAACTCCGATGTAACCGCGGTATTTGAAGCTTCTATTTGACTCTCAGATATGAAGTGCACCCCACCCCACTAATGTACTAGTTTGCAGGATTCTTTCCTAAGCTGTCCCTATCAGCGGCAGCATCCTATCCCTACACTAATAAGACCGCATGTGACGTGTGGCGCTATGCGATTCCAGCTTGTATATAGAGGCTGGGTCACATGCTGCACTGACCAATCACAGCCATGCCATTAGTAGGCATGGCTGTGATGGCTTCTAAGGGCACACGAGTCAAACACTTGTTGAATGGCTGCCCTGCAGTCTTTGAAAATGCACCATTAAATCGCTGAACACCGAACTCCAACCCGAACATACAGTGATATGTCCGTGTTCGGGTCCGTGGTCCAAAAAACCTAATGTTCGGTACGAAACCTAACTTTACAGTTCGGGTTCGCTCAACTCTAGTTATTAGGTGTGTCTAAAGATAATGCAGAGTCATTCACTTCATCCCAAGTTTTCATTCTCTTGTAACCTCTGTCAAAATTTTTAAAATCCACTTGTGACGGACCGCTGACACTCTGACCGAGTACCTCCGCCAATTGATGCTCCTAGCGCTTGCAGAGGACTCCGAGCACTCCAACCGACATCTTCAGCACTGCGGACCCCAGTTCCAGCGATGCAGCTGCGCCGGGGTCTCGCTGTCTCTCACCCACCCTGGATCCACAACCAGGATTAGGCTCCCAGTGGGTGAACCTCTCCTAAATCCAGAGAGTGTAGCAGGAACAAATCAAGCTCCTACAAGAGCTTACTCTGGGAAGTAAGTGATTATAGCAATCCCCAGAGTGTAGGTATCCCTTCCCCCAAGCATGAGCCAAGGCTTCAAGAAAGGTGCAAGTCATAGGCGTGCGCAGCCAATTGCATTAGGGTATGTACCCTAAAGCACAAGCACACGCCGCGTATATATATGTATGTATGTATATATATATATATATATATGTGTGTATGTATGTATGTATGTATGTGTGTGTGTGTGTGCTGTGTGAGGGTGCTGTATGTATGTATGTATGTGTGTGAGGGTGCTGTTAGTGTGATGTGTGTGTGTGTGTGAGGGTGCTGTTAATGTACTGTGTGTGAGGGTACTGGTAGTGTGCTGTGTGTGTGTGTTTGTTAGGGTCCTGTTAGTGTGCTGTGTGAGGGTGCTGTTTGTGTTTGTGAGGGTAGTTAGTGTGCTGTGTGTGTGTGAGGGTGCTGTTTGTGTGCTGTGTGTGTGTGTGGGTGCCGTGTGGGTGCTGTGTGTGTGTGGGTGCTGTGTGTGGGTGCTGTTTGTTTGCTGTATGTGTGTGGGTGCTGTATGTGTGTGGGTGCTGTATGTGTGTGGGTGCTGTATGTGTGTGGATGCTGTGTGTGTGTGTGGGTGTTGTTTGTGTGTGGGTGCTGTATGTGTGTGTGTGTGCTGTGTGGGTACTGTGTGTGTGCTGTATGTTTGGGTGATTTGTGGGGGTGGAGGTGGGGGCAGATTAGTTAATAAATATCCCCCCTCCCTTCTTACCTTTTGTAGGGAGGGGGATCCTTGTTGCCGCTGCCTTCCCTGGTGGTCCAGTGGAGGTGGGGGCAGATTACTTAATATCCCCCCTCCCTTATTACCTTATGTAGGGAGGGGGGATCCTTTCTGCCATCCCTAGTGGTCCAGTGGAGAGTGAACTCTAGCCTACGGGGCTAGAGTTCACTCTCGCGAGATCGGAGCATTGCCGCGGCAACGCTCAGATCTCGCGAGAGGAACCTGGCGGAGCTGCTGGCAAGAGCTCCCCGGGTCCTCTCCTGCCTCCCTCACAGGTTGGTGAGGGGAGGCTTAGAGCAGAGCCGGTGCTCGGATAGGGCCGGTTCTCCATGAGCCGACAGGGGAGATCCTGAGATCTCCCCTGCCGGTCTCAATCCATAGGCGTGCCGCGGGGATTAGGTTGTGCCCAGGCACACCCGGCACACCCCGTGTGCACGCCTATGGTGCAAGTAGGTCTGGTTTATTGAGGGCTACCTGCCCGGTATTTATGCAAGTGTCCACCAGTTGGACACTCCTCTTGGGAACCTGATGAAACAATGGGACACATATTGGATATTAGCCAATCACAGACAATACAAACAAAACACTCCCACAGTGACATCACAATCCCTCTTCTCTATCCTGGAGATAATTGAGAAGTAATCAAATTATCTCCCAGGACAGAGGCAAGACTCCATTAACCACATGGTTACAAAAAAACATAAAATTACACAATGTTACAATTACTACATAAAACATATACATGCAACATATCCCCAGATAGCTTAGATCTTAGCGCACATTATTACCGAATGGCACTCAGTTCACATAAATACAGTTCAATCGCCATGGAGCCACAGTCTTTTCCATAGTCTTTCGTTACACGAATAGGCTCCATGGCATAGCTATCTGGGGTTGCACTACTCACATACTGAAAGTCCCGAACGCCCCGGCAGAAATACACAAATAAATCTTTCTGCAGGGTAAAATACAGCTATCAGCACAGCGGCTATAGTCGGAAGGCAGAAGGCTAGCCAGTAGTCCCCTCCAGGCACAAGTGGCGAAGGGCACGTCGTCCACATCTTCCCTTTGGGGGGAAGACTAAACAGGTACCTGACCTTCTGCCGGTCAGTACCTAGGTTAGTCGGGCAACCCACCCAGTTGGAATTATTTTGGAGTTCCAACCTCTGAATATAGCAAAGGTTGGCTGCAACTAGAATGCATAATGTCAGCAGTCTAAGTATATGGTAACTCTTTTGGGAACATGAACAGTAGGCATCAGTCTGCTGTCTTTTGAATTCAATTACCTGTGATTTGTGAGAGAAGACTGCAAATCATCTGCCAAAAAGGGTCTAATTTCTTGGCAATCTCCCCCAATGGATTAAATGAAGGGTTTACGTTTACCCCCTACATTGAATAATGAGTTACACAGTGAATAATACATTAACATCTTCACTAATGCATTATTATCATATACACATATATATGTAAATACTTTTGTTTCTTATATTAAGTAAAGCCCTGTCCCCTTCTAGAGTATATATGTAGCGTTGTCATCAGTTTTTTACTGTTCTATAATTTGCTATCTCACCATGAATGATTAGGATCATAAGCCCTTTATGTGCCAGTACAAATATATTTCGTTCATGTTTGCTTACTATGAAAAGCACATATCTATTGAACACAGTCTCTATTCTACTGTATTTGGTTAATCCACCTAATAGTAGCACTTTAAATGTACAATCTTTAGATTGCATATACTGGTTTTCATTTGTTCTTTGGGAATAAAATTTTATGATCAGCGCAATGTTTAGGCGATAGTTCCCTAACAAGAACATTAGCATGCTCTATCATTCACACTAGGGGGAGGAGCGTGTTCAAACGTAGTTTGGGCGCGATCATTTGACACGCCCACATAATTCTCACTGACCCGGTATACCTATTTAAGGACCGGGAGGGGGACAGCCTGTTGCTTTACCTCTTTACCTCTGACGAAGGCGCATTGTTAGCGCTGAAACGCGCGTTAGGTAGTTTAGATAGGAGTCAGCCAAGCTGTATCTAGCTTTGAGTGAGCACGAGGATTTAGGTTCCAGTATTTTGCCGTTAGTGCAAGGGATTTTCGGGGGAATTTGCAAGACAGTTCCGATTAGCAACTGCTACTGGGTAGGCTTGTTGTTCTTTTAGCGATCACTGCTACTTAGATTACTGATGGTTTGTTACCAGCGGATAGGTTTTTTGGGGGGCATTTGAGGAGGGGAAGACTCCGTTTATATATATCCTTGAAGTGTATCCCTCTCCATTCAGTCCATTCCCTCTACCTCAGTGTTTTCTAGCTACACCATCCACTTTCCTCACCACAGAGTGGTCATTGGCAATTAGTGTAACTTAGTTACAACCTGCTGATCAGTATCTTTTTCACAAGCTGCCTATAACATTGTTTACAATTCTCCTCTCTTTTTCCTCCCTATAATCTATCCTATTTGGGCTTACAGACTCAAGCTAGATATATGATATTTTTCTCAAAGTGATATTTGAAGGATATCGAAAAGGATTATTACCACTGTTATTATTTATACCTTCTATTTTCACTGTCTCCATTTACAGTTGTGGCACTCCTTATATTATTTATTTTTTATATTTTTTCTCGTATTTATATAGTTTTATCTATCTATAATAAAGGTTAAGTTTTAACCCAATTTTCTCTAGCATTACAACTAGGATGGGGATTCCTCTTTTGGTTGACCTAGTGTAGGGTTGAGGAGATTCCTCCTCTCTATCTAGATCTTCCTATACCTTCTCCAATCTCACCAGATGTGGATCACCTAGCTGCGTTCAGTCGGCATAACTTGTCTGACCGGAAGGGATCTAAAGATCTAAAGGCCCTAAGGAGTTGAAATGTTGTGTGGTTCTTGGGTCCAGTAAAAGTTGCCCATTGGTTTGGAACAATTTGGAGTGCCTGGATTATTTTTTACTATTATATGTTACACGTGGTCTCTTTGGTACTGGGACTGATCCGGGAGCACCCTGAGATTCCATGGCGGAGGGATGAGTGCAGTTCCACCATCTACATATCTATCATTGTGGTGGTGTGATTACGTTTTACTGGTGTATTCCGTAATAAGTAATACACGAGAAGCCGAAAAAAAATAAAAAAATGAAATGGTACATATATAAATACATTTTAACTCCTTACATATTCTATTTTCTCTCCCCTTATTAATACTTTCCTTCCCTATCTCTCTACTCGCATCTTGTCAAAAAATTCCCATATATCCATCAATTATATTTCACTTTCGGGACCCTCATTGCTTAATCACTAACTTTATTGTAAATCGGGTTTTCATCTCTACTCATTATTTATTAGGTACCTAGGAGTATATTAGTTATCTTTTATATCAATTCAATTACCGTTATTTTCATTAACTTTCTGGTTTGACATTTTAAAAAATGTTTATATTAACTTTATGTATTCTAATTTATCTAAATTAGAAATCCAAATATCTCTACTTTTCTCTTTTCTTTCCTCCCGCTTCCTTCCCTCTCTCTCCCTTCCACTCTTTACAGAAATAGGTATCCTCTCTCTTTATTTACTCCTAAATCTCACTATACCTCCACCAGTTTCTCAATTATTCTTATAAAGTAATTCCACTTTATTCTATTACAAAAGAGAACAAAAAACAAATAAGTAAACAAACCCTATAGAGTATTTTAAACTCTTACAGTGTTACAACTTACCGTGTACTTTTACTTTTACCACAATGTATTATTTCTGTGTAACTTTATTATTTGGTCTTTAACTTTGGAAGAGAAGAAGCAGGCTATTCAATCTCTGGGCACTGATGTTGATATATTCGGTGTTCTTGCGGTTCTGTGGCATCTTTCAATCAGTAACACCTGAGGTAACACTTTAATGCCCAGTTTTTGAATGAAGTCCGTTAGATATTCTTCCAACTTGTCATTGGATATTTGCTCTGATATATCCCTGAATCTCAAATTGTTCCGTTTAGATCTATCTTCTGCGTCCGCTAATCTTAGTTCTATTTCACTCATTTTATTTTTTAATTCTTTTTGGTTTTCTTGTTGTTGAGCCAATTGGAACTCTAATGATACAATTTGTTCTTCATTTATTTTCAGTCAATTTCCCAGAACTTGCAGATCTTTCTTTATTTCCACTGTGTTGACCTGTGTCTCTGATTTAATTTGTCCCAGTTGTTTTTCAAAACAGACTTTTAGATATTTCTGTAGAGCAGGTTGGATTTCTTCCTGATGTGTAATTTTAATGGGATCTTCAGTCATCTCTTTCTCTTCTCTATTTGGAGTTGTCATAGCTTCATTTTCTGGATTTTTTTCTGGATTTTTTTCTAATTCTGATCTAGAATTGTGGGGGGTTTTAAAAAAGGATAAACACTTTTCGATTTTATTTTCCCCTTTCTTGTCTTTTTTTTGCGGCAGGTTTGCTTCCCTGATTTTTTTTTCCGGGAATTTAGATTAAGCCACTTTGAGGTAGAGACTTAAAATTAGATCGTGTAGTAGCTGGTAGTGTCTATCGTTTAATATGGAGTGAAAGTTATGTCCTTTTTAATTTTACATTTTTCAGGGAGAAAAAAAACGCATCACAGAAAAATCTGATATCTGTAGCTTGACAGGTGCTTAACAGGAACTTTATATTTCTCTTTTCTTACCTTGTCATTGTCACATATCCTGTTTAAAAGCAAACTTCCTCATTTTATGTATATAAATCAATGAGGAATGTATATAGTAAGCACCGTCATTAGTTGAATTTCTTGTCAATGCGGCTTATCACTCTAAGTAATAGTGCAATTCCTATTAATATGAGGAAGTGTTTGTTTTTTATCAGCTTTTCCTTTCTTTATGGTGCCTTAATGCCTCTTAATATCGTTTCTTATTCGGTTGGAAATTAAGTATCCACAGAATTGTCAGCTAAACACTCACACTCAAAAATCAATAAGTACAAATATTACTTATCTGTCTGAGGTAATAAACTTGTATTCTGCATAAACCGCATGGAGTATCCTGAATTAGGGTATATGTCAAGCAACATATACCATAAATAGAAGCGAATTAGGGATAACAACAAACAATAAGGATTTGGGAATTGTTATAGACAACAAACTATGCAACAATGTGCAATGTCAATCAGCAGTGGCTAAGGCCAGTAAGGGATTGTCATGCATGAAAAAAGCCATTAATTCTCGGGACCAGAATATCATTTTGCCTCTTTATAAATCACTGGTAAGACCACATATTGAATATGCTGTGCAATTTTGGGCACCTGTTATGAAGAAGGATATTATGGCATTAGAAAAAGTGGAGAGGCGGGCTACAAAATTAACAAAAGGAATGGAGCATTTTAGCTATGAAGAAAGGTTAACAGATGTAACCTCTTTAGTTCTTTAGTTTAGAAAAACGTCGCCTGAGGGGATATGATAACATTATACAAATATATTCGGGGCCAATACAAACAATTGTGTGGAAATCTATTCACAAACATGATTATACATAGGACATGAAGTCATGCTGTTAGACTGGAAGAAAGAAGATTTAATCTAAGGCAAAGGAAAGTTGTTGTTTTTTACAGTAAGAACAATAAGGAAGTGGAATTCTCTGCCTGAAGAAGTAGTTTTATCAGAGTCCATACAGATGTTTGAACAGCATCTAGGTGCATACTTGCAAAAAACTCAATATTTAATTATATAATTTTTCAACTGTATGGTGATAGCTTCTTGATACAAGGATAAATCTGACTGCCATTCTGGGGTCAAGAAGGATTTTTTTCCTAGTTTGTTGCAAAATTGGAAGTACTTCAAACTGTGTTTTTTTTTGCCTTCTTTTGGATCAACAGCAAAAAACAAATGTGAGGAAGGCTGAACTTGATGGACACATATCTCTTTTCAGCCAATGTAACTAACTAACTAACTAACTAACTGCTTTGCGTGCTTGCCTTAGGGTTCCTACATCTATGTCTGGGGTGGTATTTGTGTGGAGAATGCATTCAATGTAGTCTTTCAGGTGTTACACAAAAGAGGGATTCGGTAATAGTTTCATTCAGCTCCACATGTATTTTCCCTTAAAGTTATATTTGTCTCTAAGAGTGAGAGTAATTTGAGCATGGTCAGATCACTTAATATCTCCTATTGTACAATTTTCAACCTGTTGTAGGTGTGTTACAGTGACATAGCATCTGTCTATTCTATTCTGTAACAATTATGAATGCTTGAGAAATATGAATAGTCTGTTGATGTTGTATTAGTTGCTCTTCATACATCATATAGATTATGCAGGGACAGGGTAGAGTTAAAGAGTTTAGTCAATTGTTTTAGGATTTGCTGGAAATGTGAAGAAGAGTCCATCCCAGGATCAGTTATAAAGTTAAAATCACAGCATAATATCGTTAAGCCTTGTTGTCAGGCCCGGACTGGCAAATGCCCGGTGGGCGGCGATGTCCATGGGCCGAGGTCGGCAGGGGAGATTACAGGATCTCTCCTGCCAGTCTATTCAGGGCTGGCACTATCTGAGGGCCGGCCACGCTGTGTTCCATGACGGGCCGGTGGGGAGATCAAAGATCTCCCTCACGGCCCACATGTAATGTATTGCGGTCGCCAGCGGGGGAGAGAGGGAGGGAGACAGGAGAGGAACCCAGAGGAGCTCTATCTTGCAGCTCTGCCAGGTTCCTCTCGTGAGATTCATAGCGTTGCCATGGCAATGCTCCGGGTATCGCCAGAGTGAACTATAGCCCCACAGGCTAGAGTTCACTCACCACTAGCACCACCAGGGATGGCAGCACAGTCCCCCCTCCCAGGCTAAAAGTAAGAAGGGAGGGGGGATATAATCAATGCTTTTTCTTTTCTTTTTTTAAATTAATATATAGATAATAATCTGCCCCCCCAACACACAAGCCCTCCAAACATATTCACACACCAGCGCACTCACTCACACAGACACTGCACCCTTGACATTCACAGCACACACACACACACACTGTACCCTCACATTCATATAGCACCCTCACTCACACACACACTGCACTCCTGACACTCACATCACCCTCACTCACACACACACACACTGCACCCCTGACACTTACAGCACCCTCACTCACAAACACACACACACACACACACACTGCACCCCTGACACTCACAGAACCCTCACTCACACACACACTGCACCCCTGGAACTCACAGCACCCTAACTCACACACACACAAACACGCTGCACCCCTGGCACTCACAGCACCCTCACTCATACACACACGGCACCCTTACACGCACATAGCACCCTCACTCACACACACTGGGGGCCAGCCGGGCTCCTCAGCTCGAGCCAGGCATGGCTCAAGCACTCCTGCTTCCACACGAGCTGCGTGTGGCTTAATCTTCCCTTCTGCGTGGGCCGCGTGCACTAGGAGCGTCACGAGCGCGCTCTTAAAGGGGCAGTGAGAGCCAAAGGTAGATGCAGGCTCCCATTGGCCAAGTACATTTCGGCACCCCCACACACGCACGGTTTGGGGGCATAGGCATGACGTGGGTCAATCAAATGTTAATTAAGGTTCTTTAAACTTCCCTAGCCCTATCCACTTTGCCCTATCATAGTTTCTGTTTCAGTACCCTTTAGTGTGTTCCTTGATCTAATGTATTTATTCTGTTATTGACCATGGCTTTGTATCTGACTGTGATGGACCGCCTGGCACCCCGACTGGGTGACTCCGCCAATTGCTGCTTCCTAGTAATTGCGAGCACCATAAGCACTGCACTGGAACACCATAACCACCGTAGACCCTACAGCCACTGCAGCTTGGCTGGGGTCTCACTGTCCTCCACCCACCCTGGACCCAAGTCAGAGATCCAGCTTCCAGTGGGTAGACCTCTCCTACTCCAGATAGTATTGCAGGATAGCGCTTACAAAAGCTAGTGTTATAATCTTGTAAGAGCTAGTGTTGTAATCCCTTGGACTAAAATATCACAAGTCTATTTGTAGGGTATTCAGATTGGAAAGTCCATAGCATAAAATTACATCTTAAGTAGTTAAAAAATAATAGCAGGTTAGTTTAATTATAAGAAAAAAATAATAATATTAAAACAAAAATTAAGTGATATAGCAATCCCAAGATTGAATATAGCTGTCCCCTCCACTCATGAGACCATGCTCTATGTTGAGGGTGAAGAGGAACTGTTTAATGGCAGCCACAACTGGCCTTTTAGGCAAGTCCTCATGTAAGGGGTTTTCCATGACATATTCCAGAGGCATTGCCCACTGGACCTGCAAAATACACACTATAATTACATTGGCTCTCAGGTCCAGGACACTCCCACACATAACAAAACAGAGTAATCCCTCCCCTGTGACTGAGAGATAATTGATTTAGGCATTGTACTAAACTCTATTATCTCCAGGCACAGAAAACCTACACTTTACAATTGCCCAAAAGTACCCCCAAAACAAATTGAAACTCCACAAAAGTCATATCCTCTGATAGCCCCGATCTGGGGGAACAACATATCCAAATATCATCCAGATCAGTTCAGGAGTTCGGATTTCCATGGAAGTCATAATTTTGACTGTCCATGCACATGGTCCTATGCTCAAAACAGTTCCATGAAATCAGTAAAAGCAGGGGGGAAGAGTCTGCGCTGGATAACAAAAAAATAAGCAGCAACCCTAATTAGGGAATCCATCAAAACCCCACTAATACAAGCTAAAATGGGGAAGGGGGGATAAGGGCTGCGCTAAAAACTAAAACACAGTAATAAATAGCAGTAAAAGCCAGACCAAATGGTCACAATGAAATGGTATCAGCAAAATAGGTCTGTAACAAAGTCTCTATAAAATAGATAAAAAGAGTCCTTAGAAGTGGTAAAAAGTATATAAATGAAACGTCTCACCGATATAGCTGGATGGGATATGTGTACAGTCCTCAGGAGTTGATCCGTCCGGGTTGTAAAATAATCAGTTTAATCCGTGGCTTGGTGAATGGTGTCGGGAGTAAGAATTTGGCTTTATTTCTCATGGTAGCTCTGTTCGGAATGGAGATAAGCTGTACAAAAAAAAATGGTTTGCATCTTTCTCAAAAGGGAACAAATGTTCTCAGTGAGCAGTTCAGAGGTTTTGCTAGGATGTATTTAAACTAGAAGGGGGGGGCAAAAGGGTGATAAAACATCAATCCAATTGTCCCCCAAAACAAGGACAGAAGGTTAGAGTCATGTCTACAAATTCTTTAATCCGTAATCCCCAGAGGAAAGCATTGAATACTGCTTTCCTATGGGGAGGCCTAATGCACGCTCGGCCATTTCCACGCATGCGCATTAGGTCTCCCCTGCTGGCTGACGTTGGCGGGGAGGAGCATGGGCAGAGCCTGATCTAGCGCCGAGGGGCATAGGCGCTGGATTCAGGTAAGTCACTGATGGGGTTTTTACCCCTTCAGCAAGATGGGAGGGGAGCAGTGCAGAATCCTGCAGTGCCAGGAAAACAGTTTGTTTTCCTGGCACTGGAGAGTCCCTTTAACATGGTAAATTTTGAGCGAGCTTGAAAAGGGTTAAAAAAGTCCTCTTATTCCAGTGTACCTTTGCCTTGATGTGGCAGCGTAGTTTGCCTTGACGTGGCAGCTTACATCTAATGGCCATTGTATTGGAACTAAAAACCTCCATTTATTTAAATATACACAGGGATTTGGGATAGTGCACAGGTGACTCTTTCCTTTGGTTTTTATTGTATGTATTGGGGCTGATGTGTACTATAGTCATTGCTGCTGCCCAGGAGTAGTGGGAGTCTGAGAGCAGGACTTATTAGTGTTTATTTGTATTCACTTTTGTATCACACAGTCACGTTACAGTGCTGCTACCCATCCCATGTGTTCCGTATAGAAACATAGAAACATAGAATGTGACGGCAGATAAGAACCATTCGGCCCTTCTAGTCTGCCCAATTTTCTAAATACTTTCATTAGTCCCTAGCCTTATCTTATAGTTAGGATAGCCTTATGCCTATCCCACGCATGCTTAAACTCCTTTACTGTGTTAACCTCTACCACTTCAGCTGGAAGGCTATTCCATGCATCCACTATCCTCTCAGTAAAGTAATACTTCCTGATATTACTTTTAAACCTTTGTCCCTCTAATTTAAGACTATGTCCTCTTGTTGTGGTAGTTTTTCTTCTTTTAAATATAGACTCCTCCTTTACTGTGTTGATTCCCTTTATGTATTTAAATGTTTCTAACATATCCCCCGTCTCGTCTTTCCTCCAACCTATAAATGTTAAGATCCTTTAACCTTTCCTGGTAAGTTTTATCCCGCAATCCATGAACCCGTTTAGTAGCCCTACTCTGAACCCTCTCTAAGGTATCAATATCTTTCTGAAGATACAGTCTCCAGTACTGTGTACAATACTCCACCAGTGTTCTGTACAATGGCATGAGCACTTCCCTCTTTCTACTGCTAATACTTCTCCATATACAACCAAGCATTCTGCTAGCATTTCCTGCTGCTCTATTACATTGTCTGCCTACCCTTAAGTTATCAGAAATAATCACCCTTAAATCCCTTTCCTCATATGTTGAGGTTAGGACTCTATCAAATATTCTGTACTCTGCCCTTAGGTTTTTACGTCCAAGATGCATTATCTTGCACTTATCCACATTAAATGTCAGTTGCCACAATTCTGACCATTTTTCTAGTTTACCTAAATCATTTGTCATTTGGCTTATTCCTCCTGGAACATCAACCCTGTTACATATCTTAGTATCATTAGCAAAAAGACATACCTTACCATCAAGACCTTCTGCAATATCACTAATAAAAATATTAAAGAGAATGGGTCCAAGTACAGATCCCTGAGGTACCCCACTGGTGACAAGTCCAAGCTTCGAATATATTCCATTAACTACAACCATCTGTTGCCTGTCACTCAGCCACTGCCTTACCCATTCAACAATATTGGAAACCAAACTTAAAGATTGCAGTTTATTGATAAGCCTTCTATGTGCAACGGTTTAAAAGGCCATACTGAAATTTAGGTAAGCAATGTCTACTGCACCACCCTGATCTATAATTTTAGTAACCCAATCAAAAAAATCAATAAGATTAGTTTGGCATGATCTCCCTGAAGTAAACCCATGCTGTCTCTGATCTTGAAATCCATGTGTTTTTAGATGTTCAACAATCCTATACTTTAATTTGTTTTCCATCACTTTCCTCCCTACTGAAGTAAGGCTTACTGTCCTATAGTTGCCCGACTCCTCCCTATTACCTTTCTTGTAAATGGGCACAACATTCGCTAACTTCCAATCTTCTGGGACTACTCCTGTTAACAATGATTGGTTAAATAAATCTGTTAATGGTTTTGCTAGTACACCTCTAAGCTCTTTTAATAGCTTTGGGTGTATTCCATTAGGTCCCATTGACTTATTTGTCTTTACTTTTGACAGTTGAAATAGAACCTCTTCCTCTGTAAACTTACGTGAAATAAATGACTCATTTATCCTTTTTCTTAACTGAGGTCCCTTTCCTTCATTTTCATCTGTAAATACAGAACAAAAATATTCATTGAGGCAGTCAGCTAGACCTTTATCCTCTTCTACATACCTTCCTTGTTTTGTTTTTAATCTAACTAATCCTTGTTTTACTTTTCTTTTCTCATTTATGTATCTAAAAAAAGTTTTGTCCCCCTTTTTTTACTGACTGTGCTATTTTCTCTTCTGTGTGTGATTTGGAAGCTCTTATAACTTGCTTAGCCTCTTTCTGTCTAATCTTATAGATCATTTTGTCTTCCTCACTCTGTTTTTTTTTTATAATTACTAAATGCTAACTTTTTGTTTTTAACTATTTTGGCCACATCTGCCGAGTACCACAGTGGTTTCTTGAATTTTTTGCTTTTACTGACAAGCCTAATGCAATTTTCTGTTGCCTTGTGCAACTTTTAAATAATCCTATTTCTCTAGGACTCCATTTAAATTGCTCCAGTCTGATAATGACTCCTCTACACATATTCTAATTTTAGAAAAGTCTGTTTTTCTAAAGTTAAAACTTTTGTTTTTGTGTGGTGTGACTCAGTCACTGTTCTTATATTAAACCACACTGACTGATGATCACTGGATCATAAACTTTCACCTACAGTAATATCTGATACCAAATCTCCATTTGTTAACACTAAATCTAGTATGGCGCCTTTACGCGTTGACTACTCAACAACTTGTTTTAGAGACAATCCCAGTAGGGAGCTTAGAAAATGTGTGCTCCTGGCACAAGTAGCTAATTTTGTTTTCCACTTTACTTCAGGAAGATTAAAGTCACCCATGATGATAACTTCCCCCTTCATTGTCATTTTAGCTATTTCCTCAACTAGTAGATTATCTAACTTTTCAATTTGTCCTGGGGGCCTATAAATCACACCTACACGAGTTACTGTGTGATTACCAAATTCTAACGTAACCCAAACGGACTCTATGTTTGCCTCACTAACTTTTATTAGGCTAGATATTATGCTATCCTTCACATACAGGGCCACCCCTCCCCCTTTCTTGTCTTCCCTATCTTTTCTATATAAAGAGTACCCTGGTATTGCTATGTCCCAGTCATTTTTCTCATTATACCATGTCTCAGTAACAGCGACTAAACACTATCAGTTGCCATTATTGTCACAAGTTCATGGTTCTTATTCCCTAAACTGCAAGAATTTGTAGACATGACTCTAACCTTATCAGTTTTTAACACACTTGCTACAGGCACCTTCTGTCCTTGTTTTGGGGGACAATTGGATTGATGTTTTATCACCCTTTTGCCCCCCCCTCCTAGTTTAAATACATCCTAGCAAAACCTCTGAACTGCTCACTGAGAATATTTGTTCCCTTTTGAGAAAGATGCAAACCATCTTTTTTGTACAGGTTATTTCCATTCCAAACAGAGCTACCATGAGAAATAAAGCCAAATCCTTGCTCCCGACACCACTCACCAAGCCACAAATTAAAGTCCCTGATACGCATCTGCCTGTCGTTCTGAGTGTTATGCACAGACAGAACTTCAGAAGGGTTATTACGTATATAGGGGTTTTAAAAAAATACCCCTCTCTGTCTCATTAGAGATTTTTTTTTGCCTGAAGCTGAAGGAAGCAAGGAAAATTGTTAGTGCAGGATCCACCTAAGAGGTTGACGTGGCAGGTGGGCTTACATCTAATGGCCATTGGAGTGGAACTAAAAACCTCCATTTATTGAAATATATATAGGAGTTTGGGATAGTGAGCAGGTGACTCTTTTCTTTGGTTTTTATTTATGGGGGTGAGTTTGGCAACACATTGGTGAACATCCTACACCTCCTACTCCTATACCCCAAAAATAAAACTATAATTCTGCAAACAAATACAGATACTTCTAGCACATTAAATAATGCACAGTAAAACATGCTTATATGCCTAAGTACTGCGCATGCTTTGCACAATCATTCGGTAAGCAATATCACAAAAAACTTACTTGTGTTTGTTATAACATTCTAGAGGGAGCTAGGCATCGACCCATGGAGAGAATTGTCTAACTGAAAGACCGTCCTCTTTTCTGAGTTACTGTAATTTGTAAAACAGTCTATTTCAAACCAATTCTTTGCATCATTTAGGAATTTTTTTTTTTTTTAATGTTTCATTTTTATTTGGTATGACATTGCATATTAACACAGAGTGCACGGTAAACACATGAAACATAGGTACAGTAATCATGAAAATGTAACAGGTTATATAAGCATTGAACATTACGTCAATGTTTCAGTAACCCATTGCTGCGTTATGTCAAACATACAATAGTTACTGCGGAAGATGGTTAGGTATTTGCACTTAATGTGCCTGGTAAGCTTGGTTGCTCCTTGGTGTGCTGGGGTGTTGTTGGGAGGGATATACCCTAGGTATCTCTGGCGAATTCCAGGATGTATTAACTAAGCAGTGTCCTCCGCAGACAGTTGGGTTGAACATATGTTAACAGTAGGTAATACTTTACATTGATGCGTAGGCTGTGTGAGTGAAACTAGTTGTACTACCCAATCACCTCAGGTTTTGGGCTTACCTAAACAACCTAAGCCCTTGTTTTGTGGGGGGGGATTGTAAACTGGGAGATGGGGGTAGGGTGGGGGAGTTGGAAGGGAGGGGTTGAGATGCTCTCTCGTTATTATACTTTCATAGGGTGAGGCTTGTTAAGTGGATGTCACCACTATCGCTACCATTTTGACCAGGTTCGGTTATAACGCTCTAGTGTTCAACTAATTGTATGTGCCATCTTCTCGTACTGTTGGGTGATAATTACTTTGGCGAGCACCAACTTTATGTCCGGTGTTGCTGTGGATTTCAACAAAGCAGCTATACATGTTTTAGTGGCCAGTGTAATGTGGGTGAACGCTCTGATGCTTTGTAGGTTGTAAGGCTCTGTGGTAGCATGTAGAGCAGGTAGTGTTCAGGTGCTAGTGGTAGTTGTTTCCCTACTTTGGATATTATCAGGTCTTGGATTTGTTGCCAATATTGGCCTAGTGCAGGACAGTACCAGAAAATATGGCTCATAGTACCCACTTGTTGACCACAGCGCCAGCACCGTTCCTGCACCTCAGGATATATTTGTGCCAACCTATGGGGCGTATAATACCACCATAGCCACATCTTATAGGCTGCTTCCACGTGGTCTAGACATCGTGTAGCCCCTTTTTACGAGTGCCATGGCCCCGAGCCACCTGGCAGGCTCAATATCACATTTCAGCTCATTTTCCCACTGTAGATTGTTTAGTCGGTCTGTCTATGTTTAGCAAACTTTGGTAGCAGAGGGAGGGTGTTTTTTTTTTTTTTTTTGGGCCCTGGCATAGTAAGTCAAAGAGGTTTTGAGGTTTAGTAATTGTTGTCATCTTATTGGTGTTCCCTAGTATGTGTTTTATGCGTAGGTACGTAAATATTTCGCTGTTTGGGAGGTGGTACTACTTTTAGAGATCTGGGAATTGTAGCAGCCCGTCTGCCCCCAAGAGGTGTGCTATTCTAGTCACCCCTCTGTCTGTCCACCCGCTCAGAGGCAGGTCATGGGTGTGTAGTGAAGGAGGCTGGTCAGGTGTGAGGGTCTTCACATTCTCACTAAACATCTTGGGGGCCCACCTTAACCATAGATGCAGGGACACTTTCGTCATTGTAAGGAAGTGGGTTTGTCGGGGTTGGACTCTAAGGGAGTGGGGTGCACTGACAGCATTTTCCAGTTGATGCCATATTGGGCATTCCGGGGAGGAGAGGAGGCGTGCTGTCTGAGAGAGATTTGTTGCTAGATAGTATTTGGCTATGTGGGGCACTCCTACACCCCCCTCCCATAGCCAGGCTGATGTTCGCTACGGAAACCCTAGGTGTTTTTTTTTTTTTCCAAATGTGTGCATTTAGGAGGCGCTGAAGCACCCAGAGGGTATAAGTTGGTAGGCTAATAGGTAGGGCCCTAAAGAGAAACAGGATTTGTGGTAGTATGATCATTTTTATGGCGTTGATACGCCCTAGCCAGGATGTATTTTTGTTGCTATGAGTTGTCCATGATTGTGTTTTATGAGGTTTTGCTTAGAGGGTGCTAGTTGCGTTCCTAGGTAGGAAAGGGTGTTTTTCCTCCATTCAAAGTGTCCGTAGGGTCATGAGTTGGGATCGGGGCAGGTTCATGGAGAGTACTTGCATCTTTGCCACATTGTTTTTGTAATAGGAAACTCGGCCGTAGTCATTTAATAGGTGCAAGAGAGCTGGAAGGAAGTTAGAGGGTCTTGTAAGGAAAAGGAGAATGTAGTTGGCAAATACTGCTATTTTTTGTGGGCCGATTGGGGAGGGGATACCATTGATATTGGGATTCGTTTTGATCTTGTGGATTAGGGGCTCTAGCGCCAGGATAAAGATGAGGGGGGAAAGAGGGCAACCCTGCCGCGTGCCATTCGTTATGGCGAATCGTCTGGAGATGAATCCTGAGCTCATGAGTGTGGTTTGGGGGGATAAGTAAAGAGATTGGAGTCCAGTCAGGAATTTGGGTAGGAAATTGAACTTGCGGAGGACCTCCTTCATATAGCCCCAGTGGAGCCTGTCGAAGGCCTTCTCTGTGTCTAAGGCCAGCATTAGTCCCTGTGACCTGCTCATGCTCATGAGGTCCATTATGTCGAGAGCTCGTCTGGTGTTGTCCTCTACCTGGCGCCCGGGTACAAAACCCGACTGCTCAGGCGATACAAGTTGACAGAGTAGGGGGCAGATAATGTTCGTAAGGACTTTGGCGAACAGTTTTGTGTCAGCATTAAGAAGTGAGATCGGGCGGTAGTTTGCACAGGAGTCTGTAGTTTTACCCAGTTTGGGGAGCGTAATGGTTTTGGCTTCTAACATTTCCGGGGGCATGTTACCCATCTCTAGGATGTGATTGAATAGGGCCGTAAGGTGGGGAAGCAGTATGTCCTCAAAGACCCTATAGTAGTGCGTGGAGAAGCCGTCTGGTCCTGGGGCCTTGTGTTTCGGGGTGTCATGTAGTGCTCTGGATATTTCGGCAGCTAAAATTGGGCTGGTCAGTGTATCGGCCTGTTCGCTGGAGAGCTGGGGAAGGTTCACCTCCTCTAGGAAGGTAGCAATATCTTGAGGGCTGGGTTGGTGCTGAGTGTAATCTGCAGATAGATTATACATCTTAGCATAGAACAAAGCAAATTCGTCTACTATCGCCTTAGGGTTCATAAGTTTAGCACCCGTACTATCCCTGACATATGGGATTTTCATCTGGGAGGTTCGTTCCCTGAGTTGAGAAGCTAGCAGCTTGCCTGCCCTATTCCCCTGTCTGTAATAATTTGTTTTCATCTTTCCAATTGACTGTTCTACTTGTTGCATTTGTAGGGCTTCTGTGGTGGTCCTAAGCTTTTGTACCTCTTGCCCAAGGGGTTCAGTGGGTGACACCTTGTGTTGTATTTCAGCCTGCTTTAAGTCATTGAGCAAGGAGGCGTTTTTCTCTGAGAGTTGGCGCTGCATTTTCACACCCTGTTGGATGAGCATGCCGCGCGTGACTGCCTTATGGGCAAGCCACGTCGTGGCAATGGTTGTGTCAGTGTACTGGTTGTCCACAAAGTAGTGTACTAGGGATCTCCTTATCTCGGCCGCTCTCTCTGTGTTGTCTATCAGAGACTCGTTGAGTCTCCACTGTCCTCGGACCGGGTGGAGTGTGGTGAACGATGATGTAAGGGGAGCGTGGTCAGACCAGGTTATCAGGGCAATGGAAACCTCGTCTAAAGTATCTAGTGTTTTAGTATCTACCAGGCACATGTCTATCCGGGAGTATTGATCATGAACCTTAGAGTAAAAAGTGTAGTCTTTAGAGGCTGGGTACAGTGCCCGCCAAGTATCATGTAAGCCGTGGGAGTTTATGAGTGCTAACAGTTTTTCCCCCAGATGTGTAGATCTTAGGTGGGAGCCAGGGTTGCCAGTCCTATCTAGATCAGGGTCCAGCACACAATTAAAGTCCCCACAAATGAGCGTCTGCCCCTTTTTTAGCTGGTTGACCCTTCTTAAAGCTTTCCGAAGGAAGTCATATTGGTTGGTGTTGGGGGCATATAAGTTGGCTATAGTCACCTGGGTATCGTTGAGGAGTCCTACCAGTATTAAGAGCCTACCGTCTGGGCTTTTATGTTCCATCTCACATTGGAAGTGCCAGTCAGAATGAAATAGGATACTGACGCCTCGTGTCTTATTTGGTGCTAGGGCGTGATATGCCATTGGGTAGGAGGTGGACGAGAACTTTGAGGGGTTTCTGACCGAAAAGTGGGCTTCTTATATACAGACTATGGAGGCATGTAGGGTACGTAGTTGGGACATCGCGAACCTGCGTTTTTGCGGGGTGTTTAGGCCGTGGGCGTTGAGGGACACTATGTGAAATTTATGGGAGGGGGTCAATTGCAGTGAGGTCGGGTTGGCCCCGGGGCCTGTCTGGGTGAGTATAGTGTTTCCCAGTACCTCTCCGCAGTATGAGTGCGGGGTCTTGTCATTGTGTTTCCCGCTTTCTGCATAGTGGTGGAGGGGGGGCATCTCATGGGGGGGACTGGAACATGGGGAACAGTCAGATTTACAACAGTATAAACCAAAATAAGTAACATACACAGCGAATAGCACGTAAGCATTGTGTGGAGGACACCACCGCCGAGCGCGCACCCTCTACTGCACTGAGAGGGGGCCACAGAGGGGAGAGGGTTGGGGGGGGACAGGTGGACAGGAGTTGTCCTTGCAAGAGTCCATTTGTAGGCCGGGCATGGGTCTCTTCCACCGGAGTTAGAAGGGAAGGCAAATTCAGCATCTGCGCCCTGCCAATCTTCATCATTATTTATATTCCGTGTAAGGCACTTAAACGGGCAAGTTCTGTTGCTTAGGATTGGGGAGTTGCGGTCTTAGGTTAGGAATAACCAGGTTGCAGAATGGGAAGAGGGATAATGTCTCATGAGCTGGGCATAGCGGGGAGGGGACAAAGTTGCGTACCCACGTGGGTGCCAGTTGCCCCTTGTACCATGCAGTTCCATGAGTGGAAGAGTCACCATATGAGAAACTTGGGAGCTTTGGAAGCTGGCAGGAGCAGTCCAGGGCGGTTAACTCTGTAATTTCGTTGGTAGCAGCTGTTAGGCCTTGGACAAGTCTGCAGTCACCTTCCGTTTGGTGGCCTGTGAGGCGGCCATCCTGTTGTCGGGAATCAGTCCCCAGGTCTTCAGTTTCTCCATTCCCTGGGCCGAATCTTCAATTTTTGTAAGAGAGCCGTTGCGCCAGATAAAGAGTTTTGTGGGGAATCCCCAATCTGTAGGGTATTTTGTTGTTTCTGAGGCATTTTGTGACATTGATAAAGTCCCGTCTCCTAGACATCGTTGTCGGTGAGAGGTCAGCATAGAGGGATATTCCCTTGTGGGTAGGCAGCATCTCTGAGGCCTTCCTTTGTGCTGTGAGTATGGCTTCTTTGGCGCTGTAGTAATGGAGTCTGGTCACTATGTCCCTTGGGACATCTTGCGCAAGGTTTTGGGGCTTTCGCACCCGGTGTGCCCGGTCTAGGCGGAGATCCGCCGGTTCTAGGCTAGGCTGTATTGCTTGAAAGAGCCGGAGCAGGTAATATGGCAGCTCCTCCTGCGCTATAGTCTCTGGTACTCCGCGCACGCGGATGTTGTTGCGGCGGGAGTGGTCTTCCAGGTCTGCCATTTTTTCCAAGAGACGCTTGTTGTCTGTTTCCATTTTTTGGAGCTTATCCACTATAGTGTCATTTGCGTGACAGAGTTCATCGTCAAGTAGGTCTTTGCTTATATCGGAGACCGCTGAGAGGAAGTCGGTTCTCATAGAGGTGCGCAGCTCTTGTAACATGGCCGCCAGTCGCTGTTCTGACACCGAGAGATCATCCGTGTGCATTTGCCTTGAATCACTGTCAGATCGCGCGTCAGAGATGCATGTGGGCGAGTGGGAGCCGCCGCCATCTTGTTCCGAGCGCTGTCTGTCCTTCTTCCCCTGCCGGAAGAAATCTGATGCTCTTTGGGATTTTGGGGGTGCCATTATTGAGGTGGGGGGGTTCCCCTATTGTTGGGTACCTTTTTTTAGGGTGGTGTGGGTCCTTATGACGCGGTTTTGCCGCTTTTTAGGCCGCTCCGATCACGGAGCTATTACAACATGCGACCGCTCCATCCGACCGGAAGTCCCGCCCCCTTTAGGAAATTATTAATGCCACCATCCTAAGTGGAGTGAGTCTCAAGTGTAATCAGTCTATGGAGAATCTCAAAAAGGGTGGTTCGGAAAGGTTCCTAATGAGGACAAAGTCAATACGGTTGGACACCTAGCTTGAGACAGGCACATATGCTGGAACAGGAGATCTGCAGGCTCTTATGTGTTTTCATTCCAGTGAGAGTCTCTTTGGGGACTTAGCCCCAGATGAAAGGTCCTCTTGGACCAGACCCAACAGTCTGCCTTTTTGCCTAATTGTTTGCCTTTTTCAGGTGTGTGGATTAGAGATGTCTGGCCATTGTGAGTTGTTACCAGGCATGTGGGGAAAACCTGTCTGTATGGAACTTGACGTAAGAGTGAGCTCTGACGTAAGGCCAAAGTAGAGGGTGAGATGTCGGCAAATATTTGGATGTTACGGCATTCCTCAAGTAAGTTCTTTATCAAGCTACTGGCTATGGGGATGTTCTCCTTCACATGATGATAAAACCTGAGGAGAACTCTTCTGTGCGCCGCAACAGGGGCCATCTTTTCTTTGGCTACCCTGTGGATTCTGTCTAATAAAAACATGTCTACAGGAATGTCTGTGCAGATGGTCTTGAACAACCTTGTTGGAATGCTGTTAATTCATCTAGTCCGATGGATTCAGGCACTACCTGTAGGCAGAGGTTGTTCCTCCTCCAAGTCTGTGAGCTTTGAATTATGAGAGGTGATTGAATTTTCAGTTGCTGTACTTTATCTGCTAACGAATTATGGGCATGGCGAATTTGTCTATTTTAGTTTCTAAGTGGGCTGAATGGCCGCCAAAATCTTGAATATCTTTCTGCAATGCCATGAATAGAGGATTGTAGTTTTGAAATTGGTTTGTCAAATTGTGCATCCAACAAATGTTACATCATAGAAGGTGTTGAGAAATTAGCCTTCTCAAAGGTATCAACAGAGGATGGACGTGCTTATCGGCTCCCTTGTGTATCACAGTCACCATCCTGGCTGCTCTCTTGTGTCAGCCACAATTTTTATTGTGTTTTTGTGGTAAAGAAGGAGGTTTTATCTGCATGTTTTTTCAATTTATGGTTTGACATGCTCTTCTAGAGAAACACGCTCGCAGATTTCGAGGATAGTCAGTGATCCACAGGCATTGAGCACAGCTCTCATGCATTCATCTCATTCGGCAGCAGACTTCTGCCCCATAAAATCTGATTTTTTTTATGATTTGGTGTGCTATGGGTTTCTTTTCATACAAATGTATTGGGACACATGACCATTACACTACCGGGGACTTTTATGACATTGCATTCTAAATACATAGAAATTAATATGTAGTTGGTTGCCCTTTGCAGCTAGAACTCTTTCACTCTTCTGAGAAGGGTTTCCACAAGATTTTGGAGTGCTTCTGAGGGAATTTTTACTCATTCATCTATTAGATTATATGTGAGGTCAGGCACTGATGTTGGATGAGAAGACCTCCATTTCAGTTCATTCCAAAGGTCAGAGCTCTGTGCAGGTTAGTCAAGCTTTGTGCACAGTCATGCTGGAATAGAAAAGTGCCTTCTCTAAACTGGTCCCACAAAGTTGGAAGCATAGCATTGTCCAAAATATCTTGGTATGCTGAAGCATTAAGATTTATATTCACTGGAAATAGGGGGCCTAGCCCAACTCCTTTACAGTTGGTGCAGTACAGTCAAGCAGGTAACATTCTACTAGCACCTGCCAAACCCGACTTGTCCATTAGACTCCCAAACAGAGGGGCGTGATTTTTCACTCCACAGAACATGTTTTCACTGCTCTAGAGTCCAGGGGTGGCGTGCTTTTCACCTCTCGATCCGCCACTTGGCATTGTATTTGGTGATGTGAAGCTTGCATACAGCTGCTCGGTTATGGAAACCCATTCCTTGAAGCTCCTTTCACACAGTTTTGTGTTGATATTAATGCCAGTTGGAGTTTGGATTTCTTCAGCTATGGGATCAATGGAGCGTTGGGGACATTTACGCACCATGCTCCTCAGCACTTTGTGATCCCACTCTGTGACTTTATGTCTTTTTCCGTTTTGTGGGTTGTCTTTAATTGATAGATATGTGTGAAACTTCATTGCGAAAGTTTCACAATTACATAAACCATATTAAATTATTAATTGTCATATGGCAGTCTGATATTTTTACTATGTAAAAATGGGAAGTTGGAGATAAGCTTAGATAAATGGCCAAATTACAGTTGTCAAGTACACACTAGCATGTTAGTTTATTAGGTGGCTTAAATAATCACACTGCTGCTAAATTCAGTTACACTCAAAAATCAGTATTATGATCCATGGTAACATGACATTCCGGCTGGCTTTGGAGCGTAACTGAGCAGGGCCAGCAAATCTGTATTGTGCTAAGTAAGAATACCGGTATTTTATATTATGTTTTAAATTATGTAAATATGGATTGTATCATAAAGACCAAGGAAAATTTGGAGTATGATAATTGATGCTCTGTAATCATAACTGGCAGAAGTCTCTTTACGTGCAAATATAAATAAAATACTATTTTGTTTAATTAGAATTTTTAGAGTCATCTATGATTGTTTATGTTACTATAAAGACTGTGAAAGATATAACAATTTTACATTTAAATGTATTCTGTTACAATTTTTTTTAATGTTGAAATAGCAAAATATCACATGACAATGACTAAATAAAAATTTCAGATTAAAAAAAGTGAGCAGCTTACTTGATCTATTGCATAAAATACAGAGAAGCCTTGTGTTGCAACATTAAACAATAGGAAATCATGTACAAGACAGTAAGTTAATAGTGAGCAATGAGGGTGATAAGTGTTGGTTTGGTAAAACCTTCAGTTAGAGAAAAGCATAGTTTATAACGCAGTAAATTAGAGGAATATATAATTAAAGGGAACTGTGGGGAAATACAATGTGCCGATCATTATTGATGTTGATGCTGATAACAAGGCAAGGCCAATGGTCGAAGAACTGCAAACAGTTCACACTATTAGGTGAAAGTACTGTTACGTAGCATCACTTAGCGGGGCATTCTGCCATGATGTGAAATATGAAACTGAGAATGGGAAGAAGGTTAATTGCATATAGACAGTACAAACATAACATCTCAGTATAATATTGCAGCCAGACAATAAACGACTGAGCTGTAATAGTGTTGGGGCCTCAGTTAAATAGGTTGCCATGTAGGCAGGTAGGTTACCCTGCGTCTGTACATGTCAGGTTCTACTTTGTTATAGCATGGGGATTATATGTCTGTATTTGTGTATCCTAGTTGCCACACTCCCTATATTATTTATCATATAATTAAGACGTCACTTTATCACTTCCAAATATTAATGTTCCAATCATGCACAATATATTCATGCATTTTTATTGGGAAAAATTATTTCTGTCTGTAGTTATGAAAAACAAGGAAAATGCAATAATAGGTTACCATGACAGTTTACAAAGTTTCCTAAATTTTCAATTTTCTCTTTAGGGGTTTAAATCCAGTAAACAAACTAACAAGTGTCTTAAAGGAACACTTTGGGTACCATAACAGCATCATTGTTCCTTTCTCTCTTTGTTTTTATGGGGAGCTACTGATTGGCTTAGAGTGTCAGCTGATAAGAATTTCCTAAAGAAACGGCGCCGCACAGCAGAATTTGGGGGTTAACTGTTCACAACACCTGCAGGTTAAAGGAAATGCCAGGAACCTTAATTTTGATGACGTTGTCAAGTATTGAAACAGCACTTTAAAAAAATTACACATTTTCTTACATCTTAAAACATGAGGATGTGCATCCTAGGGAAAAAATATAACATAATGCCTCCCATTCTAGGGATCTAATCCGCCTATGTCATCTTTTTTCACAGTCCGACGTTTCTCTCCCAAGAATTCTCCCTCTTACTTCATAGTAGCTTTAGATATAAATACAAATGTGGGCACTGCATTAATTAAGCATATACTAAAAATACTGTCAAGTCGGATTACTTTCTACTAGAAAAAGTAGCACACCGGAAAAAAAGGTAATGGTTATAAGTCAAACGATCTTTCCTATTTACTTTACAGCTTGTCAGTTAACACACATAATTCAGTTATTTCAGATGCGAACAATCAGCTGATGAACTACAACTGACTCATAAACTGGACTTCTGCATGGTCTAACTGTCTGTTAGTGGAAAGCTCCTTGCCACAGTTATATGCTCTGTATGAACTATTTGTATATATTTATGTACATGCCTTGGTCATTTCTTTTAGTTTTTGTTATCTGTGTTCCCCTGATTCCCCCACTCTTTTAAGAGTGATATTATATTGTGTTTTGATGGATACTTGTACTCCGTACTATTATATTTTATGTATTGTTTTAACTATGTCACTGAAAGTAGACCAGAGAGTTCTCAAAGGCTAGCACTTGTGTCAAACAATGCAATGTTTGTGTTCCTGTACCTTGTGAGCCAAACAGTCTTTGAAAGATAATATTAGGAGAAGTCATGGCTAGAGTTGAGTGAACCTGGACTGTAAAGTTCGGGTTCATACTGACAATTAACATTACGGTTTTTGGACCCCGGACGCGAACACGGACATATCACTGTATGTTCGGGTTGGAGTTCGGTGTTCGTCGATTTAATGGCGCGTTTTGAAAGGCTGCAGGGCAGCCAATCAACAAGCGTTTGATTGTGTGCCCTTAGAAGCCATCACAGCCATGCCTTCTAATGGCATGGCTGTGATTGGCCAGTGCAGCATGTGACCCAGCCTCTATATATAAGCTGGAGTAGCGTAGCGCCGCACGTCACATGAGCTCTTATTATTGTAGGGAGAGGATGTTGCCACTGTGAGGGACAGTTTAGGAAAGAATTCTGCAAACTAGTACATTAGTGGGGTGGGGTGCACTTCATATCTGAGAGTCAAATAGAAGCTTCAAATACCGCGGTTACATCAGAGTTTTAAAAAGTAAATTTTTTTGGTGCTAAATAGTACATTAGTGGGGTGCTCTTCATATCTGAGAGTCAAATAGAAGCGTCAAATACTGCTGTCACATTGCAGTTTTAAAACTTGAAATTTTTGAGGGGCTAAAAAGTACATTAGTGGGGTGCTCTTCATATCTGAGAGTCAAATAGAAGCATCAAATACTGCGCTTACAGTGCAGTTGTAAACATTCTAATTGTTTTGGTGCTAATCTGCTAAATAGTACATTAGTGGGGTGCACTTCATATCTGAGAGTCAAATAGAAGCGTCAAATAGTGCGGTTACAGCGCAATTTTAAACATTCCAATTGTTTTGCTGCTAAACTGGTAAATAGTACATTTGGGGCGTGCTCTTCATATCTGAGAGTCAAATAGAAGCGTCAAATAGTGCGGTTACAGTGCAATTGTAAACATTCTTATTTTCTGGGTGCTAATCTGCTAAATAGTACATTAGTGGGGTGCACCTCATATCTGAGAGTCAAATAGAACCGACAAATACTGTGGTTACAGCGCAGTTTGACACATTCTAATTTTTTTGGGTGCTAAATAGTACATTTGCGGCCTGCACTTCATATCTGACAGTCAAGTAGAACCGTCAAATACCAATATAACAATATTGTGATTCGGGGGCAATACCCTCACAAGTCAAACTGAGAGTTCAGTTTATAGGGAAAACTGTTGCCTGGATACAATTCTAAAACAATTACATATGTCCTTTGCAGAGTTTACATGCTGGAAAAACACAGGTGCCAACCTCTGTGGCTTTCTGCAGTGTGCAGACCAGGAAGGAGGGCAGGGTTGAGGAGTGGGTGGAAGATGATGTGGAGGATGATGAGGTCCTAGACCCCACATGGAATCAAGGTCATGTGAGTGACATGTGCAGTGTGGAGGAAGAGACGCTGGTCGCACAGAGGCACCAGCACAGCATAAGAGGGAGCAGGGTGCAAAAGCAGAGCGGCTGTCCCCTAGCGCTCGTCGGCATGTATTAGCTCGAGAATTACCAGTTATCCAAGTAACAGATGTAGCGATCAAAGGATCCATAATAGAGTTGAGCGGTACCAGATTTAACGAGCCATTCTTAGTTTCACAGTCAGGAGGGCAGTCTGGTGACTTGGACCCAGACACTGTCTGGGCGGCGGTCGGACGACCGGGACCCAGTATGTTCTCTACAGTCAACAAAGTGCCTGCGCAACTATAATGTTGACAGCAACTCTGCCAAACGGATCTTCACTAATAGGTAGGGGCCCTGTGCCGGTCCCTTCTCTTCCCCACTCTCTGGGAGACATCTGGCAGTACTGCCTCAGATCCTGAGAGATGCCTGGCCAGAAGAAGCTGTGGGTGAGCCGAGACGCTGTCCGGCTCCTGCCCAAATGCCCTGCCAAGGGGATATCGTGAGCTAGCTTCAGCAGCTCTTACCAATACTTCTTGGGTCTGGGGCTGGCGGTCTCTCACCGGCCGTGTCATTGGGGAGCCCATTGAAAAAGTGCTCTAGCATGACGAGCTGGGTGATCTCCTGCTGGAACTTGGCTTGATGGGAGTTGAGCCAGTTCTGGGTGGCCCTTGTGATGTGGCATGCCCACTATGCATGGGAGTTCTTCTCCCCTTTCCAGGTCTCCCTAAACGTTCAGCGGTATTGCTCGGGGGTGACCGCACACCGGGCCAGGAGGATTTGGGTAATAAAGGGATAGTCTCTGATCTGCTCTTCTGGTACAGCCCGGTAAATATTCGCTGCCTTCCCCACTAGTTTGCTGGCCAGGATGGTGACCCAGTCGCCGGGGTCCATGTCTTGGAGTAGGCACTGGCACTCAAAGTCTTGTAAAAAGTCATCAAGTGTTGGCTTCCTCCTCCTCCTCCACCCCTGCTTCCACCTACACCGCCACGGTCACCGCCTCCTCAACCTATGGGTCACTTAGTATAAACTATGTACACAATAGCAGAGGCTTGTGAAGGCCTTTTCTCCATGAATCTTTTGTTGAGCTTAGTTTGAACAATGAAAGAGAATACCCTGCACTCCAACCCTCTCTCAAATGGATAATTTTGGTGATCCTCCTGACAGCCATGCTTTAGATTTTGATTTATGTTCTTCCAAAGTTAAAATCAAAGATTCCATATAGTGCTATTTTATGGCTCAGCTGTATTTTAAATTTTTATGTTATTTTAAGTGATTTCCCTATCCACATTTGTTTGCAGGGCACTTGTCCTACTTTTACCCCCATTTTACTTCCTTTTGCAGCCCTCTAGCCCTTTCCAGGACTTTTTTAGAGGCATTTTTGTGCCCAAATGTTCGGGTCCCCATTGACTTCAATGGGGTTTGGGTTCGGGGTCAAGTTCGAGCCCGAACCCAGACTTTTTTTCAAAGTTCGGCCGAACCCGCCGGACCTGAACATCCAGGTGTCCGCTCAACTCTAGTCATGGCATAATGTACAATACTTGCCTGCAGAAGAGATGTTACCTACCCAGTAGAAGGATTGGACAGAGGGGCTGAACCTGATAGTCCATTGGGTAGAAGGCGAGACACTATTCTGAAAAACTCATATCCACATGGTCCTTTGTGGTAGAGGAAAAAGGAAAAATAACTCAGCTAGATAGGTCTGTGTTAGAGAACTTACCATGATCTCAACATTTTTTTGTGCATACTGATGTAAAACGTTCTTATAAGCTTGTAAGTTTATTCATGCACTACAAAAATAAATATTTAAAAAAAAAAAAAGTATTGGGGCAAATATGGACGCAACCTCATTGTTACTTAGTTGTGGTTGCCTCATTCTGGCTACTTACAAATCTGAGCCAAGATCTGAACACCATTTTAAATTGGCACCCTTAATTAGTGGAATCCTTCCTGATGCTATCTCCGCACGCGTCAGTGACACTAAATTGACGCAAGGGCCTGAACCTATATATACTCTTGCATTTCTAAGGTCCGGTGCCCTTTCATAGTTACATAGCTGAAAAGAGACTTGCGTCCATCAAGTTCAGCCTTCCTCACATTTGTTTTTTGCTGTTGATCCAAAAGAAGGCAAAAAAACCCAGTTTGAAGTACAATTTTGCAACAAGCTAGGAAAAAAATTCCTTCTTGACCCCAGAATGGCAGTCAGATTTATCCTTGGATCAAGCAGTTATTACCCTACATTGAAAGATTATATCCTTGAATATTCTGTTTTTGCAAGTATGCATCTAGTAGCCGTTTGAACATCTGTATGGACTCTGATAAAACCACTTCTTCAGGCAGAGAATTCCACATCCTGATTGTTCTTACAGTAAAAAAACCTTTCCTTTGCCTTAGACGAAATCTTCTTTCTTCCAGTCTAAACGCATGGCCTCGTGTCCTATGTAAAGTCCGGTTTGTGAATAGATTTCCACACAATGGTTTGTATTGGCCCGAATATATTTGTATAATGTTATCATATCCCCTCTCAGGCGACGTTTTTCTAAACTAAATAGGTTTAAATTTGTTAACCTTTCTTCATAGCCGATATGTTCCATTCCTTTTATTAATTTTGTAGCCCGCCTCTGCACTTTTTCTAGTGCCATAATATCCTTCTTTAGAACAGGTGCCCAAAATTGCACAGCATATTCAATATGGGGTCTTACCAGTGATTTATAAAGAGGCAAAATTATATTCTCGTCCCGAGAATGAATGCCCTTTTTCATGCATGACAATACCTTACTGGCCTTGGCCACTGCTGATTGACATTGCACATTGTTGCATAGTTTGTTGTCTATAACAATTCCCAAGTCCTTTTCATGTGTTGTTATCCCTAATTCGCTTCCATTAAGGGTATACGTTGCTTGTGTATTCTTTACGCCGAAGTGCATAACTTTGCATTTTTCAACATTAAATTTCATCTGCCATTTGAGTGCCCAGTCCCCCAGTCTATCTAAATCCCTCTGCAGCAAAGTAATATCTTGCTCACATTGTATTGTTTTACAAAGTTTTGTGTCATCTGCAAACACTGAAACATGACTTTCAATGCTGTCTTCAAGATCATTTATAAACATGTTAAATAGAAGGGGTCCCAGAACAGACCCCTGAGGGACACCACTTGCCACCTCTGTCCAGCTTGAAAATTTACCATTAATGACAACTCTTTGTACTCTGTTTTTAAGCCAATGTTCTACCCAAGAACAAGCATTTTCATCTAGACCGATTTCCTTGAGTTTGAACACTAATCTATTGTGTGGAACTGTATCAAATGCCTTGGCAAAATCCAAAAAGATCACATCCACGGCAACACCCTGATCTATACTTCTACTTACTTCTTCGTAGAACGCAATCAAGTTAGTTTGACATGACCTGTGCTTCATAAAACCATGCTGATTTTTGCTGATAACCATGTTCTTCTCAAGGAATTCTTGAATATTATCCCTTAATAACCTTTCAAATATTTTACCAGCCACAGAAGTTAAGCTCACAGGTCTATAATTTCCAGGCAAGGATTTTGAACCCTTTTTGAATATAGGAACCACATCTGCCTTCCTCCAATCCTCCGGAACACTTCCTGAAAGAAAAGAATCTTGAAAGATTAAAAACAGAGGTTCACTTATTTCTGCACTTAGTTCCTTAAGTACACGTGGATGGATACCGTCAGGCCCTGGAGCTTTGTTTATATTAACTTTCTTTAGTTGCTGCAGCACCTTGTCTTGAGTTAACCAATTACAATTATTCTGCAAGTTTTTAGTAGCAATCATTTGCACATCTATTGCCATGGGTTCTTCCTTAATATATACGGAGGAGAAAAAGTTATTTAAAATTCCTGCCTTTTCCTGGTCTTCATTAATTAACACCCCCGTTTCAGTTTTTAGTGTACCTACACTTTCATTTTGTTTTTTTTAGAATTTATGTACTTAAAAAATGCTTTGGGGTTGGTTTTGCTCTCTTCAGCTATCATTATTTCATTTTGAAGTTTAGCAAGTCTAATTGCCTTTTTGCACGCATTATTTGCATCCTTATATCTTTTATAAGATGCATCTGATTTGTCCGATTTAAATGCTTTAAATGCCCTTCTCTTAGTTGTAATCTCTTGTTTTACTTCTCTACTAAGCCATGTTGGTTTTAATTTGTTTCTTTTATATTTATTTCCCAATGGTACATACTGAGAAATGTACCTTTGTAATATTTGTTGGAAGATGATCCATTTATCCTCAGTGTTCTTTTCACTAAAGAGTTTATGCCAGTCAATATATTGTAAAGCTTCCCTTAACTTATTGAAATTGGCCTTTTTAAAATTATATGTTTTAGTATTCCCCATGTGCTTTTGTTTTTTTGAGTTTATTTCAAAGGACACTATATTGTGATCACTATTTCCCAAGTGCTCACCTACTTGAATGTTGGTCAAAAGATCAACGTTGTTTGTTAAAACCAGGTCCAGACAAGCATCCATTCTAGTTGGTGCTTGTACAAGTTGTGACATGAAGGTGTCATTTAACAAGTTTAAAAACCTAATTCCCTTTGCTGAGGCACTAGTCCCTCTGTCCCAATTTATATCCGGGTAATTAAAATCTCCAATAATTAAAGTGTTACCCAGATTTGCAGCTTTCTCAATTTGCTCAAACAGCTGTTGTTCCTCGTCAATATTAACATTAGGTGGTTTATAACATATCCCAACCAATAGTTGGTTTCCCTTCTTTTCCCCCAAGCAGATATTTACCCATAAAGCTTCCACATTATCCTCCTCGCATTCCATTTGCTTAACATTTGGCTTTAAATCATGTTTGACATACAAACATACCCCACCACCCTTCTTGTTTTTCCTATCCTTCCTAAATAACATGTACCCATTTAAGTTAGCTGCCCAGTCATGTGTCTCATCCCATGATAGCATTTTGGTACTAGGCTGCCCTTATGGGTGCGATACGTCTGATATGCAAATGTTGAATGTTCTCTTTATAATTGCACAAGTGAGCAAAAACATTTTTAAAACCGGAGCTGGGGGACTAACCGAATGGCAAGCTATTGTGGTTTTTCTGAGCCTTTTTCCATTCTCAAAGTTCTCATATTCTCTGTTTTTGTTGAAATACATTTACATGGGCATTCCCTAAGGTAAAAGGGTTATTCATATGTGGATCCCGTTCTCCTAGTGCCTAGAGAGGCATCAATTACACCTTGCTGACGAGGCCCAAAGAAGACTATTGACCTTGTTTGTGCTTTTGTGATTTTGTACCTTTCCTCCTCCTGGTCTGTATCTAGATAAATTTTGCTTTGAAATTTCCTGTTTCTATCCTAAGCGTTAACTTGACTTGGCTAGAGTCTTTGACAAAGGAGAGACCAATAAGTTCATGCTCACTATGATTGTGCCATTATCCTCCTGGATGGTACTATTGTCTATTTCGAACATTAAGCTCCATGTTGCAACTCGCAAACTGGCTCCAAGATATATTTGCCCCTACTGCATCATCAAAAGAGTCAACCAGTGGCCTATACCTTAGCTCTGCCTAGGATCCTCTGTTTTTCCAAAACTTTTCATATCTAGATCCTTACACCCTTTGTTTGGCTTTGGCTCAAGTGCCCCCATGAATGATACTCCACTGCGAATGACCGAAAGACAGTCTGGCATTTGGTTATTCACTCATTCCACACTTGGTGGGCTTGTATTATTTTTCTGTGTAAATGACCGAAGATCCAAATTTTAGTTCATTTTGCAGTTCATCCAAAGATGAATGCACATGAAGTGGCTTGGGGGAGGAAATTAGACACATGGACAGGCATGGTATTGCCATGTTCGACCTGCGTAATGTCCAACATCCCCGTTCTGTGGATTAAACAAAGAGGTTAGAAATTGTTTACGCTCCAAATGTCTGCACCCTGAGTTTGACCAATCCATAATTACCTTTATGGCATGCATGGGCAGAGACCCTTGAAAAGGCTTGGAGAAGGTTCTAAAATTGATCCAAGACAAAATTCTAGATGCTTTGGGTCCTGTTGCCCAGATTCTTTATTTGACTGACTCTGCCATGTGATCAGGCACTACCCTTGATCCTCACACAATTTGGGAGTGGGCACAGCATACAGTATTTTTAATAGGCAATGTGAATGTGGCGTTGTCCTTGGAGAAACTCAAGACTGTCTTATTCGGGATTGATCCAAAACTGTTGGGCTCCCAGACAAAGGGGATGTTGTTTGGCGAACCTTTCTTGAAAGAGTGTAAGAAGTCCTACATTTCTCCAGCTGAACACCACTGTCCCAGCCCCTGCTGACTCATTCAGCAACACTGACACCGGCCTCTGCACGCAAGCTCCTTTTTATGATGTGGTGCATGCGTGCTGGCATCATGATATCACGAATGACAGAATAAGGCTTACATTATGGGGTTGTGGATATAGCAATTATGCCCCCAGCCTGTAAAAAAGAACAGTTTCAAGTGCCTTGTGGTTTCTCCTTGACCCAATAGTATGTTTATACTATATTGAATTACTGTTACTTACCCTGCTTTCCACTTGACCATTTTGTATTCTGGTATCCCTGACCTGGCTCTGTCTTACAGTCCAGGATTTTGGGGATTACCCAGTTGTGTCCAAGGTGTTTTTAGAAAGAAAACAAAAACATTGTATACACAACAGAATAATCCCTAAATCCTGGACTAGTAGGGGGTACTTGAGGACTGGGTTGGGAACCACTGGTCTATCTGAATTCTAGCTTACCTTGATTCTGACTAGTCCTTACTATTCTACATGTCTGACTGTTTACAGTGAAGTCCAGCCACACGGTAACACATTTAATTACTGTGGTTATACTTTGCTTAATGGGGTATTAATAAAGAGTTACATAAACGGGGTATTGATAAAGAGTTACATAAACACGTAAATATGTTCTCTACCCTGAATAAGGAATAGTCAAGACTCTAGAAGGCGTTTAACCCCTCTATCACCCTGGGCATTTTTTTAAAGGGCTTGATGACAGTGGGCCAGGTCTTTAGCCAATTTTGGCCATCTTGCTCAAGGGTTATACAACTCAAGTTTTCTACACAGGATACTGAGGCCCTATGAGTCGCTCCTCTTTAAGGACTCACAGGTTGCTGACAGGGCACGGGGGTGGAACCTGTGGACAAGGTTGTGGTAAATTTTCTACAAGTGAGTACAACTGTAACAAATCCTTCTTTCCCTTCTCTAACAGCAGGGATGTCTCTCTTTTCACAGAATTGGTCTACAATTTCCACTAACTCTTGGGTCCTCCAGATGGTGGCTGATTATGTAAAGTTCCATCACCACTGCTTCAACACTATGTACCGCTGCAACGGATGAATAAACACCAACAGCAACTTATTGTCACATATTCATCCGCTAATAGAAATGTGGTTAATGACATTTACTGTCCACACAGGAAAACATGTTCCGAGCAGCAACCTAATCCACAGAAGGGTTAATGCTGAGCAGTAATTGTGCAAATGAAACCTGGTGTCATGTATTCATCCGCTTAGAGAAAAGTGATTTAATGACATTTACTGTCCACACAGGAAAAGTTGTGCCGAGCAGCAACCTAATCCACAGAAGGGTTAATGCTGAGCAGCAATTATGCAAATGAAACCTGGTAACTGACTTTGGGGTCAAAGGCCGGTTACAGCCTATCAGAACTAAAGGAGGGGTATTTAGGCCCAGTTCTCAGCCTGCTCAGTGCCCTGTCGTGGTTTCCCTTGTGGTTGTCTGAGAGCGCGTTCCTGTTTATAGTTTTCTACCTGGTTTTTGACTTTGGCTTTGTTTATTGACTTCTCTATATTCTGGTATCCTGACTCCTGGCTTTCCTCATCGCTGTGTCCCTTTCTGTGTTCCCTGACCTCGGCTAGTATTTTTGACCATTCTTTGTACGTTAAATCCGGCCATTCTAAGGACCGGTAATACGTTACTTATTTGTCATCCATGCTGTACAGTTCTACGTGCTGGATCAAACAGTAATCCTGACACTTATCAATGAAGAGATTCGTGCACTGCAGCTCAAAAGGGCTATTCATTTAATGCACCCCACAGACATGGATGGATTCTTCAGCAATATATTTTTGGGAAAACACTGGAAATTTCAATCTTTGAGAGCCTACATCACTTACCATCACTTCAAGATGGAAGGAATAGGTTTACGCATTGTTTGCAAAAAACAAGAGTAAAATGCACACACTTTGTTTCAAATAAATACTTGGGTTTTAGAAGAAACCTCGGGTGTGCTTGGATATTTATTTTTTTTCCTTGGGATTGTTTTACACAACTGGATCTGAAGCACTGAGGATCCTACCTCTCTGTTCCGATGCACCACAACAGTCACAAATTCCTACATTTTCTATGACACAAGTTTCCCTGGCAATTCACATATCTACTGTTTTGTATCATCTCCATACCATGGTGTTTTACAAAAACCTATGAAACTTGTGATGTCCCATCTGCAATCCCAGGGCATTCTTTGCATCGTCTACCTCAATGACATCCTAAGTTTTGGCACCGAAGTGGACATTCTACAAAGACACACTGACTATATTCAGGCCTGTCTTTAATACTAATTGGACTCTGGGCAAGCATTTGATCCCCACCGCCCCCACACTTCCAGGCATGCAATCGCAACCTGCACCTCAACGCAATGGCAGAACTAAAGTACAGAGGGCCCTGGTGCAATACATTTTTTTGACCTCCTCCTATTTCAAGGGTGGCCAAAAGGTAGATCCTCATCTCTCATGCTGCTCCAACAATGCTTTGACAGTTAGCATGTTTTTATATGGAGTATGTTTGTTTGAATGCATGGGTGTGTTTGTATGTAATGTTGGCATTTGAATGCAAACATGCATTTATGTGTTGGTGTTTGAATGCTAGGGTGTGGTTATATATAATTTTGGTGTTCATCACAAAGGTATGTTTATTTGCAGTGTTGATGTTTCAATGAAGGAGGGTGCTGAAGTTTGAATGCATGGGTGTGTTAGTGTGTAGTGTTAGTATTTGAATGCTGAGATGTATGCACATATACTGCCACACAAACACATTGATATACATACGCACACCCACTCTGAAATACCTGCAGATACACAGATATGCACACTGAAACACATGCAGATATACAGACACATATACACAAATGGACACACACACACACACACAGATACACAGACTGACACAGATATAGACACACCGACACACATGCAGATACTCAGACACACAGATACACACACTGATACACATGTAGATACACAGATACACACACTGACAAAATACAGATACACACACTGACAAAAAAACACACAGATACACAAACTAACAACATACAGACGCTCATATACAAACACAGACAATATACAGATACACACATGGAGACAGACACGTATTCTGACAGACATACAGACAGACACTGACAGACATACTGACATGCACATAGATACACACATTGACACACACGCAGACACATACACTGACACCCACTGACAGACACACTGAAACCCACATATACTGACAGACATACTGACACACACACACACACAGAAACACATAATGACAGACACACAGACACATTTACTGACAGACATACTGAGGCCAAAGACCTTATGAACTGTTGCATCAACCTGAGGATGTGTGGGTGGTGAGATACATCAACCGATTGGGGAGTGCTCGATCAAGGACTTGTCAAATCTTGCCAGGAACATTTATCAGTTCTATTTAAAAAACACTGGAGCAATGTCCATGATTGGATGCTGGACCAACAGCTCTTCTTTTGTCCGAAAGACCTAAAGGC
>OW240922.1:19469933-19542824 GCA_933207985.1 Pelobates cultripes | reverse complement strand
AGTGTAATCAGTCTATGGAGAATCTCAAAAAGGGTGGTTCGGAAAGGTTCCTAATGAGGACAAAGTCAATACGGTTGGACACCTAGCTTGAGACAGGCACATATGCTGGAACAGGAGATCTGCAGGCTCTTATGTGTTTTCATTCCAGTGAGAGTCTCTTTGGGGACTTAGCCCCAGATGAAAGGTCCTCTTGGACCAGACCCAACAGTCTGCCTTTTTGCCTAATTGTTTGCCTTTTTCAGGTGTGTGGATTAGAGATGTCTGGCCATTGTGAGTTGTTACCAGGCATGTGGGGAAAACCTGTCTGTATGGAACTTGACGTAAGAGTGAGCTCTGACGTAAGGCCAAAGTAGAGGGTGAGATGTCGGCAAATATTTGGATGTTACGGCATTCCTCAAGTAAGTTCTTTATCAAGCTACTGGCTATGGGGATGTTCTCCTTCACATGATGATAAAACCTGAGGAGAACTCTTCTGTGCGCCGCAACAGGGGCCATCTTTTCTTTGGCTACCCTGTGGATTCTGTCTAATAAAAACATGTCTACAGGAATGTCTGTGCAGATGGTCTTGAACAACCTTGTTGGAATGCTGTTAATTCATCTAGTCCGATGGATTCAGGCACTACCTGTAGGCAGAGGTTGTTCCTCCTCCAAGTCTGTGAGCTTTGAATTATGAGAGGTGATTGAATTTTCAGTTGCTGTACTTTATCTGCTAACGAATTATGGGCATGGCTAATTTGTCTATTTTAGTTTCTAAGTGGGCTGTATGGCCGCCAAAATCTTGAATATCTTTCTGCAATGCCATGAATAGAGGATTGTAGTTTTGAAATTGGTTTGTCAAATTGTGCATCCAACAAATGTTACATCATAGAAGGTGTTGAGAAATTAGCCTTCTCAAAGGTATCAACAGAGGATGGACGTGCTTATCGGCTCCCTTGTGTATCACAGTCACCATTCTGGCTGCTCTCTTGTGTCAGCCACAATTTTTATTGTGTTTTTGTGGTAAAGAAGGAGGTTTTATCTGCATGTTTTTTCAATTTATGGTTTGACATGCTCTTCTAGAGAAACACGCTCGCAGATTTCGAGGATAGTCAGTGATCCACAGGCATTGAGCACAGCTCTCATGCATTCATCTCATTCGGCAGCAGACTTCTGCCCCATAAAATCAGATTTTTTTTATGATTTGGTGTGCTATGGGTTTCTTTTCATACAAATGTATTGGGACACATGACCATTACACTACCGGGGACTTTTATGACATTGCATTCTAAATACATAGAAATTAATATGTAGTTGGTTGCCCTTTGCAGCTAGAACTCTTTAACTCTTCTGAGAAGGGTTTCCACAAGATTTTGGAGTGCTTCTGAGGGAATTTTTACTCATTCATCTATTAGATTATATGTGAGGTCAGGCACTGATGTTGGATGAGAAGACCTCCATTTCAGTTCATTCCAAAGGTCAGAGCTCTGTGCAGGTTAGTCAAGCTTTGTGCACAGTCATGCTGGTATAGAAAAGTGCCTTCTCTAAACTGGTCCCACAAAGTTGGAAGCATAGCATTGTCCAAAATATCTTGGTATGCTGAAGCATTAAGATTTATATTCACTGGAAATAGGGGGCCTAGCCCAACTCCTTTACAGTTGGTGCAGTACAGTCAAGCAGGTAACATTCTACTAGCACCTGCCAAACCCAGACTTGTCCATTAGACTCCCAAACAGAGGGGCGTGATTTTTCACTCCACAGAACATGTTTTCACTGCTCTAGAGTCCAGGGGTGGCGTGCTTTTCACCTCTCGATCCGCCACTTGGCATTGTATTTGGTGATGTGAAGCTTGCATACAGCTGCTCGGTTATGGAAACCCATTCCTTGAAGCTCCTTTCACACAGTTTTGTGTTGATATTAATGCCAGTTGGAGTTTGGATTTCTTCAGCTATGGGATCAATGGAGCGTTGGGGACATTTACGCACCATGCTCCTCAGCACTTACTGATCCCACTCTGTGACTTTATGTCTTTTTCCGTTTTGTGGGTTGTCTTTAATTGATAGATATGTGTGAAACTTCATTGCGAAAGTTTCACAATTACATAAACCATATTAAATTATTAATTGTCATATGGCAGTCTGATATTTTTACTATGTAAAAATGGGAAGTTGGAGATAAGCTTAGATAAATGGCCAAATTACAGTTGTCAAGTACACACTAGCATGTTAGTTTATTAGGTGGCTTAAATAATCACACTGCTGCTAAATTCAGTTACACTCAAAAATCAGTATTATGATCCATGGTAACATGACATTCCGGCTGGCTTTGGAGCGTAACTGAGCAGGGCCAGCAAATCTGTTTTGTGCTAAGTAAGAATACCGGTATTTTATATTATGTTTTAAATTATGTAAATATGGATTGTATCATAAAGACCAAGGAAAATTTGGAGTATGATAATTGATGCTCTGTAATCATAACTGGCAGAAGTCTCTTTACGTGCAAATATAAATAAAATACTATTTTGTTTAATTAGAATTTTTAGAGTCATCTATGATTGTTTATGTTACTATAAAGACTGTGAAAGATATAACAATATTACATTTAAATGTATTCTGTTACAATTTTTTTTAATGTTGAAATAGCAATGACTAAATAAAAATTTCAGATTAAAAAAAAAGTGAGCAGCTTACTTGATCTATTGCATAAAATACAGAGAAGCCTTGTGTTGCAATATTAAACAATAGGAAATCATGTACAAGACAGTAAATTAATAGTGAGCAATGAGGGTGATAAGTGTTGGTTTGGTAAAACCTTCAGTTAGAGAAAAGCATAGTTTATAACGCAGTAAATTAGAGGAATATATAATTAAAGGGAACTGTGGGGAAATACAATGTGCCGATCATTATTGATGTTGAAGCTGATAACAAGGCAAGGCCAATGGTCGAAGAACTGCAAACAGTTCTCACTATTAGGTGAAAGTACTGTTACGTAGCATCACTTAGCGGGGCATTCTGCCAGGATGTGAAATATGAAACTGAGAATGGGAAGAAGGTTAATTGCATATAGACAGTACAAACATAACATCTCAGTATAATATTGCAGCCAGACAATAAACGACTGAGCTGTAATAGTGTTGGAGCCTCCGGTAAATAGGTTGTCATGTAGGCAGGTAGGTTACCCTGCGTCTGTACATGTCAGGTTCTACTTTGTTATAGCATGGGGATTATATGTCTGTATTTGTGTATCCTAGTTGCCACACTCCCTATATTATTTATCATATAATTAAGACGTCACTTTATCACTTCCAAATATTAATGTTCCAATCATGCACAAAATATTGATGCATTTTTATTGGGAAAAATTATTTCTGTCTGTAGTTATGAAAAACAAGGAAAATGCAATAATAGGTTACCTAAATTTTCAGTTTTCTCTTTAGGGGTTTAAATGCAGTAAACAAACTAACAAGTGTCTTAAAGGAACACTTTGGGTACCATAACAGCATCATTGTTCATTTCTCTCTTTGTTTTTATGGGGAGCTACTGATTGGCTTAGAGTGTCAGCTGATAAGAATTTCCTAAAGCAAATGTGGGCAGTGACAGAGAGAAACGGTGCCGCACAGCAGAATTTGGGGGTTAACTGTTCACAACACCTGCAGGTTAAACAGCACTTTAAAAAAATTACATATTTTCTTACATCTTAAAACATGAGGACGTGCATCCTAGGGAAAAAATATAACATAATGCCTCCCATTCTAGGGATCTAATCCGCCTATGTCATCTTTTTTCACAGTCCGACGTTCCTCTCCCAAGAATTCTCCCTCTTACTTCATAGTAGCTTTAGATATAAATACAAATGTGGGCACTGCATTAATTAAGCATATACTAAAAATACTGTCAAGTCGGATTACTTTCTACTAGAAAAAGTAGCACACCGGAAAAATAGGTAATGCTTATAAGTCAAACAATCTTTCCTATTTACTTTACAGCTTGTCAGTTAACACACATAATTCAGTTATTTCAGATGCGAACAACCAGCTGATGAACTACAACTGACTCATAAACTGGACTTCTGCATGGGCTTACTGTCTGTTAGTGGAAAGCTCCTTGCCACAGTTATATGCTCTGTATGAACTATTTGTATATATTTATGTACATGCCTTGGTCATTTCTTTTAGTTTTTGTTATCTGTGTTCCCCTGATTCCCCCACTCTTTTAAGAGTGATATTATATTGTGTTTTGATGGATACTTGTACTCCGTACTATTATATTTTATGTATTGTTTTAACTATGTCACTGAAAGTAGACCAGAGAGTTCTCAAAGGCTAGCACTTGTGTCAAACAATGCAATGTTTGTGTTCCTGTACCTTGTGAGCCAAACAGTCTTTGAAAGATAATATTAGGAGAAGTCATGGCTAGAGTTGAGTGAACCCGGACTGTAAAGTTCGGGTTCATACTGACAATTAACATTACGGTTTTTGGACCCCGGACGCGAACACGGACATATCACTGTATGTTCGGGTTGGAGTTCGGTGTTCGTCGATTTAATGGCGCGTTTTGAAAGGCTGCAGGGCAGCCAATCAACAAGCGTTTGACTCGTGTGCCCTTAGAAGCCATCACAGCCATGCCTACTAATGGCATGGCTGTGATTGGCCAGTGCAGCATGTGACCCAGCCTCTATATATAAGCTGGAGTCGCGTAGCGCCGCACGTCACATGAGCTCTTATTAGTATAGGGAGAGGATGCTGCCACTGTGAGGGACAGCTTAGGAAAGAATTCTGCAAACTAGTACATTAGTGGGGTGCACTTCATATCTGAGAGTCAAATAGAAGCGTCAAATACTGCTGTCACATTGCAGTTTTAAAACTTGAAATTATTTGGGTGCTAAAAAGTACATTAGTGGGGTGCTCTTCATATCTGAGAATCAAATAGAAGCATCAAATACTGCGCTTATAGCGCAGTTGTAAACATTCTAATTGTTTTAGTGCTAAACTGCTAAATAGTAAATTTGGGGCGTGCTCTTCATATCTGAGAGTCAAATAGAAGCGTCAAATAGTGCGGTTACAGCGCAATTGTAAACAATCTTATTTTCTGGGTGCTAATCTGCTAAATAGTACATTAGTGGGGTGCACTTCATATCTGAGAGTCAAATAGAACCGTCAAATACTGTTGTTACAGCGCAGTTTGACAAATTCTATTTTTTTTTTGCTTTTGGGTGCTAAATAGTACATTTGCGGCCTGCACTTCATATCTGACAGTCAAATAGAACCGTCAAATACCAATATAACAATATTGTAATTCGGGGGCAATACCCTCACAAGTCAAACTGAGAGGTCAGTTTATAGGGAAAACTGTTGCCTGGATACAATTCTAAAACAATTACATATGTCCTTTGCAGAGTTTACATGCTGGAAAAACACAGGTGCCAACTGCTGTGGCTTTCTGCAATGTGCAGACCGGCAAGGAGGGCAGGGTTGAGGAGTGGGTGGAAGATGATGTGGAGGATGATGAGGTCCTAGACTCCACATGGAATCAAGGTCATGCGAGTGACATGTGCAGTTTGGAGGAAGAGACGCTGGTCGCACAGAGGCACCAGCACATAAGAGGTAGCAGGGTGCAAAAGCAGAGCGGCCGTCCCCTAGCACTCGTCGGCATGTATTAGCTCGAGAATTACCAGTTATCCAAGTAACAGATGTAGCGATCAAAGGATCCATAATAGAGTTGAGCGAACCCGAACTGCAAAGTTCGGGTTCGTACCAGATTTAACGAGCCATTCGTAGTTTCACAGTGTGGAGGGCAGTCTGGTGACCGGAACCCAGACACTGTCTGGGTGGCGGTCGGACGGACGACCGGGACCCAGTATGCGTGATGTTGAAGTTAGGAGTCACAGTGTGGAATGGATTAGCAGGGTCTGGTGCAGGGTAACCGCACACCCCCTGGTGTTGAGCACTGGCCTTTGTGCGGCCACATACCAGGAACCTGATGCAGCTTCAGTAAAAAGTGTACTGGATACCAGAAGCCATCACCAGACTGATCCGCAACTTCGAACAGGATGTGACATTCACTGTAGTGGCTGTGCGCGCTTTCCGCATTCTCACCCTGCTGCTGCTTGCCTGTCTGCGCTGCAGCATAACTTTGGCCTTCCCGCTCACCGCCTCATATGTGACGTGCCCATAAGGTGGAACTCCACCTTGCACATGCTGGAGAGACTGTGGGAGCAGCAGCAGGCGATAGTGGAGTTTCAGCTGCAGAAAGCACGGGTCAGTCGCTCTGCACCAGACTTGCCCTCCAATTGATCATAGTTAAAGGATTTCAAGTGGACTCATTAAAATTACAGGGCCTCTAAAGAGTCCTGTATTGTTATTTGTCATCACTACCTCCCCGCGTCGGGAGTGGGTAATTTGCGCACCTGCTGCCTTCCTTGCATGTGGTAGCCGTTTCTCAGATTCCCTCTCCGTAATCCAACCCGGATTCCCCGTTACCTGCGGTCACCATGGTAGGCGCAGAAACTGGCATCAAAAGTTGATAGGGCAGACATCCGAATGCAAAGTCACTGTCACGGGGACGTGCGATTGACCCGAGGTTCTCTTGAGTCAACAAAGTGCCTGCTCAACTATAATGTCGCCAGCAACTCTGCCGAACGGATCTTCACTAATAGGTAGGGGATGGAGGGGGGCCCTGTGCCGGTCCCTTCTCTTCCCCACTCTCTAGCAGACATCTGGCAGTACTGCCTCAGATCCTGAGATATGCCTGGCCAGAAGAAGCTGTGGGTGAGCTGAGACGCTGTCCAGCTCCTGCCCAAATGCCCTGCCAAGGGGATATCATGATGTAGCTTCAGCAGCTCTTACCAATACTTCTTGGGTCTGGGGCTGGCAGTCTCTCACCATCCGTGTCATTGGGGAGCCCATTGAAAAAGTGCTCTATCATGACGAGCTGGGTGATCTCCTCTGGGAACTTGGCTTGATGGGAGTTGAGCCAGTTCTGGGTGGCCCTTGTGATGCAGCATGCCCACTCCGCATGGGAGTCCTTCTCCCCTCTTCAGGTCTCCCTAAAATTTCGGCGGTAATGCTCGGGGGTGACCGCATTCCAGGCCAGGAGGATTTGGGTAATAAAGAGAGTCTCTGGTACAGCCCGATAAATATCCGCTGCCTTCCCCACTAGTTTGCTGGCCAGGATTGTGACCCAGTCACCGGGGTCCACGTCTTGGAGTAGGCACTGGCGCTCAAAGTCTTGTAAAAAGTAATCGATGCCTTCTTCTGCTTCCTTGAAGTCTTTGAAGGCATTGTATGGTAGCTTGTGGGCCAGGGTGGTTGTGCTTCCCGGCACCCTCTGCTCCCTTCTTCCTTCATCTGGGTTCATGGAAGTCACCCTCTGTCTATTGGCAAGTTCATAGGCTTCCACCTCCAGAAAGGTCCTGCTGACAATCTCCTCTGAGGGTGGCTCTCGGTAATGTGCCAGGCGCAGTTACACCTCCTTACGCACTTCCTCCTCATCTCCGGCCCCTGGCTGGGGTTCGTTGCCTCACTGCGTGCCTGGTCGTCCTCCATGTGCGCAGCAGTCAATTCGGCCTTGTTACGCCCACCAGGCGTTATTCCTCTGGCTCCACACAAGTCCTGCAGTGTAGGTCGCTTTAGAGCACTGTAGTCCATGGGTCTGTTGGCAGGGACATGGGATCCCGACGCTTGCCACCAATTGCAGCGGGACCTGGGTAACCGATGGTTATCCTCTTTGATTAGAACAGGTCAGACCCATTTCCCCAGTAAACGGATGGGACACAGTTCCAGGATACAATGTTTGACAATCTTTATTTGGGTACACAGCTTTGCCTCCTGTTGCCTCCTCCTCCTACTCAGCTTCTTCCTCCTACTCCTCTACCTCCTCATCCGGTCAGCATAACACCTTCACCACCAACTTCAGCACAGCAAGGGGAAAACGAGAGCAGGCTGTTTTCAAACTAATATGTTTGGGGGGAAAACCCCACACCACGCAGGAGCTGTGGACGGGCATGGAACAACAGACCGATGAGTGGTTGTTGCCACTGAGCCTCAAGCCCGGCCTGGTGGTGTGCGATAATGGGCACACCATTATCTCGTAGCAGCTCTGGGCCTAGCCAGTTTGACGCACATCCCTTGCCTGGCGCATGTGCTGAATTTGGTGGTGCAGAAATTCCTGAAACACTACCCAGATATATCAGAGCTGCTGCAGAAAGTGCGGGCCGTCTGTGCGCGCTTTTGGCGTTCTCACCCTGCTGCTGCTCGCTTGTCTGCGCTGCAGCGTAACTTTGGCCTTCCCGCTCACCGCCTCATGAGACGGTGCGAGCAGCAGCAGGTGATAGTGGAGTTTCAGCTGCAGCACGCACGGGTCAGTCGCTCTGCAGAACAGAGTTGTCTTTTTTTTATAAGTCCCAATATTTTGGGGTCTACCCCAATTAAAAAATATATTAAAAAAAACAGTGTTGGCTTCCTCCTCCTCCTCCACCCCTGCTTCCACCTACACCGCCACGGTCACCGCCTCCTCAACCTATGGGTCACTTAGTATAAACTAGGTACACATTAGCAGAGGCTTGTGAAGGCCTTTTCTCCATGCATCAGGAGTTGAGCATTTCTCCATGCATCAGGACTGCAAGAAATGCACCGCAGGCCGCAAATGTTTCTTTTTTTTATATGTCCCAATATTTTGGGGGCTACCCCAATTAAAAAACAAAAATAAATAAATAAATAAAAAACAGTGTTGGCTACCTCCTCCTCCTCCACCGCTTCCACCAACACCGCCATGGTCACTGCCTCCTCAATGTATGGGTCACTTAGTATAAACTATGTACACAATAGCAGAGGCTTGTGAAGGCCTTTTCTCCATGCATCAGGAGTTGAGCTCAGTTTGAACAATGAAAGAGAATACCCTGCACTCCAACCCTCTCTCAAATGGGTAATTCTGGTGATCCTCCTGACAGCCTTGCTTTGGATTTTGATTTATGTTCTTCCAAAGTTAAAATCAAAGATTCCATATAGTGCTATTTTATGGCTCAGCATTATACATTTTTAAGTGATTTCCCTATCCACATTTGTTTGCAGGGCACTTGTCCTACTCTTACCCCCATTTTACTTCCCTTTGCAGCCCTCTAGCCCTTTCCAGGACTTTTTTAGAGGCATTTTTGTTCCCAAATGTTCGGGTCCCCATTGACTTCAATGGGGTTCGGGTTCGGGGTCAAGTTCGAGCCCGAACCCAGACTTTTTTTCAAAGTTCGGCCGAACACGCCGGACCCGAACGTCAGGGTGTCCGCTCAACTCTAGTCATGGCATAATGTACAATACTTGCCTGCAGAAGAGATGTTACCTACCCAGTAGAAGGATTGGACAGAGGGGCTGAACCTGATAGTCCAGTGGGTAGAAGGCAAGACACTATTCTGAAAAACTCATATCCACATGGTCCTTTGTGGTAGAGGAGAAAGGAAAAATAACTCAGCTAGATAGGTCTGTGTTAGAGAACTTACCATGATCTTAACATTTTTTTTGTGCATACTGATGTAAAACGTTCTTATAAGCTTGTTATTTTATTCATGCACTACAAAAATAAATATATAAAAAAAAAAAAAAAGTATTGGGGCAATTTTGGACGCAACCTCATTGTTACTTAGTTGTGGTTGCCTCATTCTGGCTACTTACAAATCTGAGCCAAGATCTTCACACCATTTTAAATTGGCACCCTTAATTAGTGGAATCCTTCCTGATGCTATCTCCGCACGCGTTAGTGACACTAAATTGACGCAAGGGCCTGAACCTATATATACTCTTGCATTTCTAAGGTCCAGTGCCCTTTCATGATAGCATTTTGGTACTAGGCTGTCCTTATGGGTGTGATACATCTGATATGCAAATGTTGAATGTTCTCTTTATAATTGCACAAGTGAGCAAAAACATTTTTAAAACCGGAGCTGGGAGACTAAACGAATGGCAAGCTATTGAGGTTTTTCTGAGCCTTTTTCCATTCTCAAAGTTCTCATATTCTCTGTTTTTGTTGAAATACATTTACATGGGCACTCCCTAAGGTAAAAGGGTTATTCATATGTGGATCCCGTTCTCCTAGTGCCTAGAGAGGCATCAATTACACCTTGCTGACGAGGCCCAAAGAAGGCTATTGACCATGTTTGGGCTTTTGTGATTTTGTACCTTTCATCCTCCTGGTCTGTATCTAGATAAATTTTGCTTTGAAATTTCCTGTTTCTACCCTAAGCGTTAACTTGACTTGGCTAGAGTCTTTGACAAAGGAGAGACCAATAAGCTCATGCTCCCTATGATTGTGCCATTATCCTCCTGGATGGTACTATTGTCTATTTGGAACATTAAGCTCCATGTTGCAACTCCCAAACTGGCTCCAAGATATATTTGCCCCTACTACATCATCAAAAGTGTCAACCAGTGGCCTATACCTTAGCTCTGCCTAGGATCCTCTGTCTTTCCAACACTTTTCATATCTAGATCCTTACACCCTTTGTTTGGCTTTGGCTCAAGTGCCCCTATGAATGATACTCCACTGCGAATGACCGAAAGACAGTCTGGCATTTGGTTATTCACTCATTCCACACTTGGTGGGCTTGTATTATTTTTCTGTGTAAATGACCGAAGATCCAAATTTTAGGTAATTTTTCAGTTCTTCCAAAGATGAATGCGCATGGAGTGGCTTGGGGGAGGAAATGAGACACATGGACAGGCATGGTATTGCCATGTTCGACCTGCGTAATGTCTAACATCCCCGTTCTGTGGATTAAACAAAGAGGTTAGAAATTGTTTACGCTTCAAATGTCTGCACCGTGAGTTTGACCAATCCATAATTACCTTTATGGCATGCATGGGCAGAGACCCTTGAAAAGGCTTGGAGAAGGTTCTAAAATTGGTCCAAGACAAAATTCTAGATGCTTTGGGTCCTGTTGCCCAGATTCTTTATTTGACTGACTCTGCCATGACATCAGGCACTACCCTTGATCCTCACACAATTTGGGAGTGGGCACAGCATACAGTATTTTTAATAAGCAATGCGAATGTGGAGTTGTCCTTGGAGAAACGCAAGACTGTCTTATTCGGGATTGATCCAAAACTGTTGAAACTCAACAGTTGGGCTCCCAGACAAAGGGGATGTTGTTTGGCGAACCTTTCTTGAAAGAGTGTAAGGAGTCCTACATTTCTCCAGCGGAACACCACTGTCTCAGCCCCTGCTGACTCATATAGCAACACTGACACCGGCCTCTGCAAGCTCCTTTTTATGATGTGGTGCATGCGTGCTGGCATCATGATATCACGAATGACAGAATAAGGCTTACATTATGGGGTTGTGGATATAGCAATTATGCCCCCAGCCTGTAAAAAAGAACAGTTTCAAGTGCCTTGTGGTTTCTCCTTAACTCAATAGCATGTTTATACATTTCCACTTGACCATTCTGTATTCTGGTATCCCTGACCTGGCTCTGTCTTACAGTCCAGGATTTAGGGATTACCCAGTTGTGTCCAAGGTGTTTTTAGAAAGAAAACAAAAACATTTTATACACAACAGAATAATCCCTAAATCCTGGACTAGTAGGGGGTACTTGAGGACTGGGTTGGGAACCACTGGTCTATCTGAATTCTAGCTTACCTTGATTCTGACTAGTCCTTACTATTCTACCTGTCTGACTGTTTACAGTGAAGTCCGGCCACTCGGTAACACATTTAATTACTGTGGTTATACTTTGCTTAATGGGGTATTGTATAGTCCTTGATAAAGAGTTACATAAACACGTAAATATCTTCTCTACCCTGAATAAGGAATAGTCAAGACTCTAGAAGGCGTTTAACCCCTCTATCACCCTGGGCATTTTTTTTAAAGGGCTTGATGACAGGGGGCCAGGTCTTTAGTCAATTTTGTCCATCTTGCGTAAGGGTTATACAACTCAAGTTTTCTACACAGGATACTGAGGCCCTATGAGTCGCTCCTCTTTAAGGACTCACAGGTTGCTGACAGGGCACGGGGGTGGAACCTGTGGACAAGGTTGCGATAAATTTTCTACAAGTGAGTACAACTGTAACAAATCCTTCTTTCCCTTCTCTAACAGCATGGATGTCTCTCTTTTCACAGAATTGGTCTACAATTTCCACTAACTCTTGGGTCCTCCAGATGGTGGCTGATTATGTAAAGTTCCATCACCACCGCTTCAACACTATGTACCGCTGCAACGGATGAATAAACACCAACAGCAACTTATCAATGAAGTGCACTGCAGCTCAAAAGGGCTATTCATTTAATGCACCCCACAGACATGGATGGATTCTTCAGCAATATATTTTTGGGAAAAGACTGGAAATTTCAATCTTTGAGAGCGTACATCACTTACCATCACTTCAAGATGGAAGGGATTGGTTTACGCATTGTTTGCAAAAAAAGCAAGAGTAAAATGCACACACTTTGTTTCAAATAAATTCTTGGGTTTTAGAAGAAACCTCGGGTATGCTTGGATATTTCTTTTTTTCCATGGGATTTTTTTACACAACTGGATCTGAAGGACTGAGGATCCTACCTCTCTGTTCCGATACACCACAACAGTCACAAATTCCTACAGTTTCTATGGCACAAGTTTCCCTGGCAATTCACATATCTACTGTTTTGTATCAGCTCCATACCATGGGGTTTTACAAAAACTTATGAAACTTGTGATGTCCCATCTGCAATCCCAGGGCATTCTTTTCATCGTCTACCTCAATGACATCCTAAGTTTTGGCACCTAAGTGGACATTCTACAAAGACACACTGACTATACTCAGGCCTGTCTTTAATAATAATTGGACCCTGGGCAAGCATTTGATCCCCACCGCCCCCACACTTCCTGGCATACAATCGCAACCTGCACCTCAACGCAATGGCAGAACTAAAGTACAGAGGGCCCTGCAATACATTTTTTGCACCTCCTCCTATTTCAAGGGTGACCAAAAGGTAGATCCTCATCTGTCATGCTGCTTCAACCATGCTTTGACAGTTAGCATGTTTTTATATGGAGTATGTTTGTTTGAATGCATGGGTGTGTTTGTAATGTTGGCGTTTAAATGCAAACATGCATTTATGTGTTGGGGTTTGAATGCTAGGGTGTGGTTATATATAATTTTGGTGTTCATCACAAAGGTATGTTTATATGCAGTGTTGATGTTTCAATGAAGGAGGGTGCTTGTATGTAGTGCTGAAGTTTGAATGCATGGGTGTGTTTGTGTGTAGTGTTAGCATTTGAATGCTGAGATGTATACACATATACTGCCACACAAACACTTTGATACACATACGCACACCCATTCTGAAATACCTGCAGATACACAGATATGCACACTGAAACACATGCAGATATACAGACACATATACACAAATGGACACACACACAGATAAAGACACACAGATACACAGACTGACAAAGATATAGACACACCGACACACATGCAGATACTCAGACATACAGATACACACACTGATACACATGCAGATACACAGATACACACACTGACAAAATACAGATACACACAGTGACAAAAAAACACACAGATACACAAACTAACAACATACAGACGCTCATATACAAACACAGACAATATACAGATACACACATTGAGACAGACACGTATTCTGACAGACATACGGACAGACACTGACAGACATACTGACATGCACATAGATACACACATTGACACACACGCGGACACATACACTGAGACACACTGACACACACTGACAGATACACTGAAACCCACATATACTGACAGACATACTGACACACACACACACACACACACACAGAAACACATAATGACAGACACACAGACACATTTACTGACAGACATACTGAGGCCAAAGACCTTATGAACTGTTGCATCATCCTGAGGATGTGTGGGTGGTGAGATACATCAACCGATTGGGGAGTGCTCGATCCAAGGACTTGTCAGATCTTACCAGGAATATTTATCAGTTCTATTTAAAAAACACTGGAGTGATGTCCATGATTGGATGCTGGACCAACAGCTCTTCTTTTGTCTGAAAGACCTAAAGGCTCCATTCACTTTAGAATGGTTTGCATGGATAAATCGCAAAGTTCATCACTAATACAGCTGGCTTCCGGATCTGGAGAGCTTGGCGATGGCTGCCTTCATGCAGTTTTGGACGGAAATGGGTGCTTATGCATTTTCTCCTCTTGCAATGATTGTTCAAGTGATTCATCAGGTTTAAGCTCACCAAATATCCATCATGCTGGTGACTACCCTTTGGCAGGATCAACCTTGGTTCCCAGACCTGTTGGAACTTTTTATTTTTTGGATCCATGCCTTCTACTAGTCTTTTCAGCTCTGCTCATAGACCCAAAGGGGAACCATCATCCTCTAATACTACGAGAGTACCTACAATTGATCTCTTGGACTGTTTCAGAGGTTTCTTATAGGTCGAGCACCTATCACAGAAGGCATGTAACCTACTCTAGGATTTATGAGCACCTGGTACCCGACGCAGCTACCTTTCAAAACTATGTGAAAAAAAAACAAAACAAGGGAACTTAAAGGGACTCTCCAGTGCCAGAAAAACAAACCAGTTTTCCTGGCACTGCAGAATCCTGAAGTGACACCCTCCCTCCCACTCCCATCCCATGTTGCTGAAGGGGTTGGTATTATTAAATTTGGCTAAAAGACCAATTTAGGTCTTTCAGCCTTTTGGTGGATAGCTCCCTGATACCGTGGGAATTAGGTTGCTATCTACTAAGCGGCTGCAAGATGCAGCCATGGCACGAATAGGATCAGAGTTTCATTCATTCAAATGAAATTCCGATCTGAACAAAGTGTCACGGTGCCGCGGTATTCTGTTGGCATGGCCGCACAGAAACACAGCGGTCATGCCGACAGAAATAAATACTTACCTTGCTCGCGGCAGACCACTACCCGACCTCCTTCCGTCCTGGTCCCAGCTGCCCTTCCGGTTTTAATGGGGACATAGCATTTGCCCACATTAAAGATGGTTCTTACGTGCGTGCGACGTCACGTCATAGACATGCACGCACGTTTTGGGGTCAGAGGCCACATACAGCCAATTACAGCTTTAGGAGGGTTATTTAAACCTAAATTTCCTTTTGATCAGTGCCCTGTCGTGGTTTCCCTTTGCTGGTTATCCAAGAGTGTGTTCCTGATCGTATTATTCTAGTTTTTTACTTTGGCTTCATTTTGACTTCCCTGATTTCTGGTATCCTTGACTTTTGGCTTTGCCTCATTGTTGTGTCTCATTCTGTATCCCTGACCTTGGCAAGTATTTTGACTATTCTTGGGTATGTTAAGTCTGGCCATTCTAAGGTCCGGTTAGACGTTAACCTTAGTCCTAGGTGTGATACTATTTCTGCGTGCTGGATCAACTAGTAATCCTGACACAAACTCCAGAATTGCGTCCTAACCCGAATGGAGAAACTGTTCTCATTCTGTTAGGACAAAACTCTGTAGTTTGGCCAGCGTTCTGTCTAATTGACAGGACGTTCGGGAATACTGACAGGAAGCATCGCAAGATCACGGATCAAAGGTGTAAATTGTGGGAAAATTGCTTTGATCACCTGAAACAAAGCACACTTTGCTCCTCCGTTGGTCAAACCTGGTCAAGCGTAGGAAACCTCCATAAGACAAAGTAGTCCCTACTTTGTCTTATGTTTTAAAGAAAACTAGAGCAGATAGGAAGAAATGAAGAACAGACCCTGACAGAGGGAGAGAAGAGGAATCGATTAAAGAAAGGTAAGTTCGGCATGACAGTGCCGCTTTAATGAGACACTAACATTAGAATGCATGTTCTTGACACAAACATAGAAATCAAGCATATCCCAAAGTTGTAAAACAACTATTAGACAATTAACCCATTGTATACTTGAATGAAGTTAGCACAGATAATTAGCTTTTTAACAAATGGATTAGCAACATCGGTAAGAAAAACAATAGATAAATAGAAAGGCGCATTAATTAAAAAAAAAAAAACTATCTTATAATCTACTAAAAAACTAAAATACACTAAAACATAACCACAGGTTTGAGTGTAATGAAGAAAGTATTTCAATCACAAATAGGAAAGGGACACCATAATATATTTGTGGCTGATACATTCTCACAATAGAAGTATACAAATTGCAGCATAACAGCAAAAGGTAATCTGGTATATTCTGCTACAATGTGATGTACTGGATATACCACGGTTAGAACAGTCATAATAGGGAAATAAAAAAATTACACTAAAAAACACATAAAAATGTTAAGATAGTGATGGCGATAAGTATTTCAATAACAATCACAAAAAGGTGAGACATTATATCTAAAAGTATTTGTGGCCAATACATTCTCACATTAGAAGTATACGAATTACAACATAGTAGCAAAAGATAATCCGGTATATTTTGTTACAAATTGACGTACTGGATATCCCATGGGTAAGAATAGTCATAGTAAGTAGATAAGACTTCAAAACTCCCCGGGGGAAAAAATTGAAAAAAATTAAAATAGGAAATATAATAAAATAAATAAAAACATAAATGAAAATAAAATTGAAATAAAAAACAAACATAAAAATTAGTAAGAAAAATGAATTAATTGAAAATCAATCAATTAAAAAAACATTAAGTTGAAGGTTGATGTTCAGACCGTTGGGTTTCAATATATCCAAAGTAAAAATCCTATTTGCCTCTCTTTTGTCCAGATTCCTGTCACTGTTCCCCCTAATTGACAAAGACCTTCTCTATTGGTATAAATTGTAGCCCTTGTGGATTTTGATTATGGATAGATTGAACTGTTTAGTGACGTTATAGGACTGAATCCCCTTTCTGTTTGTGACGTGTTCTATAATATGTTCTTTTGGTCTTTCCGATGTATTGTTTACCAAAGGCCGTACTAACACATATATACCCACGTGGAACTACAATTTAAATGTGCCTGAATGGTAAAACCTTTTTTAGTAGAGTTGAAGACAAATCGTTGGATCCTCTTACGTTAGCACTGATTCATGCGACAACCTTCATAGTTAGCACATTTAGAGAAGCCATTCAGCTCATTATCTTTCATAGTGTTCCTAGATTGCTTTTTTGACAATAGTAGCTAGCAAAATGTTCAAGTTGGGAGCTCCATAAAAAACAAGACGAGGTTTATCACCTACAATATTAAGTGCTGGATCTCCCCTAAATATAGCCCAATGTTGATTAATAATTGATTTCATTGTATTAGCTTGTCTGTTAGATATAGCATTAAAGGCTGTTATATTTAAATCTAGGTAGTGCCAATGGCTACAACTAACAAAACCAGTCTATAACGCTTACTTAAAAAATTGTTCTCTCATCTCAAGCTTCTGGATTTCACAAATTTGCGTCTCGGACAGATCTTGGGCCTTATTCTCCTGAACCGGCTCAAGGTGATATTGTTGAGCCATGTTTTTTTGTGTTGACTGTGAGCAGGAATTAAGCTTACTACAATCAACTGTCTTTTTGAAACTTTTTGTCTAGAGACTACCTTCCTTTTTTTTTTCATATTTCAGATGTGTACCAGCCTGGTAATTTTTTTTTTTTTTTACTGGTGCATCTGTTATTCAGGCCTTGGTATTCTTATCATCATGAACATATCCTGAAATTTATTAAGTGTTTCTATGTTTCTTATTAACCTCCCCGTGTCCCACCCGATCCTCCCCCAACCTTATAAATTAAATCTTATTGATAATTCCTGTCTATCAGTCTTGGAGAGAGAGAGCTCATTTTGCATCCTTTACATTACAAAAAAAATTTATTATGTTTATCTGCCGGTTTGGGGGAATTTTATACATTCGTCCTGTTTCCTCCTCTCCTCTTGCCTGTCCCCTCCCCTCACAGTAGCTGGATATAAATTGTTCCCTTGTTGTTATTGCACACTGTGATCAGAGAGGAGAAAAGATAATAAGGGGAAAAAAACAAACAAAAAAAGGATTGCGGGAGGTCTCGAGAGGGAAGTTCAGCCCTATAGTGGGTAAACGATTCCATTTTGTTTATCCATGTATCCCAGTCTTCTATTTAAGTATATCTATTTCCCATGTTCACTAAGATACCCCTTTCCATTTTTGCCTGCCATATGACTTGTATAATTAGTTCTTGAGTGCCTGAGTTTGTCCCTATTTTCCAATTTCGCGGTAAAAGTAATTTATGATGATATGCAGCGTTAACATTAGTGTATTTTTTTTGTCATTTTTGGCCAGTTCAGGTTTAACAGGACCACTTCAGTCTTTAAGACTAATTTCATTTCTGTTATTTGATATATTGCATTGATTCCAGAATTTGTTTATGGGTGCGCATTGCCACCATAAATGGATCAAATTGCCCTTATTAACTTTGCATTTCCAGCATCTATCTGATGATTCAGGGAAAATTTTCTTTCAACGTTTCGGTGTAAGTTAGAGAGTTTGAATTGCGTTTCAGTAAGGTTTAGACAGTGTATATATTTATATAATTTGTTTAGGGAACCTATCCACTCTTCTTCTGGTATATGTACTTGCAATTCTTTTTCCAATTTAATAACCAATTCTATTGGTTTATCGTGTCTCCATCTATATATAACTTTGGTGCATTTTGCCAACAGATTTTTATAATTCTTTAGTTCAAGTAACTGTTTAAGATTTATATCTTTCTCCCCCTTGTTTTTCAAGTGGTATGCTGTTAATAAGCCCTTAATTCGCAAATAATTAAAGGTTTCTTTGGGGAGAATATTAAATTCCTCCATAATTTGATTGAAGGACTTGATTTTATGTTCCACTAATATGTTTTTAAATTCCCTTATACCCCCGGTTATCCAAGTATCTATTTTAATATTGTCTAACATAGCCAGAATCATAGAGATTGGGAGCAGGTCTATTATTCTGTTTCTGAATCCTATGTTAATTGTGAATTTGTCCCACCAAATTGTTAATTCTTTGAGTATCTGTGATTTAGTTTGTGCACTATAATACATTTTCTATTCGTATCTAAGATCCAAAATATTGAGGGTAGGTTTCTTACCCCTGTTTTATTTTTTTCCATTTCATACCATGTTTCTTGAGTTGCCGCATTATTTTGTGAATGCAGTTAATGAAATAGCCTACAGGCCTGGTAACCTTGTGAAATTCCTGGGCACCCCAATCCTTCATCCTGCCTAGCCCTCACCAAAACTCTCATTTTAACCCTTGCTTTCTTGCCTCCTCATACAAACTTAAAAAAAGATGAGTGTAGTAATGATAGCAACTTTTCTGGGAAATTTAGAGGGATCATTCTCCATAAGTACAGCCATTTTGGTCAAATATATGCTTTTAAGATGTTGATCCTGCCCGACCAGGAAAAGCCTAAACCTTTCCAATCCCTTATATTTTTATTTGTTTATTTTAATAGAGGTAAAAAGTTGGCTTCTATTAGATCTTTCAGATCTGAAGTTAAAGTTATACCTAAATACTTTAGCCTATCCTTTTCAGGGAGCCCGATGTTTTGTACGAGAAAGTTAGTTAACCTTTCATTCAAATTTTTAGCTATAAATGTTGATTTCTCCAGATTCATTTTATAACCAGAGACTTTAGAGTATTTACTTATCTCCTTTAGCTCTAGGACCGACATTTTCTTCTAATAATAGTAGGATATCATCTGCATATATATTTAATTTTATTTGCCCTACTGCATTTGTAAAGACTTTCATTTTGTTATTTTGTCTTATTGAAATCGCAAGGGGTTCTAACACCATTATATACAATAAGGGGGGAAGAGGGCATCCTTGTCCGGTCCTGTTTTTAATATTGAAGTTCTGTGATGAAAACTTGACCCTGAAGCTAGAAACTACTTCCTTAATATAAATTTCTAAATCTAAAAACGTAATTTTCTCTTTGGATTCGTTAAAAGTAAACTGACAAGTAAACTTAAGATATTTAAAATAAATCTTCAAGGGTGCCTACACTCCCCTTCTAAATAAAAATACAATTATAAATATACATTTTCCACAGGACCAGGTTTGAAATGAATGGGCAAGTGTTCCAGATAAAAACAATGTACAAAAGTAGTGTGTAAAAGATGCTGAAATAATAAATAATGTAATATGTGAATAGCAGCTTCAAAAAAACACATGCAGGATAACCTTTTATACCACAACAAAACAACAAAATACTATAAGTGTAAAAAATAAACTTTAGTTGAACACTAGTGCTCATAGAGGGATATCTTACCCTCCTGCCTAGTGATAAACTGTAAAGTCACAGTGCCCTATATAAAAAATAAAAATAGAATATAGATAGTGCAAAAAGTACTGGGTACAGGTGTAAAAATGGACAGATGTGCAATAAATACACTCACATTAGATGGAGCCCTCATTAATGAGGCTCACTTATCTTGGAGTCATAGAGGTAGCATCCCACCTTTCTTCACAGGAAATTCCAAATTCTCAAAGAGTAATAACAGAAACAGTGCAATAGTAAAATGTATCTTTCAATGTACAATAGAGATAGAAGATGATATTGTGCTCATGTTAGTAAGAGCCATTAACGCCCCTGGCTGTTAGGTGTGAAGGTTTGGTGTCACTTATGTAGGGTGAAACGCTCCACAGGAATACCTGGGACCTGGATATTAGGGTCACTATCAGAAGGAACTTTGCCAGGAAAGAAACTGTATTCAATGAACTCCAAATAATAATATAAAAACAGTCTCCTCAATAGTGAAGTCCACTATTAACATGCTAAAACACGTTTTGCCACCTTGGCTTCATCAATCAGCAAGGTGGATATTATTGCTAACTTTTAACCCACACAAGTGACACCAAACCTACACACCTAATTGAGGGGGTCTCCACACACAGTGACGTTGGTTTGGAAATTCTGCTTCCAATTGACTACAAGCGTTTGGTTTAGTAAATTAGCTGAGCCTGAGATGCCATGAGCCCACCCAGATATTCAGTAAAGGGCTCTCCTCCCCCGATGGGCGTGCTCTCTATCTGTTATACCCGGAGCAGCTCCAGTGATCGCTCACACTCTGCGCCGACATGAAGCTGTGTGTCGTACTGCTGTGTCTGCTGGTCTCAGGTAACATTCGGTGCAGCTAGTGTCAGTGATGTCACGGGAGCTGTATGACGTAATAAAAGGCTTTCTTATATGTAATATACCTAGTGTATTCTCTGTGCAGTATGATTAATTTTACTCTGTCTGTCTCTGTCTATTCTATACCATAACATGTAGGCGTTCTGATTCTAAATTCCAATATTCTCACCAGAACCTTTAGCTACTCATTGGTAAAATGGGTGCACGAGGGGGGGTCACAGCTTTTATTTCCTTGGCAGGAATTCAATCTATAACGGAATGTTTGCGATTTGGCAATAACTGTATCTTTTTTGTATTATTTATTTATAATTTTGAGAGCACAGGAAATATTTATTGTCAAAGGCATCCTTGGTTTGGGTCATAGCAATACTTTCGAAAAATAAGTAATTTTGCACACATTGTATTCTTGAAAGTTAAACTTTCAATTTCACACAGTGGCTCCCACTGAGCCCATTTCTGAAATGTGAATCGGCCGTCTGACTATTCTTGGCTCTGAATTTTAATGATTAGCCTACTTTTGGGTATTCTTTTCTGTCTTTTAGGTTCAGGGTCCCAATGTAAAAATGGAGGGGGCTGGCATAGTAATAGTGCCAATAAATGTCAGTCTCTTATTAAGCGTTGGATATATCTAGTGAAACATTGGGGCTTTATGGTACTCCAGTTTGATGACATGGACATGTTCAATCTCATCATGCTCTGCGTTAAGATGCTAACATCGTTGGAAAATGAAGGTCTTGAAGTGCCTATTTGCTACATCTGATAGCCAAAATGTGTATAATAAAGGTACATTGTAAACATTGCTGTCCTCTAACTGTATTCTTCTATGCAGCTAGACAAAAAAATGCAGTGCCCCCAAAATCACTTTTACGCAAATAAAACACAAATCAATTCCACTTCTCACTCCTTATCACAGATTTGTAAGAGGTTTGGTTTACCCATGTCCTTAGTAAAGGAAAAATGGAGTGGTAACAGTGGTAATAAGACCTGTGTCCGTGTATGCGCTTAATTTATAAGGAAAAGAAGAGGTCTCTATATTAAGACTATCACTTATGAAAGCCTATCTATTGCATTTCAGAAACATAACTATGAGCCTGAGAGATGTGCCCAGGTCTACACTACATTTGCCTATTTGTCTATTAACTCTTTTTTATAAAGTTATGTGAAACTCTGCATTACTATGTGTTACTATCTCTTGTGACCTAGAGTACATCGAATGTGTCTATCTACAGCTCTAGGAATGGTGAGGTGACAAATGTCAATAATCAGGTACTCTGAAGTTGTTTAGCTAGTTTGTCTTGTGATCTTGTATGTTTATGTATGTGTAATGCTTTTTATTCCATTATTCTAGATGAGTTGCAAATCAATTTATCTTGGGTAGCTTTTTGAAAAAAAAATTTAAAACGCTACAGCCGTGTCTAAGCTCTAATTTGCAAAATATGTCTCTGTGAATAGCAAGCTGTGATAATCTGTGTTAGTTCATCAGCCGCTGTAGCCTAGTACACAATAATAGCTGTCTTATGAGTAGACTGTAGTTTTCCAAGATTATCTTAGTATGGTTAATGCTTTTTCATCTCCAGTACCCATCTACCTAAATTAGTTGTTGCTACCAAAATAGAGACCAGACTTGTATCACCAACCTTCACTCAAGCCAAGCCTTGGCATTCGAATGTTGGGGGGGAAATGGGCTATAATATTATAAAGATTTTTAATCCTAGAGGCCAGAAATGATTTTACTGTGATCCACTTATACTTTATGTCCTAACTCAATCTTTAGGTGGTATTTCGAGACTGTACACCAATACTACATAGGCATATAATTGGTTTATTTTTTAACCAGATAGTAACCGTTCAGAATCCTGGCTCCACATAGATACCTTCAGCCCTTCTTCTCCTCCACTTGTGCCCTTTCTCCTTCCCACAGGACCATCACAATTCCTCAACAATATTTAGCAAGTAGTCAACGCTATATGCGTAATATTTTTTCCATACCTTCTAACCAATGTTACATATATTTTGAAGTGATTTGTATTTAAAGTACTCTGCATTACTCCTCGTATACTATACTGCACACTGTATCAAAAGTATGTCTCGTGATCTGCTTGTGTCTACGAATGCACTTTGTTGAAGTGGCATGGTTGCTGACTCATAAGCGTGATCAGTAAGATTGTAATCAAACACTCATGGTTTTTACATGAACCATACACTCCAATGCATACTTACATGCATTTTTCACTAGATTTTCGATTGGCCCACAGATTCCATCAAGCACTGATTCAGAATATGGTTTGTTTAACAGACTTCACATAACTAAATCTTTACATGTGTTGAAATGAATGAATGGCTCTTGACTGTTGCATATCGGTGTTTAACTTGACTAGTCTTTGAGTCAAGTGTTACACATGCTGTTACACATGTACTTACTAAACAATCTTTCCTTATCAGTTTAAAGAATAACCAGTGTTGGATCTTTTAGACACAATTCTGATTCTATTCCACTCTTTCTTTTGGCGTTTTAAACAATCACAATAACCCAGAATCACAAAATGAAACTCTGATGCTTCATTTTAATGAAATATTTTAATGGATGCTTGATTAGGCGGTGGATCAAGCTACTGGACAACAAACTCCAGCAGAACAGAAATGAAAATAAAAGTTTACATTTTATATGTTTGTGGACCTAAACCTGCGCCAAATATCCTAACAAATCAGAAAAGTAACGCTAAAGCAAATACTGCACTCATGAAGGATCTAAATAGAATTTGCAGGAACCATCCATCAGGAGACGACAAACTTAATTGTAGTGATTATATTATGGAAAAACCATTGTAACAAAACAAAGCATCCATGGGAATTATCCCAGTATCTCATATATCAAAGCAGGGAGAACAGAAAAAGAGAATTTAGAAGCAATTGCACATTTTTCACAACGAGTATGCTTCCTCAGCAGTTATTCAAGTTGAGGGCACAAAGGATAATCCTTTGCTTAGCAGGCTAGTCTCCTCCATTATAGGCCTGCGATCAGTTAGATTATAACCTGGTACGGTCTCCTAAAAGAGGGTCCCCCCTTTACTATCATGCTTATTGTCCTTTTGACTCCTTGTAGTCATCTCCAACACTTCTTATTTTGACTTCTGGTGGATTTACAAATGTAAAACCTTAGCACCTTTAGGGTAAAAATGAAGACTTAAACCATACTCCATTCATAGTTTAAATTCCTTGCTAGTTGAACATTTTATGGGGTGTCTGTATACTTTATTGTATTCTTTCTACTTTATTCTCTGCATTTATTCTAAAGCAGGGCTTGACATATTTGGTTTGCATGTAGGAGACGGTAAAAATCCAATTCCTAAGGGGTCACTAAACACTAAGGACACTACAGTTACTTCCTAGTCCAGTGCTGTACAGTATGCAGCATCTAGATTCAGCGTCTCTATGCTCTGCATGGAGGTTCTAAATGTTCCCCATACAGATGCATCTCTATGAGGAGATGTTGATTGGTGCTATGTGGCATTATGCCTCCCGGAAAAGCATTTGGTTGCCCAAAAACATGAAGATTGATTATCTCGGTCATAAAGGCAAGGCCATCCACAGCAAAAGTGGTACGGTGTGGGAAAAAAGAAGAGTAAAATCGCCTTTCCTATGTGGTCACACTAATGGGCAGACAAGCAAAAAAAGGAATTTCCAGGCACTCAGAGTGTTAAAGCCGCAGGCAGATTTTAATGAAAGAAAAAAAGCAGCAACGTTTCGACCTTCTGAGAAGTCTTTTTCAAGCTTGCAAAAATGCAAAAATGAAACTCCACTCCACTCGTCTATAATCATTAACCCCTTAAGGAAGCAATTTTTGCATTTTGTGTTGAATCTCAACTTGCATTTTTCTTATTTATTGCACCAACACCTGTTTTATATATTGTTTTTTTAGAGGACAAAAAGGGATTTAATCTGATGTGACATGTACATATATACATTCTTATTTATTTAAAAAAAAATTGCAAAAGAATTTTAAAAAAGCGTTGTTTTCTTTCTTCACAGTTTAGCCAATAACATATGTATAATAGGTGCAGATTAAAGAATGTAATTCAAAATAAATTAATTTAGTTGTTCTGATTTTTAGAGTACATATTATGTCTAGGATTTCAGCTTATTTTGTAAGTTACAGGTCACAAAATACAAGGAATAAAATAAATTTTTAATGTGTAGCTATTTTAGAATTTGGTATGTTGGTCTTGTAAGCTTAATAGCCATCATAGAAAACACAATTGCCACACAAAAGTATGTATATATATATTTATATAAAGCGGACATCACAGGCTCTTTATATAAGGGGATTCTGACACTTTTTTTTTTTTTATAGCCATTTTGCCGCCATTTTTTCAGATTTTTAACATACACACATATAACAAGGTTTTTAAAATGTGTATTTTGTAAACCTGATGTGTACTACTGCTTTAGAAAACCCCATATTGTGTTGAGCCATATCAGCCGAGTAAAACAATACCCCCAATCTATGCCTTTGCCACCATCCTGTGAAGCTACTGTGCCATAAAAGAGACCTGACCATTTCAGTTTTCACAGTGATAATTTTAAAAGATGAATTTTATGGGTGTAAGTCTCATTTTGTGGCATTGTACTAGTTTGACTGTTCAAATTGCCCCACAAAGGCCTACCATTTGTGAAAGTAGACACTACAGTGTATCTTATATGTTGTGTATTGTGCCTTAACGAGATGGCATTTTTTCATCAGTTTATGCCCACATTTTTGTTTTATTTTTTTCATTTCTTACATACACATTACATTTTTGTTGGTCATTTTCAAGTCTGATATGTGCCACTGTGATCAAGCCCCCAAAACTATGTATTAAAACAATACTTCTAATGTAAGTCTTTGCCACTATCCTGTAAAGTTACAGTGCCATAAGAGTCCTGACCATTACAGTTTTTACAATTATAATTTTGATGTGCCTCATTTTAAGGCATTTTAGCAGTTCGACAGGTAAAATTACCCCATAAATACATACCATTTGTGAAAGTAGACACCACAGGCTTTGTCATATGGTATATTTTGAGCCTTGGTATACAGTTATTTTAGCACCAATTTCTTTCAAATTTTATTGTATTGTTTTATTTTTGCTTTTTTGTACACACACGTTGCACTTTAGTGGTTTATTTTGGAAACTTGATATATGCTACTTTAATAAAAATTTATAAATTATTCTCAGCTATATTTCCAGAGTACAAAATGACCCCCTTTTGTTTACCATAGCCAGGTTTTTGTGAAAATACAGGGCTGAAATTGTATTCGGCCGAATATAATTTTTCTTTTAAAAATAGCAAATTGAAGCTGGGTGTTTGGTGCATGTTGGGTCATTTTAGTCGCTCATATATTTTAATTACGGCACCAATGCATATAATTTGCAAAAGGGGACTCTCACATAAAATATTTTTGAGTTTTATTGAAGTAACATTTTGTTACCCTTTTTTTTTTTCCTCAAAGATTATGGTATTCATTTTTATTTTTACGTTTTTGACATACACATAGTATTTTTGATGCTTATTTTTTTTTAATCTTGTGTGTCCCAATCAAAATCCCTAATCCTAAACCAAATCCTAATCCCAAATCTAACCCTAAATCTAATCATAAACCTCACCACAATCTTAACCCGTACCCTAATCCCATGTGTAACCCTAATTATAAACTTAATCCTAATCTCAATCCTAACTAGCAATAATGTTAGAAGGATTCCCCAGCTGGTGTAACCAGAGGTATTCCAAAAAGATGCCTGTGCTGATCCTAATCTGAATCCTAACCTGAAACATAATCCCAATACTAAAATTAATTATAAACCTAATCTTAAACATAAACGTAATAATAAATCTAATACTTATTCTAGACCGAATAATAATCCTTAATTTAATCTTAATTCCAAAGGTTTCCCTCTCAGTACTAATATTATTAAATGGATTTTAAACTAAAACGGACAGTGGTACGTTGCTGCCATCTACTGGCTATTTTCTATATTGCAGTCTTCCATCTCTTACATTGAAAACATTATGCCCAATGCATTGAAATGGTACTAAAAAGCCCAGCTTTGATCAGAATGGCATTGGGGCATAGAGGGTGACCCTCCATGGTCTAATCAGAACCTGGGAGGCTCCCAATCACAAGATCACTTGAGAGAATGACTGTAGCTGAGCTTGATCGCTCAGCTGCAGAGTTCTCTGTGCTGATTTAAAGGGTGATATGTTATGCCGAATAACACTGAATGCAGCTCATCAAAAAGTCTGGGTCCACTAAAAATGGCCTCACTTGACAGAGGGGAGCCCCAGGTATCTAACCCTGGGTTTTAACCCTGCTTATACTACATTTTTGTCTATGGGAATGTAAATCCCCATTGAAAGAGTTGTAAGCAGATCTTACTTTGAGCTCTGCATGCAGCTCACTTGTCAGTCTGGGGCCACTAGAAATGGTCCCAGCTGATAGAGGGGAGCCCCAAGTTTCTAATGATACCTGGGTTTTCTGGTGTGATCAGGGATTTAACCCTTATCACACTACATTGTAACAGTGGGGATTTAAATCCACATTTAAATGCAAACAGAACATCGGTCAGTCTGGGGCCACTAATTCTGGCCCCAGGTGACAGAGGGGAGCCCCAGTAATTAAAATACCTGGGGTTACCAGCAAGGAAACAGACCCTGCTGGAAAAATACTGTGTTATGGAAATGTTGTGCGTCCTTAAGGTTAGGATCAACATGACGGAAAATTTCCGTCATCCGTCCTTAAGGGTTAAGAGGGAATTTGTTTGATTTGCAGCATTTGGCTAGGCTGGAGTGGAGTGTCATGGGATTTCTATGTAAGCTGTTGAGATACCAATGCATTAAGACGTTTTTACTATTAACTGTAGCATCTAGAATCTTTAATGTACTGAGAGTTAATAATGCTGCCTAATGTCTATTATTTAGATTGTTATTGACCTTTTTGTGTGTTTTCATCTCCTCCAGTCTCTGCATCTCCCTTGTTGGGGAAAGAGCAATGTGCCGGTGGCCCGGTAGTATGGTGTGTGAATGTCCAAACTGCATCTCAGTGTGGTGCGGTTAAGCACTGCCAGCAGAATGTCTGGAACAAACCCACACTGGTAAGTGTGAAACTTACTTTATATTTGTGGGAAAAGTGATTGTGCGTTCTTTAACTTGATTCTGGTAATAACATTTTTTACCTGGATTTTGTTTTGTAGAAATCTGTTCAGTGTGATCTGTGCAAAGAGATAGTGACCGCAGTGGTGAACTTCTTGAAGGAGAATGGTACACAGGTATAGCTTCTGTCTATTTTGTAACTCCATCATTTAAAGGATTACTATAGTGTCAGGAAAACAAAGCGGTTTTCCTGACACTATAGTGCCCTGAGGGTGCCCCCTCCCTCAGGGTCCCCCTCCCATGGGTTAAAACCCCTTCAGCAGCTTACCTTAACCCAGCGCCAGGCTCCCTCTGTGCTGGTGACCTCTCCTCCCCCGCCGACGTCAGCGGAGCCGAACGCACATGCGCGGCAAGTGCTGCGCGCGCATTCAAAGTGTCCATAGGAAAGAATTTCTCAATACTTTCCCTAGGATGCTCTGCGCAATGGTTGCGAAATGCACCTCCAGCGTCGCAGATGCGCCTCTAGTGGCTGTCCGGGAGACAGCCACTAGAGGCTGGATAACCCCAAATGTAAACATAGCAGTTTCTCTGAAACCGCTATGTTTGCATCTGAAGGGTTAAAACCCGAGGGACCTGGCACCCAGACCACTTCTGAAGTGGTCTGGGTGACGATAGTGTCCCTTTAAATAGTGCAATTAGAATATATTTGTATGCAGTTTCTATAAATATTACAAAACTATGCAGTGTTTGTATAAAGTAGTCTTTTGCAACTTTATATATTTTTTCATTGAACAAGTAACCCCTCACATTCTCCACATCTTGGCATAGTACTGCAAAAGTTGAAAAATGATACGCATCATGCATTCAAAAATGTATGCTATTGCCTGAATGGGGGAGACATTATTCTAGAGATGGAGAGATTTGTATTTATTTTTTGGTAAATATTAACTACTTAAAACTAAAGCAATATGTGGTTTATTTTCAACTGGCAAGAAGTTATGTTTAACTATTGCTGTTTTACATTTTTCCAGAGTCAAATTGAAAACTACTTAAATAAAGTGTGTGACTTGTTCCATGTTCCCTCCTTTGTTTCGGAGTGCAAAGAATTGGTGGACACCTACTACCCAGTTTTGTATCAGCTTGTAGAATCAGAGCTGGTAAGTGTGTTGTGTATATATATATTTTTATAATTCTAATTAAGTTTCTGCCACTACACAAAGTGATACTTAATTTTCAAACTTGTTCTACATGCTTCACTACTTGAACCTCAGTTGCTTTTTTTTTGTCGTTGTTTGTTTAACCCTTTAGGAAAATCCAGGTGTAGCATGTGGTGCAATTGGTTTATGCAAAAATCTTCAACAACATCTTGGGAGCTTGAGTCCACAGCAGCTCCAGACTAATGAGATCCCTGAAACAGTGGACCCAAAACTGGTTTACCCTTTCATAGCCAATGTTCCTCTATTACTGTATCCTGAGAAGGATATTCTTCAGGAACATAAGGTAAAGGGAGGAGGGCTTAAGTTCAGTCTAACGGTGAAAAAGTTTACCTGTGGTGTGTGTTTTTGTTTTGCGTTTGTATGTTTTGTTGTTTTTTTACGTACTTTTTTTATAACCTTTTGCAAAAATAGCATTTTAAAAGTACTGAAGCACCTTTAAAATTTATACTTTTTATCTTTTTGATTTTATTTTTTCTTTATTTTTCTTTAGACTGGGGATGTCTGCCAAGATTGTCTACAGCTAGTAACTGATTTGCAAGAAACGCTCCGAAGCAATTCCTCTTTTTACCACTCATTGGTGGATCGAGCCCTAAAGGGATGTGATCAGCTTGGTGGTGGCCTCAGTGATATGGTATGTTGGGTTTTTCTTTCTCTTGCAGCATAAAGGGACAGTCTAAGCTCCAAATCCATCTTAGTGAGTTAATTTTGGGGGCTAAGATGCTACTCCTGCAGCCTTGATGCCTTGTTGTTTTCGAGAAACTGCAGGTATGCATTTTTTTCTACTTTTCAAAATACTTGAACATTAAACAGAGATAGATCATCTAAATATATGCATTCTTTAAGTAATACCTAAAGAATAATAAACTTCCAAAAAAACTATGGAAATTGAAAAATGATGGATGTCTAAAGTGGAGAGGGGGAATGGAAGGGTATTGAGCCACCGTTCTGGGCTGTAATGCACCCAAATCCTGGCTTTGAAGAGTGTGTAAATGCATTAGGAATGTGTACCTTTTTAACTGGCTTATTTTGTAACTTCTTCCAGTGCAAGACTTACATTAACCAGTATGCAGAGTTTGTCATGCAAGCTGTGCTGCAGATGGTGAGTTTGACTACTCCTGTTGATAAATGTGACTCTTAGCCTGCTCTCCTTATTGGTGGTCAAGTCATTTTTAGGCATTTAGTCTAGGTAATAAAGTGCCACTGTTCTGGACAGCCATCTAGTAAGGCTCTGGTTAGAAGCATAAATCCAAACTAAAAGCATGTTATTGGTGAACATGGTGTGCAATCATTAATAATTAAACCATAAGCGTGCACTGGGTTTCTCGGAAGTCCACTATTATGCTGTCCAGACTTTGAAATCCATCACCACAGTGCAAGAGAAAACCAAGAATGATGCATAAAGGGACTGTATTACATGCAAATGTCTCTTTAATCAAAATTTAAGGGAGGTTTTCTTGCTTGTAAAATGGTCTACTGCTGACTTATGTAAGCTTTTTCTCCCCCTTCTTAAAGAAAACATTTAGAATTGACAGTGGAATCAAGTCTTCTAATCTTTTCAGGACATGTTGCCAGGAAGTTGATCAGTTTACAGGGTCAAAGATCCAAAGCACTGATACAAATGAAGGCTTCTACAGAAAACTCTAAATGGGTTTCAAGCATGTATTTTATAATGATGAATCATTCAGAGAATACTTTGTTTCCCAAACCATGTCAGACAAATCAAGGGATTCCATAGTCACCAGAACAACTACAGTTTAGTATGTCCTGTGGCTTTTTGCTGTAAACACTGTGTAGCAGAGAAAAAGCAGTGTTTACATTACAGCCTAGGAACACCTCTAGGGCCACTCCTCTGATAGCCACTAGAGGTGCTTCCTAGGACAGTGCTGAACAGTGTGCAGCACTGCCATTCGGCATCTCCATGTTCTGCTGAACTTTACCCATAGAGATGCATTGATTCAATGCATCTCTATGAGGAGGTGCCAATTGGCCAGGGCGGTGTTTGGCCCTGGGCCGTCTCCTTGGCTGAGATAATCAGAATTGACAATGTCAGCCAATCCAATGCTTTCCTATGGCTGAGATTGTCCGTTTAGATGATCTCGGTCGTTAAAGTGGTTTGGGATGGGTACCAGTGTCAGTGAAACTGCGCAGCACTGGAAAAAAGGTAAGTTTTACTATATTCAAGGGGGAGCCACAGACCCTACTTCGTTTAACACTATCCTGACTTTATGACACTCCTTTTGCTACTAATCCCACCTTTGACATCATTTACTCCCACTTAGATTAGAATAAGGAAAGGATGGTTTTGCTGTACTGTCAAACACATGTCCCACCACTGTGGGTATAGTGCATGGTGCTGTGTGTGATTTCATGCATTGATACCCTTCACATACTGGTGCAGTGGTGTTGAGGCCTGTGTTGCAAGGAACCCAGACTGGCACTCTTCCTGTTTTGCACTAGTCTGCCACTGCAAGTACCATAAATGTTGTCAGGTTGGTTGTTTTGGGTGAACCTCCATGACCTCAACAGACTAAATATAAAAAATAAATGTAACTGTAAGCAAAATCCAGTTAAAGGAACATGTATCCCTAATGCTATAGAGCCTTAGTCACCTATATGGTGACTAGGGCCCCGTTCTGCGGTGAATAAATAGTTAGTTAACCATTTATTTGCTTACCTTAATAAAGCGCCGGGCTCCCTCGGCACTGGTGACCTCTCCTCCTCCATCGACGTCAGCTCCCGAGTGGAAACGAATGTACATGCACTGCCAGAGGCGCACGCGCTTTCAAACCCGCCTATAGGAAAGCATTACTCAATGTTTTCCTATGGGGATTTTTTTGACGCTGGAGGTCTGTGAGGAGTCCAGCGTCAAATAAGTGCAATTTATTCAGTGTAAATCGCGGAAGCGCCTCTAGTGGCTGTCAGGGAGACAGCCACTAGAGGCTGGGTTAACCCTGCAGTGTATATGTTCTAAGCTGCAGGGTTAAAACTAGAGGGACCTGGCACCAAGACCACTTCATTGAGCTGAAGTGGTCTGGGTGCCTATAGTGGTCCTTTAAAGCAGCAATTGCCAGACGTGTTGGTTGCTCCTTTGTTCCTAACTGGCTTTCCAACCCAGAGTTGTTCATTTATTTATTTTTTTCGCAACCCTTCACTAAACTTTAAATGTGTTCCTAGTGTATTTAATCTTAATTTCTGTGTGTGTAAATAATTACATACTGTATCCACTTAACTATTTAGACATTTTTTTCTCAGTTTTACTTGCAAGTAACATTTATATACTTTTGGTGATTTTTATTTTTTTATTTGTTTTTTAGACTGCTAAACAAATCTGTTCCCTTCTTGCATTCTGTGGTGAGATGAATACACCTCCACAATCCCTTACTCCAGCTAAACTGGTTCCAGCAGTCAACCTGCAGCCAGCTATCAAAGTAAGTGAATCCACAAATATTACTGAATGTGACGTGTGTCCCATAAAGATCTCTCCAGTAGGAGATTGAGACTTGTTCATACTCTGTATTTCCACTGATGTGATTAGCAAAACTGACTGAGCACTGGATATCAATAATTCTGCCGCTTCTGACTTCCTTATCATCCGATTCACTTTTGTGCTGCACACCGTCCTTTCCCAGAACTGACACACTTGGGTTCTCTCCAAAGCAAAAGGGAGAAGATATTTATTACTGGAATTAAAGGTGCATTTCATATCTAAAAATAACCAAACTGTAACATTTCTCCAAGTCGGATATGCTTCCAGCTCAGCTATTTTCAACTTCAAATTTAAATTCACTTTGAATTCCTAACTGATCATTTTAACTCTTGTAAATAAATGTTGTACAGCAAAGATGAGTTTAGACGTCATTAAAGTGGGCAATCTCATAGTTAATGCTTTGCCTGTGGTGTGTATGTCTTTATTTTTTCCCCTTTAACTGGTTTGCAATTCTTCTTATTTTAGATAGAAAAGGAGCCTTCTGTTCAGGTAGATCCAGTCTGTGAAGTGTGTAAAATTATAGTATCAAAACTTGAACATCTTCTGGAACGCAATCAGTCAAAGGTATTTTAGCTGCATTTTTAGTTAAAGTGTATTTATTGTGTGTGATTGCTTATTGATTACCTTCATGAACAAGAATTTCCAAGCTCTCTATATGTGTGTGTGTGTGTGTATTTATATATGTTCAGACATCCCAAGTCTCCCGGTAGGTCCAGGAGACTCCAGCATTTTTAATGCAGCTCCACTGACACTTGCAATTCATATGTAATATCCTGGAAATCACACACACAATCTGACATGCATTGTGATTTCCAATATATTACACGTGATAATGCCCTCTATAGATTACTCAAACCGATGGGTATTGTTCCTTATCAGGGGCCCGGCCCTTTAACAGCTTGAAAGGGCCCTTGCATTTTCTGCCTACTGGGAGGAAGTGAATTCCAGTCATTTCCTCCCAGCTAAAAAGACAGTCACGTGGGAGGGAGAAGGAGGCTGTAGGCAGCACCACCGCAGTCATCATGGGGAGGCTGGAGCTGCTGCATGCTCACTCCCATCAGCCTCAGCCAGGACCCCAAGCAAGCCACCCTCCAGGACCCAAAAGGTAAGCAAACAGATGACTGCATGTATGTCAGATTGTGTGTGTCTGTGTGTATGTGCTAGTGCATGTACAGTTGCAAGAAAAAGTATGTGAACCCTTTGGAATGATATGGATTTCTGCACAAATTGGTCATAAAATGTGATCTGATCATCATCTAAGTCACAACAATAGACAATCACAGTCTGCTTAAACTATTAACACACAAAGAATGAAATGTTGCCATGTTTTTATTGAACACACCATGTAAACATTCACAGTGCAGGTGGAAAAAGTATGTGAACCCCTAGACTAATGACATCTCCAAGAGCTAATTGGAGTGAGATGTCAGCCAACTGGAGTCCAATCAATGAGATGAGATTGGAGGTGTTGGTTACAGCTGCCCTATAAAAAGCACACACCAGTTCTGGGTTTGCTTTTCACAATAAGTTTTTCTTGCAACTGTATCTGTGTGTCAAGTTGTGTTTATATGCCAGTGTGTGTATTGGTATGTCAAGTTGTGTAATGTCTGTGTATCAGTATGTGTCTGTGTGTTAATAGTGTTTGTAAGTAGTTATAATATGTTGTGTGCGAGGGTGCGCAGGGGGGAAGGAGGGGAGCAGCCACCTCTCTGAAATTAGTTTTGGGATGTCGGTTGGGGGTGTATATTTCTCTTCCTATATTCAAATCTAGTCCTATGAATATCAAAACGTATCAATATCCTGATGTACTGCTGGGGACATCTACCTTGCCAGAATAGAAAACCATTAAGTCCTTATTGCCACTTCCATCAGCTTTTGTGTGTGTGTGTGTGTGTGTGTATATGTATGTGTATGTGTGTATGTATGTGTGTGTGTGTATATATATATATATATATATATATATATATATATATATATATAAAATTAAAAGAATAATGGACCTCATAAAACATATCCTAAACATAAACTGTAGTTTATGCACTAGGTGGTAATAATTCCCTATCACTATTCGATTATAAGCTTTTTCGTGTAGCAGAGTACACTGCTGTACATGGGAAGGCCGTTGATGCTATTTGAATTTTATTTTATAGCTGGAAGTGTTATTTATTTTTATTTTTTTGTGAAATGTAATTGTGCAGCTACATAAATCCCTTCATATTTTCTATGTTTCCAGCAAGCCATAGAGCATGCTCTGGAGAAGGTCTGCCACATCCTTCCTCACAAATACAGACAGAAATGCACAGACTTTATTGATCGTTACAGCGAAGCCATTATTGAGCTCTTGGAACAGGAAGCTGATCCAAAACTAATTTGCACCATGCTTGGTGTCTGCTCTTCGAAACAAAAATCAGATATTGGTAAGATGAATGATGCATCTAAAACATTCTCTGAAATGCTAGCCTACGCCATGGCCTCTAACACTAGAGAATTGGTGATGATCTAGCAAGGAATGTCTTTTCAATCATTTATCCCCTTGTTTGTAGTGTACTATGCTATGTCTTAAAACAATATTTCTCATCATTCTTTTTAAGCTTCTTATTGTTAGGTTTATAAATAGTGTTCTTGTGTTTGTGTTTTATTATTTTATTGTCGTGACCATTTTGTGATAGCACAATAGCACATAACTGCTCCAAAAGCAATAAATATAAAGGCCAAATGTATTGTTGAAATAAATAAATATTAATATTTTTTATAAATGTAATATAATATATAATATAATAATTATATTTTTATTATACATTTTTGATATATTTATATTTAATATAGATTTTCCCCCCTGCTTTTGGAGTTTAAAAGTTAACATCCGCTCTCCAGCATACTTGGTGCTACACTCACTGGAGGTTTGGTGTTGCAGTAATAGAACACCCACCCGCTGGTCCACACTGCTTCTGCCACTCATACACCACAAACCTTGTTTCTGCTAACCAGAGCAATTTCTCCCATGATGCACATCAAGACTTAACTGCCAGCATATTCACTTTAGAACAAATATCTGTTCATCTGGTCTTGTATTCCCGAATATAAGGTGTAACAGATTCCAATACTCCAACCGAGTATATCCGCTGTAGTTCTCCCAAATCCCAAGTGAAGCAGTGATTAAGCTCTGAGCTACCCAAACATCAGCCTAGACTTGATGAAGGGTACAACAGAAATCTGTTTAATCAAGGCTCAATGGCCCACTGTTATACAGTACAGAGACACAGCAAAGACTACCATAAACACACCCACAAAGTCCACAGTCCATACATTCCCGGAACCACGAACACAGCAGTGTGGAAGTTCTGACCAGCCGCACACATGGTCCTATGCCCAAAACAGTTCCAGGGCGTTTTGTGCTTTTGCCGGTTAACTTTGGGAGTTCCATGCAAAAGAAATACCAAATGCACACTCTGGCTTGTTGGTAGCGTTTGTTCATATGGTTCATACGAACAAACCTACCGAATGGCGCCTTCCTGTTCATCGGTGTTCGGGAGTTTCAGTGTCCGATTTTAGTTCCACGCGATTGATGCCCAAACACCGCTGTCTGCATTCTTTCGAACATGATGGCCACTAACACAGTTCCCACACGTTCGTACATATGCTGAACAACGGCCACCCAGCCACACAATTAGAACCCACACTGATTGAAGTGTCAGGAGAGGTCAACAAGGGTCAATAAGCTCAGAGGTGGTCCGCAGTTCGTGGGTTGGTTCAGTTCCCGAACAGTCCAAGGGAATCCCACAAACCAAATCTTTTAATAGCCTGTTACAATAGCCCATGGACATGGCAAGAGGCTAGCCTCCACACTCCTCCAGGAGCCCGTGGTGAATGTCCAGGCAAAGGGGCGTTCGTAACGTAAGGAAAAAAATAGCTGAGATGCACTAGTGCCATCCTGGTCTTATACTTTTCTCTAGTTAATATTAAACCCATTCACTTGAGTAGTAGAGATATAGTTAAGAATAGTAGTTTTGTGTTTCTGTAATTCAGGGAAACTATCAGGCTCCCTGACCCTTTATACATTTGTTAATGTATACTGTCTTGGTAAGTGTGTCTATGTAGACAAAGATCACTTCACCAGGCTTTTGTTGTGCCAGGTGATTTCTTGCCTTATATGCATTTATCCTGTCTGAATATTCTGATTTTACTTATCATATTGTGTATATATGCCAGCCTATTTCAGTTTTATTAACTTGTATGCGAAATCTAAGCATATGGAATACTATAGATTTAAAGTAGCCTCCAAGTTGTCTCCTTGAGGGTGAGCTATCTTCCCAGTCTTGTGTTACAGCAATATATAGATTACATGTAACCGGCAACAAATGTATAGTTTAAGATGACTAACTCCTTATAGACAAACAATAGAATAAATATCTTTATAATTGATGGAATAGTCTTTTTATAATAAAAGGAATAAATGTGGTGCCAGCTGTATGGAATAACTCTGGCATAAACACTACACGTCCAGATTCCTACCACTACCATGACTGCTTCTAAAAGCAGAACCCTTTAAAAGATCTCTTCCTTCTCCTCCAAGATAGGTGTAGTGGCTACATCTCATTAACACTGCACCCAAATTACTCTTCCCACAATGCTTAATGTTGGTCTACCAGTGACACAGGTGTAAATTTTGGAGGGAAATCCATCTTGGTAATTACATTGTGGCAGTCTTGTAAAAAAAAACTGTATGAATAAAATGTTGCTATTAAGTAGCCCCTTTCTATACCCCCTCTCATGATTCCGTTTAGTTCTATAAATATGCCGTTTAAGACTAGACTTCACTGCTATAAGGCTTTTAGTGTAACTAAATGAAGAGGTAAAATATAAGCATAGGATACCCTGTAAAATGAACTGTAATCAATTGTGTGACATTGTTAACATTAACTAGTTGCCATGGCTTCCTAGCTAGGTTGCGTTTTATATTTCCTATGTTAATCTTTTAATCTTTTAATGTTAATTGAATAAATATTACTGAGAACTTTCTCGAAGATTCAATGGCTATTTTAACTTCCCAGTAAAACTAGACCCCGAGATGGTGGGATCTGGTGAATATTGTCAGGTGTGCAAGATGATTGTGAATTACGTGGATACGATTTTGGAGAAAAATGTCACAGAAGAGAGAATTAAGGCTGCACTACAAAGAGTCTGTGCTTTCCTCCCAGATTCTATAAAAGATCAGGTACAACACTTTGACCGTCTTTTAATCGGCCCAACAGAATTACTCCCTCTTAATAGAGCATGGATCACTTTTAACAGCTATCATGTGCTATACTAAGCTCTTTTATTTAATCTTTAATGCTATTAATAATGATTCTGTACTTGAGATCTATTGGATAAATTTCAGCAGTTCCTATAACTTTTTTGTTCATCTATTCTAGTGCTCTTCAATTATTGCTGAATATGAGCCTATGTTTGTGCAGTTTCTTCTGCAAGCTTTGGATCCAACTTTTGTGTGTATGGTGAGTATACAAATTTCTGTGTTTGTCTCTGTGTGTCTGTCTGGAAATTACCACTTTTTCTCTCTCCTCTTTTTAGAAGCTAAGTCTTTGTCCAGGTTCCAAGTTGCCTCTTCTCGGGACAGATAAATGCATGATGGGACCAAGCTACTGGTGTAGGGACATGAATACTGCTAAAGTTTGCAATGTAAGTGTTTTAATGAAAACACAACCTTTATATTTTGTAATGTATGGTAATTGTTAAAAAAAAAAAAAGAGTAGCTTAACAATTGCAATAAAGGAACACTGGTAAGATTATTTTTCCTATAATTTTTTTGTGGATTTAAAAAAAGTTCTAAACTCTCGCAGAACATGAACTAACCTCACCGGCTTGGAATAAAGAAATGGTATGTGATAGTTATTGAATGTGCTAAGACAGCCGGTAGAACATCTCTTTCCACTTCACCTTGTTTCATTGTTAATCCTTTAACTCACTAAATACAGAACTGGTCTTGCACCGGACTAGATCTCATTTTCAATATAGGGAAAAGGGGGATAAACGAGCATAAAATTGATAGGAAAATATCTACCGAGTGCCACAATACAACTTTGCTCAGTTTTTCTAGCTTATACATTTTGCAAGAGATAATTACTTGAACTATACCACCAGGATATGATTTGACCTTTTACTGCAAGTTCTATGTACCTGTCCGTTGGTGTGTAAGCCGCTTTGTGAAGGGACATAAAGGGCAACTCTTGGTTCCATAAACTCTGCAAAGAATTATGATCAGGTTTCTGTTCACCTATTGCTGAATCTTTCACTTGACTCTCCTGTGCTTGTAACTGATTTGGAACAGTGGTCATGCTATAGTTGAGATGATGAAAATTTTGTGATGGGCAATATATATATATATATATATATTTTTTTATTCCCTTCTCTTTTGTAAATTAACAGAAGTGGGAGAGCTTTTATTTCTGATATTCAAACTCGATAGCAATTTATGCTTCTTACTTTGTTTTTACTCAATGCAAGTCTTGTTAGTTTCCGTTCCTCTTCAACAGAGAAGTCTGCTAAACAATCCTTTGGCAAACCTCATTATCTAGGGTGCTAGTTGTCGTGGTTTTTAAAATATTTTAATTCAGAACCTTTCTCTAGCTAACTTGTCATGAGTGTACCATAAGCAGTTAGACTCTGTGACTTAAAGGGACACTGTAGTCACTATAAGCATTTCATCTCTTTGAATTGGTTATAGTGCCTGGAGTACCCTGGCACTGTCCCTCCATTCAGTGTTGCACCATGTTCGTGCAGTATGCCACAAAATAAGAGTCCCTGGCCACCCACAGTCCGGCCCCTTCTGTATGTGTAGCTAAGGCAGAGATTACACACTTCCTTATTGTCATACCCATTCATACCGTCAGTTGGAACTCTGACAGGCTAAAAGCAGTCAGCTGACACTCTCAGCCAATCACAGCTGCCTATTGCTGCTCAGGCTAATACTTCCTTATTAGCCAAAGCAGCACAGAGGGGATGGATTGCCGGGGACTCGTTTAGCATTAAAACATTAAAAGTTTAAAAACTGTTTAATGCTGAAAGAAATGATGGTACCAGATGACTCCAGACACTATAACCAGATTAATGAGATGAAGCAGATACAGTGCCTACGGTGTCCCTTTAAGTGAATCACACTTCTTGCCCAACAAACATTAACACCAGTGAAGGAACACACTAAAAGAGGGGTTTTAAAATAACAATTACCCTTTTCTCTTTATGATGTAGATATATCAGACTCCTCTAAGTCTTCATAAAACATAGAACACTATTTTAGTGTTTTTTGTTTATTTGATATAAGTGTATAACTGTGAAAACCTGTTGAATAGTCACCATTTCTGCTCAGCAGTTCAAACTGTCAATCTTTCTCCAGGCAATTCAACACTGCAGACGGCATGTGTGGAACTAATCTCTTCCGAAAGACTGAATAGTATCTCAAGCAATACTTCTGCAGATCGAAAATTGTCCCTTTCCAGCTTGCCTGTCAATGGAGGACTCTTCGCTTCATGTCTGATATTGTTAATGTGTTGTACATATTTTTTGGTAATCTAATATCACAGATAAGATCTAAGAGAAGAAAAAAAAATCTCAAGTTTTAGTTCAAGTCCTAGTTAGGTCATTATGATAGCGGTTTAATATCCTCTTTAATATCCGGGCTAACTACCACGTAGTCTTAAATTTGGGACATGGGTGAGATTTTTCTGCTCCAGGCATATGGTTCTTTTAGCAATCTCTTTTCTTCTGGAAATAAACAAGGGGTCATGAATAGTCCGTTATTTGAATGTCACTTGCCATAAATGTAATTCTAAAGATAATATGGGAATGTAGGGTTGTTTTGGTTTGTTTTTAATAGAGCGGTATACTCTATAGAAACTCTGCCGGTGCAAAGTCAATTTTTACAGTTTGGAATGCTAGAAATCATTTTAAGATTACCATTATTTTCCTGTCTTAAGTGGTAGTTCTAATTTTAAACAGATTTACTAGACACCAAATACCACATGTCTGTTATCCACACCATAATGTAAATGTCACATTCTTATAAAAATCCTTATTTGAGTGAATGATATTGGTGTCTATTAAAAAAAAGTAGTACACTTGGGTCTCTGGGTAATGCTAGTGATTTCTTGCCTTAATTTGTAAGCAGAGCTCCTGTAGGTCAGACCAGAAATTATTGTTGACAAAATGGAGGCAGTTGACAAGTTATGTTGGCTTTGGAAATGTGTCTGGACATAACTACTGGTATGGCCATCAATTTGTTTATAAATTATTTTTACTGACTTGCCTTTGCAATAAAATTACTTTAATATGGAATCAGTGTATTTATCAATTAAGTTGTGTTTCTCTCCTGCATTAAATCACACAGGGATTTCTTCCAGTGACCTTTACTTTAACGTGAGAATTATTTTTGTAGCCAAATATTTGATATTAAAATAAAAGTTGGAAACACTGTGTATATGGACACTGCCATGTGATTTGCAGCTGAAATTTGTGCTACTTCCAGCTGGTTCTTGGCTCTAATTATATTGAGTAGAATAAGGAGTATAAAGCAGTAGGACTCGATCCATGGGTCCTGGTCTTCCTCCAGTTTAGGCAGATTACAAAAGCCAGAAATGCATCCCAGGCTTTTATAATCATCTGCCTAACTCTGTGCTCGAACGCCAAGCGTGTTTCTCCACAGTGGAATGTATGATTGTGGGAGGTGTTTCAATTGCAATAAGGTCCAAAGAGTAGACTTCTCACATCCAATCCTAGGTTATACGCTTAAAAGGACTCAATAGGCAGCAGAACAACTACAGCCTAATGTAGTTCTTTTGATTATAGTCTGTCCCTGCAGGCTTTTGTTCTGTAAACACTCTTTCCAGAGAAAATTCAGTGTTTACATTGCTCCCTAGGACAACCTCTAGTAGCCACTCCTCGGACGGCCACTAGAGGTGCTTCCTGAGGCAGTGCTTCGCACCCACCCCGCCTTCTTAACGGAGATCATCAGAATTTACTTTCTCAGCCAATCCATTGATTTCCTATTGGAAAACATTGTGATTGGTTCAGATAATCAATTTTAATTATGTCACGCAAGGAGAGGTATCGGGGGCAGGTCAGCGCCGGTTGATTCTGCGTGGTGCTTAAATAATGGTAACATAGGGCTGAGGGGATACACAGTTATATTGCTTTTATGGTGACAGGAATACATGAGGTCATAAAAGTGCAATAAGAACCGAGCTTGTTAACTCATTTGTCACACATTTTAATGAAGCAGTGCACCAAGTATTCCAACTGCAATACCTAGGGATTGAACATGCTAGGTATCAATTATCCTTTTGTCATAGGCATAACCCTGGGTGTAAGTTTATAAGGTAAAGGAGGGTTACCCTGACACAAATTTAAAACTTAGCATTTAATCATTCTGATATTAAAAGGCGCTTTAAAAAAATAAAATAAAAAAAATGTATATTTACATAAATTAATACAGTGAAAAAAGAAAGTATATACAGATCATGTTTCTATTAATCAGAGAGCAGCTTTTTGGCAGCTGGCCTGGTTGCCTCCAATGTTAGTTTCCTCAAAGTGTACATATAATTGGTACGCAATAATTAGGTTAAGTTGTATATTGCAGTAGTATATCCACTGTTGCTATTCCTTAGGAGAAATTAAACATTTATTGTTTTGTAGTATCAATTAGATTACTAGAACTTTGTTTAAATTCATAAGGAGTGAATCCAAGTGCTTGTCAAGGAAAATAAACAGAGTAAAATGATAACTTAATAATTAACTGCCAGGAAGAGCTGCATCTATAGTCTCAATGTGCTGTACTATGCCTTCAAGGGCACCCAAAATCATTCAAAACTAAATAACTATTCTGCTAGCAGCTCTAGCTGGCGTTAAGAATACGGCTCAGCGTTACTTCAGCTATACGTAATTGCCAAGTCATAACCCCTTATGGATCAAACTATATATCTTGTTTCAGGGATACCCAAACACATTAACGATATATAGTGCTGAAGAATGTCCTAAGCTAGACTCAAAGTAGGTTTCACCAAGCAGGCTCTTCAGGGGTAAATTAAATAAATCTCAGGAAGAAATTCTATACCGGGCAAAAAGACCAATCAAAGTGTCCCATGACTGAATTACTGACTGACAGCTTTCCTAGCCATTTAGGCTCCAAGAAGGAACATTTGCATACCTTCTTGCAGAATGTCCAATGAATGTCAAGGTGTGATGTAATCAATGATAAATGGCAAGATTAGTGTCCTGAATTGATTTTATGTGCCAATTAAGATGGCAAACTGAATGGGATAACAAATATTAAGAAACTGCTTTTAATTGAGTAGTGCTATTTGGTTAGTAAGACGTATAAATGTGTAAGTGTTGGTCTCAAGTTATTAACTCAGGAGAGATCTGTCTCCATATAAGTAAAGATGATGATTTTGGCAATAATTCAGGACATTACCACAAATAGGTTTTAATAAGACACCAATCTATCCTTAAATGGAATGCATACTGACAGGACAGAGATGGGAGGTGGAGGGGGTTTGTTCGCCACCAAACAGGGATATTTAATACTGATATCTGGAGCATGTCTACTAAACTGTTAAAGGAGCACTATAGTCAAAATACAAAAGCAAAGATAGGCCCCCTATCTTTCTTTCTTGCTTTTATATTACTTTCCCCTTTAAAAAAAAAAAAAGAAATTAGAGTAGTCGGCAGGCCACGCCCCTATTTACGTCAAAATGACAAAGTAGCAGGGCTCAGACGCTTGTCTTGGAGAAGCATTAATCGCTCTCAGGTGTACATGCGCGGCTTTGCTCTGCACCAATCGCGTTCTTCATAGAGAGGCATTCAACGCCACTCTATGAATGACCACTGAGCGTTATACTGCGCATGTGCGCGTTCACGAGCTGAGCTGTCTATGCCCACCGCCCTCCTCCTGCAACTCTCCTCAGCCCAAAGTTTGTCTGTATACAAACACTCTCTATATAATATATACAGTGTTTGTAAATACTGTACCTACTCACTCTCTCTTCTCATTTGGGGTGAATGGGTATGCAGAGATTTATATGGGCACAGTCACTGAATTTTAAAAGGTTTTATTATTGAAAAACAAATGAATATGATGCAGGTATAAACAGTAAACCAAGCAATTCCTTCATACATTTTTTTTTAAATAAGCTGAGCTTAGGGAAGCCAGGATGAGGTTTCCTTGTCTGGTTGTGTTTTTTACAGCACAGTTCCTCACTATAGGATTTGGTTTGCCGCAATAGAGGCACAGATCTTTGGACTTTCGTCTATGGACCCCCACTCCCAGGACCCCGAAATCGATGTGGCGTCTGGTGTGTGAGCGCAGCGCACCAGCCTCTGCCGGTGTGCAATGACTGCATATCTATCTACCTCTAGTATTTATATCTATCTATCCATCTATCTCTATTTGTCTGTCTGTGTCTCTTTGTCTGTCTGTCTGTATCTATCTATGTCTCCATGTGTGTCTCTGACTCTCTGACTCCCAGGGTTAGTACAGGACACTACAGGGAGTGCAGAATTATTAGGCAAATTAGTATTTTGACCACATCATCCTCTTTATGCATGTTGTCTTACTCCAAGCTGTATAGGCTCGAAAGCCTACTACCAATTAAGCATATTAGGTGATGTGCATCTCTGTAATGAGAAGGGGTGTGGTCTAATGACATCAACACCCTATATCAGGTGTGCATAATTATTAGGCAACTTCCTTTCCTTTGGCAAAATGGGTCAAAAGAAGGACTTGACAGGCTCAGAAAAGTCAAAAATAGTGAGATATCTTGCAGAGGGATGCAGCACTCTTAAAATTGCAAAGCTTCTGAAGCGTGATCATCGAACAATCAAGCGTTTCATTCAAAATAGTCAACAGGGTCGCAAGAAGCGTGTGGAAAAACCAAGGCGCAAAATAACTGCCCATGAACTGAGAAAAGTCAAGCGTGCAGCTGCCACGATGCCACTTGCCACCAGTTTGGCCATATTTCAGAGCTGCAACATCACTGGAGTGCCCAAAAGCACAAGGTGTGCAATACTCAGAGACATGGCCAAGGTAAGAAAGGCTGAAAGACGACCACCACTGAACAAGACACACAAGCTGAAACGTCAAGACTGGGCCAAGAAATATCTCAAGACTGATTTTTCTAAGGTTTTATGGACTGATGAAATGAGAGTGAGTCTTGATGGGCCAGATGGATGGGCCCGTGGCTGGATTGGTAAAGGGCAGAGAGCTCCAGTCCGACTCAGGCGCCAGCAAGGTGGAGGTGGAGTACTGGTTTGGGCTGGTATCATCAAAGATGAGCTTGTGGGGCCTTTTTGGGTTGAGGATGGAGTCAAGCTCAACTCCCAGTCCTACTGCCAGTTCCTAGAAGACACCTTCTTCAAGCAGTGGTACAGGAAGAAGTCTGCATCCTTCAAGAAAAACATGATTTTCATGCAGGACAATGCTCCATCACACGCGTCCAAGTACTCCACAGCGTGGCTGGCAAGAAAGGGTATAAAAGAAGAAAATCTAATGACATGGCCTCCTTGTTCACCTGATCTGAACCCCATTGAGAACCTGTGGTCCATCATCAAATGTGAGATTTACAAGGAGGGAAAACAGTACACCTCTCTGAACAGTGTCTGGGAGGCTGTGGTTGCTGCTGCACGCAATGTTGATGGTGAACAGATCAAAACACTGACAGAATCCATGGATGGCAGGCTTTTGAGTGTCCTTGCAAAGAAAGGTGGCTATATTGGTCACTGATTTGTTTTTGTTTTGTTTTTGAATGTCAGAAATGTATATTTGTGAATGTTGAGATGTTATATTGGTTTCACTGGTAATAATAAATAATTGAAATGGGTATATATTTGTTTTTTGTTAAGTTGCCTAATAATTATGCACAGTAATAGTCACCTGCACACACAGATATCCCCCTAACATAGCTAAAACTAAAAACAAACTAAAAACTACTTCCAAAAATATTCAGCTTTGATATTAATGAGTTTTTTGGGTTCATTGAGAACATGGTTGTTGTTCAATAATAAAATTAATCCTCAAAAATACAAGCTAATAATTCTGCACTCCCTGTATAGGGCACGTTCACAGTGCCTGCAGTGTCCTGATACGACGTTTGATGTCTTCAGCTAAACGTGAAGATGTCAAACATGAGTACTGCGCATCAGGCAAAACTTAACTAGGAAGTCCCTCTGGTGGCTGTCTGATTGACTGCCACTGGAGGTGTTCCTAGGTTCTAAGGTAAACACTGTATTTTCTCTGAACTCACCTTAACAACCCCATTAAGCTGAAGTTGTTCAAGTGACTATAGTGTCCCTTTAACATAGAGCATGAAAAAACAGTAGTTCTAAAGATCAATGATCATATAATCGATTATTGTAATGAATTCCCTGTTATTTGTAAGTGAAATGAAACAGGTAGGTTCATGGCAATTTTGCTAAAGTGTTATACCAATTAATGATACTTGGGTTCTATAAGGTCCAATAATATGGATGAAGAGACAGAAACGGTTGTCCTTGTGGTATCCATAGAATGAAAATATTTTTAAAAATACTTGGATTCGATAAGGTTTTTAGAAGCCACTTAGTCACAAAAACTGGACAAAATTGGCGTTCAAATTAGTTTTTTGCATTTTTCACACACAAACAAATATTAACACTAACTTTGGCCAGTGTTTGTAACCAAGTGGCTACTAAAAAAGACTGAACATACCCCATTTTCAATACCTTGGGTTGTCTACTATTGCAAATGGTATGCCATCACGGGGGTAATTCTCATTCCTCGACTACCATGCGGTCTCAAAGGCAACTTAACCAATCAGGCAAATTTCAATGTGAAAAACTGAAAAATGTAACATGCTATATTTGACCCTGTTACTTCCCAAAACACCATAAAACCTGTACATAGGGGGTGCTGTTTTACACGTGAGACATCGCTGAATACAAATATGTGTTGTGATAAAGTGAAGGCAGATAGGCCTTTTAACCCCAGGGGAAGTACGTGTAGTTTGTGTGTTGCACAACACAAAGCTTTGTTTAGTTATGGGCCCCTGGGGTGGAGCATTTGGAGAGAAGGGTGGGCCAATGCTCCACTTCACAGTTTAGTGGTTTTCTGGGGAGACGTAGATCCAGGCCAGGGTTTTTTGGACCGTCTCCAACCCACTGCACAGCTGCAGTTTACCTGCTAGGCAGGTAAAAGAGAGGGATTGCTGGCTTCCTCCCAGGAAGCAGGTAGGAGAGAGGCTGTTCTCTCCATATAGAGAGTCAAGGAGACTAGGCACTGGGAGTGCAGAAAGGAAGCAGTCAAGGCAAGGCTGGCTTGGAGCACTGGGAGTGCAGAAAGGAAAGCAGTCAGGGCAAGGCTGGCTTGGAGCACTGGGTGTGCAGAAAGGAAGCAGTCAAGGCAAGGCTGGCTTGGAGCACTGGGAGTGCAGAAAGGAAAGCAGTCAGGGCAAGGCTGGCTTGGAGCACTGGGAGTGCAGAAATGAAAGCAACAGGCTAGCTAGCAGAGTGTTGCTATCTAATAAGGTTGGTGCAATATTATTTTGTTTAGTTTAACCCTGAGAGATAGGGAACCTAATGCCAGTTAGTGCTCAGACGAGCTAGGTTTTTGTTTATAGGGTTTTCTGTTACATTTATGTTTTCATTTACTGCTGTATCCTGTGTGAACTTACAAATAAAGTGCCTGGAGTATATGCAATTACAAGGACTGTGCATGTTTTTGCCCTAGAGGACCATGCTACCTGCTGATAAGGATCACAGTGTATTTAATTGCAGTTAAAGCAAACAGTATTATGACATTCACAGTTAAAATATAATGTAGAACTAAAAAAATAACATTTCTTATTTGCTCCCATTTTTTAAAATATTTTATTCATATTAAATTATGTTTCATAGCTAAATATTTGATGTTACATGAAAGCCATGTTTCCACTGAATAAAACGATATATAATAACGGTGGGTGCACTTAATATGAAAGAGGTGATGACACGCCAATATAATGCACTCAGAGAATGTCAGATAACAATCGCCTGTAGGGTGCCTTCCCAGATAGCACTGGGGGGCTAAACATAATCCTCCTCTCCTTCCCTTTTTCATTATACAGGAGTATGAACAGAGAATGAATCAGGAAAATAGTAAAAAAGCTTCATTTATTGCCAATGGTGTGGGGATATTTATGGGATAATAATAGTAAACAGTTGAGAATTGCCCACTAATTCAATTCTCAGATCCCAAATATCGTTATCGTGTTAAGTGAGAAGTATTTCATATAAATAATCACAATGTTATAAAAATAGATTTTATTTATAATAACAAGTTAATTAATAATAATAATAATAATATGTAACATGCGTGACAATAATCAATGAATATCCAGTATAAAATTATATGCAATACAAAGGAATGGCTATACAGATTTCAATGGCTAAATAGCATTTTCTGTCAAGACTTCTTACGATTTATGACTATCTTTACACAGACTGAAAGCGAAACTTTTCACAGCGAAGGGCCATAAAACCCTGGCTAACAGTTAGAATAACCCTTTCAATGACCCTTTCAATGCTGGCTAGATCTCCTAGGTAATTAAGATCTATTCTTATGTAATTTCAAATAAAATAACATTTAAACCAATTCATTAGTCATTTCCTGGAACCATCCAATAAGAGAATCTACCATATTATATAAGCAGAGTTTGTTTGTCTAAAAGATATCTATCTTATATTAGAGCAAATCAATATACCTGGATAAAAACAGCGGTATGCTAACATGTGATGATATCACATCAATATATAATTATTCTTAATTCCTCCTGCAGAATGGAATGTTTATAACTACAGGGAGTGCAGAATTATTAGGCAAGTTGTATTTTTGAGGATTAATTTTATTATTGAACAACAACGATGTTCTCAATGAACCCAAAAAACTCATTAATATCAAAGCTGAATATTTTTGGAAGTAGTTTTTAGTTTGTTTTTAGTTATAGCTATGTTAGGGGGATATCTGTGTGTGCAGGTGACTATTACTGTGCATAATTATTAGGCAACTTAACAAAAAACAAATATATACCCATTTCAATTATTTATTATTACCAGTGAAACCAATATAACATCTCAACATTCACAAATATACATTTCTGACATTCAAAAACAAAACAAAAACAAATCAGTGACCAATATAGCCACCTTTCTTTGCAAGGACACTCAAAAGCCTGCCATCCATGGATTCTGTCAGTGTTTTGATCTGTTCACCATCAACATTGCGTGCAGCAGCAACCACAGCCTCCCAGACACTGTTCAGAGAGGTGTACTGTTTTCCCTCCTTGTAAATCTCACATTTGATGATGGACCACAGGTTCTCAATGGGGTTCAGATCAGGTGAACAAGGAGGCCATGTCATTAGATTTTCTTCTTTTATACCCTTTCTTGCCAGCCACGCTGTGGAGTACTTGGACGCGTGTGATGGAGCATTGTCCTGCATGAAAATCATGTTTTTCTTGAAGGATGCAGACTTCTTCCTGTACCACTGCTTGAAGAAGGTGTCTTCCAGGAACTGGCAGTAGGACTGGGAGTTGAGCTTGACTCCATCCTCAACCCGAAAAGGCCCCACAAGCTCATCTTTGATGATACCAGCCCAAACCAGTACTCCACCTCCACCTTGCTGGCGTCTGAGTCGGACTGGAGCTCTCTGCCCTTTACCAATCCAGCCACGGGCCCATCCATCTGGCCCATCAAGACTCACTCTCATTTCATCAGTCCATAAAACCTTAGAAAAATCAGTCTTGAGATATTTCTTGGCCCAGTCTTGACGTTTCAGCTTGTGTGTCTTGTTCAGTGGTGGTCGTCTTTCAGCCTTTCTTACCTTGGCCATGTCTCTGAGTATTGCACACCTTGTGCTTTTGGGCACTCCAGTGATGTTGCAGCTCTGAAATATGGCCAAACTGGTGGCAAGTGGCATCGTGGCAGCTGCACGCTTGACTTTTCTCAGTTCATGGGCAGTTATTTTGCGCCTTGGTTTTTCCACACGCTTCTTGCGACCCTGTTGACTATTTTGAATGAAACGCTTGATTGTTCGATGATCACGCTTCAGAAGCTTTGCAATTTTAAGAGTGCTGCATCCCTCTGCAAGATATCTCACTATTTTGACTTTTCTGAGCCTGTCAAGTCCTTCTTTTGACCCATTTTGCCAAAGGAAAGGAAGTTGCCTAATAATTATGCACACCTGATATAGGGTGTTGATGTCATTAGACCACACCCCTTCTCATTACAGAGATGCACATCACCTAATATGCTTAATTGGTAGTAGGCTTTCGAGCCTATACAGCTTGGAGTAAGACAACATGCATAAAGAGGATGATGTGGTCAAAATACTAATTTGCCTAATAATTCTGCACTCCCTGTATATATTCTTTAGTTAACTAAGATTTCTTAATATGGAAATCTGACCGTGCTTTATCCAGTCATATATAATGCTATTAATACATTTTAATTAATTTAATTAATTAAATGAAACCAGTATAATTACCAGTTGAGTAGATATTTCATCCGATTGGTAGTCTCAGGAACTTATTTGGATGTCTCTCTGCATGGAGGTTGCAGTCCCCAAACTTCCAATTCCTCTCTTCTCTTTTTCTTTCTCCTTTGCATACCTCTATCTTCCCTTTGTCTTAACTTTTAAAGGGCCAGACTCTCTGTACGTCATCAGTTGATAACCCAATAGAAGCACTAGAGGTGTGGTTATCTTCCAGATCGCAATTTAATTATTTGGTCTATAGAGGGCAGTCTTGTCCCACTAAACATACCTATCCAGGAAAGAGTTAACTTTTCTTGGTGGCTATTTTGACGTCATTTTGCGTTATCTTTATAGTGCCATAATTTAAAATTTAAAAGGGTTTCTTTAAGTTTTGTCCAGACTATGTGTCTGCAAATCTGAGTTTTGACCTGTAACTTACAATGGGACCTTATAGATATAGACAGTTAAATTTTATTATTTAATCTTCTCTGTCACAATTGTCTGGGTTTAGAATTGATTATATTTTTCTTATCACTTGGTTTATACTATGCATTCCTTTAGCTCTGGCAAAGTGGCTAGTCTTACAGAAAGAAATCTTGTGTCTTTTTGTTAACTTGAAATAACAAAATGGAGTCTGCTCTGTTCAGAGTGACTCAGAATATACACTTTTAATTTCTATCATAGCACAAAATGTCTGCCGATATAAATACCCTGACATAACCCCCCTTTAGTGCATTTCGTAGCCAAAATTAATTTAGCTTATGAATAAGCACTATAGAAGTTACCAGACATATTGTGCAATCACATCATTTCTAACATAGGCCCGTGCGTGGAATGAACATTTTTGTATATATTTGTACCTGTAAAAGTTTTGAACTTTACACTTAGTACAATCAACCATAATATCATTATTATCATAGTACATTGTTTTCATTTGAAAAATGTTTTTGGAAGTTACATATGGTATGGCCAATAAAAAGCAAATCTCCATACGTTCCGGATCAATTAAGAGAGGTATAGCGCTCCCCATCTCAAAGGCCAGATTTAATTGCATAGGCTCAATTGTTTCTCCATCCACATTGGCAAGCATCGCATGAACAATATCCTTGGATACAAAGTACAGAGGTATGCGTCCCCCTGCCAATTCGATCATTCCAGTTTGCACTTCGTCAAAAAAAGCAAGTGTGTGGAACAATATTGGGTCATGCAGAAATAGAAGTTCACGCTTAAATAAGTCATGACTTTGGTGCAACTCAGTGGATTTGGCAATTAACTCCGAATGCAAATTTGTTGTAACAACTGTGTCTTCCACAATAGTTAACACGTCTTGGAGAAGTGTTCTTTGCTGTTGTATCACCTGATGAATATCGTTAATGTGTTTCTTTAGCGCATAGATTTCCATATCCAGCTTTTGGACAGTAATAGAGTTGGCTGCAGACATTCCAGTTGCGACAACTGCACCGACAGTGGCACAAACTAATGCAACAATTATAGCGGTGAGGAACCTTTTGGGTCGGTTGCTCATCGGAATAGAACTGGATACAAATGGTTTCCGGGCTTGCTCCAAGATGTTTCGCACACGGTCCTGTGCTCTTTGGAGGTGCATCTGGTACCAAGTCTGTAACTCAGGAAGCTGCATCGATGAAATGTTGTATGCCTTCTCGATGGAAATCTTGGGGTCCAAGCTGATGAACACACGTCGGGTCAGGATCCTCTTCTCTGTCAAGATGAACCCTGGTGTCTCTTGAATCAGGATGCCGGAGGATGGTCCCATCTCTGCGATCGGGTCAGTCCGTAGCTCTTGGCACAGGAGCAGTACGATCCAGAAACACGCCACATCCTTCTTGGACATCTTTCGACAGTCACGGATCAGGAACTCGTTTCAGACTTATCTACTAATGATTCAAAGTTTGTTAAGCATACAAACTTATAACAGTGTGACACCACTTGGCCTAGGACAACACATTTTTACGATTCATCAACATATGTATTCTGTCTAATTCTATTTTTATAACTTCATCCCTCACTACATTTATTACTGACTCTTCAGCAATATGCCTATAGCAGTTAAACAAGCTAATAACTTGCTTAAAAATGTAGTTATTGGATGGCAAGGAAATGGTTAATGACATGAACGTACATGAGATCATGGCACATCACAACATACTATACCACGTGAATCAAGCATTCATCCAGGTTAGTCGTTCACCCTTCTGCGTCTGAATCCACACCTATAATCCTTAATTGAGATTTAGGATGACAAGCACGCAACTGGTTAATGTGAACCCACTTTTCAATAAAATCACCATCCTTAGGAATTTTTATCTTATACGCTACTGGGGAAATTTTGTCAATGATGACATATGGCCCTTTCCAAGAAGGTAAAAATTTATTTTACTTAACTTGATTTCGCGCAAAGTTATACAGATAGACTTGATCTGTTATCTCATATTCCTTTTTCGTGGTTTTTAAATCGTAATAGGTCTTAACCCCTGTCGCTGCTTTTTCTAGATTCTTTTGGGCAAAAGCAAACGCATGCTGTAAATGCTTGCGCAAATCTTCGATATACTGATGCGTAGTGGCAGCATTGATCAAGTTATGATCCGAAGTACGATATAGTAAATGCTGTGGTAAAACCATCTTTCTTCCTGTCATCAATTCAAAAGGTGACAATTTGGTAGCAGTGCTAGGTGTAGCTCTAATCGCCATTAAAACTAGGGGCAATTTAATGTCCCAGTCTTTACCAGACTCCTTAACATATTTCTTCAGAATATTAATGATAGACTGGTTATATCGCTCTACCCCCCCGCTAGACGCAGCGCGGTATGCAATATGTAGCTTTCGTTTAACACCTAGAATTTTCCACATCTTAGCCATTACTTCGCTGGTAAAATGACTACCTCTGTCTGACTCAATTCTTTGAGGCAGACCGAACCTGGAAAAGACATGGTTAATCAACAAAGTGGCGCACACGGTACTCGTGTTCTCTTTACAAGGCAAACATTCTATCCACTTTGTGTACATACATGTAACGGTTAACATATATTTGTTACCTCTTGAAGATCTTGTTACAGGACCTATAAAGTCAATTTGAATATCAGACCAGGGTAATGACACCCCCCTCTTCTGAAGTGGTGCACGATGGGTTGGACCATGGGGTTGATACTGCGGACAAATCAAGCATCCCTGACAGTATGTATTAACATCCCTTAACATGTGTGGCCAATATGCATAATCACGCAATATCTCATATGTGATCTTATCACCACGATGCCCAGATGTAGGTGCATCATGTGCGTGTTGGAGCATTAACCCTCTGTATACAGTTGGGACTACCCATTGTTGTATACCATGTTTAGAAGTTCTGACCAGCAACCCATCCATGATACTAAATTGGACTTTATATCTCATCAAGATTCGTAAATCTTCATTATCTTTGCAATCCACATCTGTGATGGGATTGGCAGTAGGGTCTTCTATATGTCTATAGAATATGCCTATGACGGGATCGTTCTTTTGACTAGTAATCAGGTCCTCACTAGGAGCTTCTTGACTCCATTGCACGACGTTTAAGTCGGCATTATCTCTAGCCTGTCGTCTAGTTACGGCTTCAACATGAATTGAACCCATAAGATCATCAATGTTTAGGGTTTCACCATTGATGGCAGCTTGTTTTGCCAGTGAATCAGCTAAGTCATTACCATTTTTGTCAATACCTTCTATTTTAGAATGGCCTTTGGTTTTCTTCCAATATATGGTTAAACCATTTTCCTTAACCAGTTCATCGATTTTACAAAACAATTTACCATGTTTAACAGGTTTGTTATTGCTTTTCAGCATTTGGTTACGTTTCCAGCTAGGCAGATATTCGACAAAACTGTGGCGAACATAGTTGGAATCAGTTATAATAACAAATTCTTTGATACCATATTCTATTGCCATTTGAATGGTCTTATATACTGCACAGAGTTCGGCTATCTGACTGCTTTTGGGACCAATATTGTATCCTATAGATACATTGGGATAATCACCTGTCCAGGCGATTCCGATACCTGCAACTAACTTCCGTTCAGCACCAACGACGTGGTGATATGAACAACCATCAATGTATACCCACGGTAGTGGTCGACAGTATTCCTCGTCATAAACTTTATAAGGGGATAGCAATTGCTCTTCTAGGAAGTCATCTCCGGTGTCATTATCATCCAGAGATGGAGCAGTACAATCATGTAATTCTGCTAAACCTTGGGCAACTGGGCTTCTCTTATTATGTTTATAACGGACTTCTAGCGGCCATCCCTGTAAGGATAGAGTCCATGCAGTAATCCGACTGTTAGAGAGATTACCGTCTCTAATTCTTTCACTCTGCAGATACTGTAGAGGTTGGTGAGCTGTTTCTACAATTATTTTCTCACCTTGGATATAGCTACGAAAATTTTGTAGTGCCCAGACAGTCGATAATAACGCCTTCTCACACGTGTTGAATTTAACTTCAACAGGTGACAAAGTCTTGCTAGCATATGCAATAACTTTGTTTAAACTGTCCTGCTTCTGATACAGAACAGCACTTATGCTTAAATCGGTATAACCTGTCTCCAGATAGAAGGGTTTACCCCCCTCTGGGTATGCTAAACAGGGTGCCTGAGTGAGCTTCCTCCTCAGTTCACTTACCGCTTGGCCCTGAGGCTCCCCCCAGTTCCAGGTAGTTTCCTTTTTAAGCAGGTGTAAGAGTGGTTTTGTTATTTCTGCATAGTTATCTATAAACTTACGGGAGTAGTTAGTCATACCAAGGAACGATCTTAATTCCCTGATGTTTGAAGGTGTTTTAGCCTTTAGTACGGCTTCAACCTTCTTCCTCTGGGGATTCAATCCTTCAGAAGTTACCTCATGTCCGAGGAAATTGACATGGGTGCGACACCATTGCGCCTTTTGTAAAGATAGTTTAATCCCTGCCTCCCTTAACTGAGTGAGAACATGTCTAATCTCTAAGATATGCTTATCAAAGGAAGTGCTTTTCAGCAAGACATCGTCGACATATGATAACGTTCCTCTCTCGAGTGCGTCAGGCATAGCTTTATGCATGAACACAGCGAATTCATGACCAGAGTTTATATAACTGAAAGGCATACGGGCCCAGGTATACTGCTGCTTTCCAAATGTGAAGGCCAATTTGTATTGGTCTTCATTATGGACTGGTACAGTCCAATATCCCTGCGCACAGTCAATGGCAGTGAATATTTTGGATCCCTGCATTTGTACCAAATATTGGTCTATGTATGGCATTGGCCAACCAGACATATAGACGCGTTTATTTAGCTGTCGTAAGTCAGCGCATAAACGCCATTGTCCATTAGGTTTCAGAATCCCCAAGATCGGATTATTATACGAACTGTGCACTGGACGTATAATGCCCCTTTCCTTTAAATTCTGAATGAGGTCTTGTAGACCATCATATGACGCTAATGGGAGTCTATATTGTTTGATAAATACAGGTGGTAAATTTGGATCAGTTTGTATTCTGGCTACGTGGAGGTTAGTTAACCCACAGTCGTAGGAATCTTTGGCAAAAATATCTTGGAATTCCAAAAGGATTTCCTTTAGCTGCTGTCGCTCAGCATCATTGGAGCAACCGTCAGCTAAAGATATTTGCTCTTCTAGCCTTTCCTGAAATCCTGGAAAGATTTCAGGCTGGCCTATCTCATAAGCTTCTTCAAGCCTAGAAGTTAGGTCAGTTCGGTGTTGACTTACCTTTTCTCTTTGGTCGTGATACTCTCGTGATTCCTGCTCATTGAGCGGATGATCGAAGGTGATAGATGCTTCTTCGATTTTACACGAGCCTTCTTCGACGTTGAAGGGATATACAGATAGGATAGTGAATAATCCTTCTGGGGAGGAATGGAATATTTGATCGACAATTTCGTCCTCAGTTAAGTATTCTTCAGGGATGAGGCCTATAATTTGGTTTTGGAAACCAAATGTATAGTACTCAGCATCCAATGCTAGACCTAATGATGTTGCTTTTGGTAAAGTAACACTATTGGGTGTAACATTGTTGACCATTATATAGGTGGGATTCTTACCAATACTTACCATTGGTGTATGTGTTACCACCATCCCTAATTGTTGTATCTTGTTGGATAAACAGATTAGGGCATCAGAGTTTTCTAATCTCTGACCCTCCTTGACCTGTAGGGGTAAAAGAAAGTTACTTGTCCCTTGTGGAATGGTTATGTCATCAGGTACTTGGATACTTACCGCATATGGGAGTATTTGTCCTGATTTCAGGGCGATTTCCTCGTGAAGGTATCCACAAGGATTACCTTTTAACCTTGTCCACAAGTTGGAATTAATCAGGTCAAGGTGTATGGCAAAGCGATGTAGGACATCATTGCCAACGTAAACCTGATAGCGAGGTTCGTCTATCACTAGGAATAAATGTTTAACGGTCTTATTTCCGATGGAAATAGATAGTAAACATTTTGCTATCACATTGTGACTTTCTGATTCGCCATCCAGATTCTGGATCCACCTGTCGGGTGGGGAAGAGTACCTGATCATTTTAGGATTAGCGATCTGCTTTAACAGACTTCTGCTAATATAGCTGTTCTCACTCTTTAAGTCCAGCTTTGCATTCCTACTTCTTCCTAAGTCATTTATCTGAATAGGAAAGAATAAGTTGTTATTAACCCTTTCAATTCTGGCAAGGAATTGAGCATGACCTGCCAGATCTACAGATTCAGTATAGTCCCTGTGGAGAGAAATGGTTAAAACATCACCTTCCAGAGAGACATTCTGGAGCAATTCTTACGGAATGCTCATCTACAGGTGCAATTGCATCATTCACCTGCAGGATAGTCACGTCAGGTGACTGACTATTCCTAAAATGTACCTCAATTGAGTCAGGTCTTTCTTCTATCACATGGCAGTTACGATCAGATTGAACATGTGATTTCTCATAGGTTATGGGAACCTTAGCTTGTGACCATACAATTCCATTTATACAGTCAATAATTGTGTTAAGTCTTCTGAGTATGTCTATACCCAGAATCAGTCGGTCATAGGGGAGATCCACCACTATCACCGGGTGTCTAAAGGTTTTGTTACCTATTTTAAACTTTAACCAGGTATTGCCAATAACATGAAGGGCATTTCCTCCTACACTCAACAGAGCATTGGGGAAGCCGCTTAGCTTCGGCTTATCCGTTGCTAAGTCCATTACCTGCTGGAAGTAGGTATTGGATAAGATAGTGGCTTGTGAACCAGTATCTATTAACCCTTTGAAAGGCTGGGGTAGCGAATCCTGTATTTCTACAGACAGGTAGTACCTTCCTTCATGTTCTTCTAATTCACATAAGAAGTTAGAATGTGTCAACATCTTACTTGTTTTCCATACATTACCGGTCACAGCAGTAGTTTCTACCTGTACTGAGGAATGCTCAGTCTTACCCACAGGCCCATCCTTTTTAGGAATATCTTGAACTGTCAAGCGGGAACTAGTGGTCGGCATCTCATCAGTTAACCCTTTCAGGTCTGGATCCTGGAAACTAGTGGCTGCTGGGGCTCCTTTAGCCTTTGGCTGAAATGAAAAAACAGAGGAACACGTCGCGCCTCCTTCACCCAGAAGTGAAGTGACGGGATAGGCAATAGGTTTCCTAACCCAACTATTGTTTGTTTGACTGTTAGTACCTGGAAAGTAAACAGGGTTAGGCATTACATCTACTGATAACCTAGCCTGTTTAGTCACAGTGGCTATTATTGCTCTGGCACCTGTTGTTGCTGCGGTTGCACGGGTAGTTCTGCAGTTGGAGCTATCCCTAAAAAAGGATTTCTGGCAAAGACTTTGTTAATCTTTGTCATTCCCTCCATTAATTTGCCCATCTGGTCTGTCAATTGACCAACCTGACGACGCAAATTATTTCCCCCATTGCCGTTTTGTCTTTGCCCATTAGAATTTGGCTGGGATGGCTGAGACTGTTGGGAGTTATTGGAAGCAGATTGGTTGTTTCTGTTTCCATATCTCCTATTTCCCTGAGGATTCCTTCTCCATTGGGAATTGCCTTGGTTCTTATTAACCCAGGGCGTTTATTCCCATTGGCATTGGACTTTTCAGAGTTATTAGAGGAATTTGCAGAATTGCTTCCTGCATTTTCCTGTTTCTGAGGTTTTGGTGTTTTCAAAACTTCAGAATAGGTCCTCTTTTTCTGTTGGGTTTCTAAACCTTACTGAATTTTAGTCTCTGACACCATTTTATCACCAGGTTTCTTAACCTTTGGCTGATTTTCGTCATGTGCATGGTATATAGTATACAATTTCATGCACTGACTGACTAGCCATTCTAATGGTAACTTACAATCGTAATCTCTTGCGAGATTCATTTGTATGTTTACTGGCATGGCATGAAAATACAGATCTTTGAAGTCTGTGCTTTCATACCTGGGTTTTCTTTGGGCCACGGAGTATGCATTTTTAAGAATTATTAAAAATTCTCTGGGGCTTTGATCTGGACGGCACTTTAAGTTATAAAGCGCCTTCTTAGCAGAGGCAATGGTTTTATACTTACCATATTCCATGATTATTTCATATTTCATCTTGGACCAGGACATTAACTGTATAGCTTGAAGACTTTCTAGATAAACACGCACATTGAATCAAAGGTCCATGTAATGAACCATTTCTTTTGGATTTCATCATACATGCCCAATGAATTCATTGCTCTATCATAATTTTCCAGATGTTCAGATATGTTTCCTGAACCTCTAGAAAATTGTGGGACAGTCTCTCTAAGGAATTTGATGACCTTTGGTGTTTCATAAACAGGCATCGTTGATTTACGACCTCTGTTTCAGTGTTTGGGTAAACGTCTATGCGATCTGTCTGCTGAAGAGGAATTAGACCTGTACAACAGTGCAGATGGCATATCAGTTACATGGCCTTCAGAGTGGACAGTGCAATCACTTTCACTCCCATCACGCTGAGCTTCTCGTTCACTGTCACAATTCTGATCAGCATCAGAATTCTGCCAGTGAACAGAACCATGTCTGTTTTCATTCCTATCACCTTGAATCTGAATCCCTCTGTCAAGCTTGGCCAGGACAGTCTTTTCAAACTGTTCTGTCCAAGATTGCCAAGAACCTACAGGTGTTTTCTCAGAATTACTCACATCTTTACTTACAGACTGTTTTATGAAAACCTGGTCTGGTGTGTGAATATCAGGGAATTGAGAAGAATCACTTGGGTCTTTTCCCAGTAATTCTTCACTTCCCTTTTGATATTCATCTAGCTGCATCTGTATCTGTTTTATCTGTTGATCATAATCATCCACCATTTTGTTCATTCTTTCCAGTTTATTCAAAAGGTCAGAGTTTAGAGCCTGAAGGAGATTATTTTCATCAGACAAAGTGTTGAACCTTCTTTGTTCGAGCACCAGGTCTTTCTGACACTCGTCCAATTTAAGTTCTATCTCATTATGCTTTTTTAACATAATAGAATAACCCAATATGAAAAACAGGCATGATTTGGTAACAGATCGCATTGTAGACTCTTCATCTATATGGCTAAGATATTTAACCATAGGTGAATCAGCCGATCTATCATGAATACAGGGAGTGCAGAATTATTAGGCAAATGAGTATTTTGACCACATCATGCACATTTATGCATGTTGTCTTACTCCAAGCTGTATAGGCTCGAAAGCCTACTACCAATTAAGCATATTAGGTGATGTGCATCTCTGTAATGAGAAGGGGTGTGGTCTAATGACATCAACACCCTATATCAGGTGTGCATAATTATTAGGCAACTTCCTTTCCTTTGGCAAAATGGGTCAAAAGAAGGACTTGACAGGCTCAGAAAAGTCAAAAATAGTGAGATATCTTGCAGAGGGATGCAGCACTCTTAAAACTGCAAAGCTTCTGAAGCGTGATCATCGAACAATCAAGCGTTTCATTCAAAATAGTCAACAGGGTCGCAAGAAGCGTGTGGAAAAACCAAGGCGCAAAATAACTGCCCATGAACTGAGAAAAGTCAAGCGTGCAGCTGCCACGATGCCACTTGCCACCAGTTTGGCCATATTTCAGAGCTGCAACATCACTGGAGTGCCCAAAAGCACAAGGTGTGCAATACTCAGAGACATGGCCAAGGTAAGAAAGGCTGAAAGACGACCACCACTGAACAAGACACACAAGCTGAAACGTCAAGACTGGGCCAAGAAATATCTCAAGACTGATTTTTCTAAGGTTTTATGGACTGATGAAATGAGAGTGAGTCTTGATGGGCCAGATGGATGGGCCCGTGGCTGGATTGGTAAAGGGCAGAGAGCTCCAGTCCGACTCAGACGCCAGCAAGGTGGAGGTGGAGTACTGGTTTGGGCTGGTATCATCAAAGATGAGCTTGTGGGGCCTTTTCGGGTTGAGGATGGAGTCAAGCTCAACTCCCAGTCCTACTGCCAGTTCCTGGAAGACACCTTCTTCAAGCAGTGGTACAGGAAGAAGTCTGCATCCTTCAAGAAAAACATGATTTTCATGCAGGACAATGCTCCATCACACGCGTCCAAGTACTCCACAGCGTGGCTGGCAAGAAAGGGTATAAAAGAAGAAAATCTAATGACATGGCCTCCTTGTTCACCTGATCTGAACCCCATTGAGAACCTGTGGTCCATCATCAAATGTGAGATTTACAAGGAGGGAAAACAGTACACCTCTCTGAACAGTGTCTGGGAGGCTGTGGTTGCTGCTGCACGCAATGTTGATGGTGAACAGATCAAAACACTGACAGAATCCATGGATGGCAGGCTTTTGAGTGTCCTTGCAAAGAAAGGTGGCTATATTGGTCACTGATTTGTTTTTGTTTTGTTTTTGAATGTCAGAAATGTATATTTGTGAATGTTGAGATGTTATATTGGTTTCACTGGTAATAATAAATAATTGAAATGGGTATATATTTGTTTTTTGTTAAGTTGCCTAATAATTATGCACAGTAATAGTCACCTGCACACACAGATATCCCCCTAACATAGCTATAACTAAAAACAAACTAAAAACTACTTCCAAAAATATTCAGCTTTGATATTAATGAGTTTTTTGGGTTCATTGAGAACATGGTTGTTGTTCAATAATAAAATTAATCCTCAAAAATACAACTTGCCTAATAATTCCGCACTCCCTGTAGAATTATCAACCTGTTTTTTTATTTGGAGTATCCACTCTGGATAATCAACTTTAATATTTAGATACTGATATAAGATGCTTAAGGGAAAACCTTGTATTTCCGCTAACTTCTTCCCATTCTCTGATTGAGATGAAGCGCTAGATTCAGCCATATTTCTATATACTGATTTAATCTCAATACAAAACTCTTTTCTATATCAAGATTAAATTGCATGAATTACACCAATATTATTATATATGAAATATAATTTCAACTTAAACGATCTCAGCAGCGTGCCTCCAATATGTGGGGATATTTATGGGATAATAATAGTAAACAGTTGAGAATTGCCCACTAATTCAATTCTCAGATCCCAAATATCGTTATCGTGTTAAGTGAGAAGTATTTCATATAAATAATCACAATGTTATAAAAATAGATTTTATTTATAATAACAAGTTAATTAATAATAATAATAATAATAATATGTAACATGCGTGACAATAATCAATGAATATCCAGTATAAAATGATATGCAATACAAAGGAATGGCTATACAGATTTCAATGGCTAAATAGCATTTTCTGTCAAGACTTCTTACGATTTACACAGACTGAAAGCGAAACTTTTCACAGCGAAGGGCCATAAAACCCTGGCTAACAGTTAGAATAACCCTTTCAATGACCCTTTCAATGCTGGCTAGATCTCCTAGGTAATTAAGATCTATTCTTATGTAATTTCAAATAAAATAACATTTAAACCAATTCATTAGTCATTTCCTGGAACCATCCAATAAGAGAATCTACCATATTATATAAGCAGAGTTTGTTTGTCTAAAAGATATCTATCTTATATTAGAGCAAATCAATATACCTGGATAAAAACAGCGGTATGCTAACATGTGATGATATCACATCAATATATAATTATTCTTAATTCCACCTGCAGAATGGAATGTTTATAACTATATATTCTTTAGTTAACTAAGATTTCTAAATATGGAAATCTGACCGTGCTTTATCCAGTCATATATAATGCTATTAATACATTTTAATTTAATTAATTAAATGAAACCAGTATAATTACCAGTTGAGTAGATATTTCATCCGATTGGTAGTCTCAGGAACTTATTTGGATGTCTCTCTGCATGGAGGTTGCAGTCCCCAAACTTCCAATTCCTCTCTTCTCTTTTTCTTTCTCCTTTGCATACCTCTATCTTCCCTTTGTCTTAACTTTTAAAGGGCCAGACTCTCTGTACGTCATCAGTTGATAACCCAATAGAAGCACTAGAGGTGTGGTTATCTTCCAGATCGCAATTTAATTATTTGGTCTATAGAGGGCAGTCTTGTCCCACTAAACATACCTATCCAGGAAAGAGTTAACTTTTCTTGGTGGCTATTTTGACGTCATTTTGCATTATCTTTATAGTGCCATAATTTAAAATTTCAAAGGGTTTCTTTAAGTTTTGTCCAGACTATGTGTCTGCAAATCTGAGTTTTGACCCGTAACTTACAATTGGACCTTATAGATATAGACAGTTAAATTTTATTATTTAATCTTCTCTGTCACAATTGTCTGGGTTTAGAATTGATTATATTTTTCTTATCACTTGGTTTATACTATGCATTCCTTTAGCTCTGGCAAAGTGGCTAGTCTTACAGAAAGAAATCTTGTGTCTTTTTGTTAACTTGAAATAACAAAACGGAGTCTGCTCTGTTCAGAGTGACTCAGAATATACACTTTTAATTTCTATCATAGCACAAAATGTCTGCCGATATAAATACCCTGACAATGGTTAAAAAGTATATGAGAAAGATAAGTCGTATGCGTTTCGTTCCAGTATTGGAACTTCCTCAGGGACTTCGTAAAAATAGAGTAAAATCACAAGTTTACAAAATGCAGTATAACAATAATAGCCACCTGAAATTCCTCCCCCGACATACACATTATATAGGCATATTCTTAGAGTATGCCTATATAATGCGTTTATATAATGTGTATGTTGGGGAGGGGGGGGGAGATGATTTCCTTTGTAATGTGGGGATAATTAGATCAACATAATTTACATTCCTTAGTCAGAGTTTTGGTCTCCCATCCCACGTGGGTATTTACCAGTAAAGCATTAATTTATTGCTCTCTATTTGCTAAGCTCTATCCCAAATCGTATTCTCGTTGGTGTAACTCATTGTAAATACATTTCCTGTGTATGCTGTTTTCTTTAAAGAAAACTGGGAGCTCCAGATTAAGGTGTGATTTTACACTTGCCAGCAAGAAGCTTGTGCCTGGTGTCTCTGATGTCTTGGTTGGAATTCATAAAAGTTTATATCATGCTAAGGAACCATATTCATTGACGTGTATTGTCAGTGAAACAAGCGAGTTAGTAAACTCTGTTACAGCCAGAACATACAACCACAGTATATCCTGGGTTGCTGGTCAGTCTGCTACCAAGCAAACGTAAACTTGGGGCTTAGTTGAGCAGTTAGCGGTGCAAGTTAGGCAAAGAAACCCACAGATGATAGCAGACCTGAACTGGTACACCTTTAGTGCAAAAGAAGCCATGTCAATATTGTCACAAACTAGTGGCCGTGGTGGTACAACCTGCATGCAAGCACCTGACCCCAAGTATGAACCAAGAGAAATGATGGAAACCTGAGGCAAGACAGCCAGTGCTGCAGAGAGAGTCCGCTCATAACAAACCGAATGCTGATGAGCTTTGCAAGGCCGTGCCAGAGGGGGTTGTGGTGCCAATGTCCCAAGAAGGGCAGTTGGATAAGAAGTGTCAGGAGTGGGATGCCATTCTAGCTGATCGAAAGTCTCTGAGCAAATTGGCCGCCATCGTAGAGGCCATGGTGGTCTGAGAGCAGAGCGGAGTTGGGGAACTACTGCACCAAGTCACCTGGCTTTGGCCGGTCCTAGTAGAAGGACCCAAGATTAAAATGTCCATCCAAAGCTTTTCTATGTTCGAGAGTGGCAAGAACAACATTGATGAGTTCCTTCAGGACTTCGAGAGGCAGTTTAAGATCAACCTTCTGCCCTTTGATGAGAGGGTTCACATCTTGTACAACCAGCTGACGTGCCAAGGCAGGGAAGCCTGTGGCACTGTCCGCCGAGAACAACAGGAGTACTATCAGGCCCTAAAGCAAGCCTTTCTTGCCCGTTACGCTGTCACCCCAGAGGCGTACCGGACCTGGTTCAGAGCCCTACGTACCGCCCCTAGAGGCTTCATTTCAGAATATGTGTGAAGGAGTGAGCATGCTCTGCTGGGGTGATGGACAGGGAGCAAGGTTGTCAAAATGACTTCTTGGGCATATATATTTTATAAATATATGAGCGAATGAGTGAGTGTGCTGCATTTTCTATGTTGTATAAATTCGCTCTAGCAACACCCTATAATGTATTCATGTTCAGGTGAGTGCAGCCCTCTTGGTTTCATTTATATATTTGGGAGTTCGGGCCAACTCCTTGGTTTTGCACTCCTCCCTGTCACAGGTGCCTCATTCCAGGACCCTATTCAGCCTTGACCTGCAGAGAGTCCCAGGAGAAAGTATTTCCTAAGTAAGTGAATTAATCTCATAAGAGCAGGCATTAGGCTGCTATAGTAGGGCCACAAGTTCACAAAACACAGGTTTAATAAACACAGGCTCACTGAAACACACATACAAGTTTACTAAACACAAGCTCACTAAACACCAGGGCCGTCTTTAAAGCGGGGCAAACGGGGCAGCTTCCCCTGGCCCAGTTCTTGCTGGGCGGCCCAAGGCAGCTGCCCCATTTGCCCTCTGCCCGCAACCTATGGGGGCCCATCGGGTGGGCCTGTGTCAGCAGGGGCCCGGCCGGGTATTGTGGCGCTTTAACAGCGCGACCGGGCCCTTGCTTTTTGGCAGCATTGGTAGGAAGTGACAGCCGTGCATCACTTCCTCCCACAGAAACAGGAGCCTCGTGGGAGGAAGTAGCTGTTCCAGAGGGGGCCAGACCGGGAGAGAGCGAGAGCTTAACTCCCAGCCACCCCAGCCAGCCCACTGGACCCCAGGGAAGCCACCCTCCAGGAAAAGGTAAGAAACTGGAGAGTGGTTATCAAATTTTGCATGAGTATCTGGGTATGTGTGTCAGTATGTATGTCAGTATGTATGTATGTATGTGTGTCAGTATGTATGTATGTGTGAGAGTCTGTCAGTGTGAGAGTCTGTCAGTGTATGTGTGTATGTCTGTCTGTGTGGTTTAGTATGTGTGTATGTCTGTCTGTGTGGTTCAGTATGTGTGTTTGTCTGTCAATGTCTGTGTGTATGTGTGTTTCAGTTTGTCTGTCTGTGTGCCAGAATGTCTGTCTGTATGTTAGTATGTCTGTGTGTGTGAGTCTGTCAGTGTCTGTGTGTTTCAGTACGGCTGTCTGAGTGTCAAAATGTCTGTATGTGTGTATGTCTGTCATTGTATGTGTGTTTTAGTATGTCTCTCTGTCTGTTTGTATGTATTGCAGAATGTCTGTATGTCTGTCAGTGTGTCAGTATGTCTATGTGTGAGTCTGTCAGTGTCCGTGTGGTTCTGTATGTCTGTGTTTGTAAATATGTCTGTCAGTGTCTGTGTGTATGTGTGTTTCAGTATGTCCGACTGTCTGTGTGTCTATGTGCCAGTATGTCTGTCAGTGTATCTGTATGTCTGTGTGTGTGTGTGTGTGTGTGTGTGTGTGTGAGAGTCCGCCAGTGTCTGTGTGGTTCAGTATTTCTTTGTGTATGTGTGTTTCAGTATGGCTGTCTGTGTGGGAGTCTGTGTCAGTACATCTGTCAGAATGTGTCTCTGCATCTGTATGTTGTCCATTTGTGTTTGTGTGTGTGTCTGTATGTGTCAGTGTTTGTATCTGTATATCTGCATGTGTGTTAGGTTGTGTATGTCGGTGTATCTATATGCAGTCAGTGTGTGTACCTTTGTATCTCCATGTATGTCAGTGTTTGTATCTGTGTGTATCTATGTCTGTGTATCTATATGTAGTCTGTGTGTATCTGTATGTTCTTGTGTGTATCTGCATGTATGTCAGGTAGTGTATTTGTGTGTATCTATATGTAGTCAGCGGGCCCAAGTAAATGCTTGCCCAGGGGCCAATCAAAATTAAAGATGGCCCTGCTAAACACACACACACACACACACACTCACCACACACAAGCTTATTGATACATTATACATTGATACACACACACACAAGCTCACAATATCCTCACAGAAGGTCGCTAGCACACCAGATCACACTGTCACTCACCCTTTGTTGTGAATGGAGAGCTGAAACCTAGGCTGTTTCTTACAGCATAGCCAGCAGGCTGAAGCTGGGGGTGGAGCTTAGATACCATTGGGCCCTGCAGCTTGTGCTGCAATTGGAAGCGGCTGACAAGGGGCCCATAGGGGTTTAATTTGAACCCCACAGAGGGGAGGGGTTGAAGGCAGACATTTCCTCATCTCATATGCAACATAGAGCCCCTACTGGGGATGTTTATGAGAGATTGGGCAAGGAGAGTTCAGCCCAGCAGATCTCACATATTGCTTCCTTTTTTGATGCTGGGACAGGTGAGAAGATCCTCTGATCTCCTCAGACTGGCTTCAGCTGCTCCGGGCCCCTGACTACCACAGGCCATGACGATGTGCTGGAGTGGTCAGTCCGCCCTTATCCACAATGTACCCCAGCCAGTCAGCTGCACCATCAGCAACCCTAGCAAGAGACAAGCTCCAGATCGGCCCTCCAGTGATCTGCTTTGTGTCCTGAGGAAGCTTCGGCGAAACACGTAGATGACGCAGTGATGCACGCCTGTTACGTAGTGACTCAAAAGGGGCGGAGCACCCGGGAAGCTCAGAGAACCCCAGACCGGCACCCAGGATTATCCAGTGGCCCACTTTCTCTACGACATCCGTGGAGGAAAAGAGAGAAGGCGGCTGCCTGCTAATTTCGTGCCTGGGCTAAGGCAACTATACAGCGTTTGTGAGTAGCAGCTGGGACTGCATACACTCACTTATCTCTATCTTGTAAGAGGCTTATTGTTTATTTTATTTTATCTATTTTTATCTGATTCATGTATTTTTATCTGATCTATGTATTTTATACAATATTGATCAACTCTCTTTATTGTTAGGAGTGTTTTATGTCTAGTGAAATTACTAATAAATATTTGTAATTTACCATAATTGTACTTCACTATTATATGCATTTTATCTTTTTTATATTCATCTGAGCTGAAGCCATTTAAAGGATCCCGTGGAAATGTGGATTTGATTTTGCGCTCCACCTATATAAGCATTTTATATTTACTATATACTGGCCTAGGTTATTATAGCCCTACTATTTAATTATTTGTGCCTAGTTTTTGGCTTTTTTCTGCAATTGTTTATACTTGTTAGCCGCTGAGACCACTGAGTGTATTTGAAAGTCATTCAACTATTTGGGCTAGATAACTATTTGGCCATGAAAAAATCATATGAAACAAAATCCTCTACGAGGAAAGGCAAAAAAGACTCTTTACAAGACAAACCACAAGAAAAGACATAGGATAAGTCTTTAACAACATATTTTTCACCTCAGCCACATCAGACTCTAAAGTATAGGACGACTGATATGGATCTCAGTTCAGAGAGTATGCAGTCAGAAGGTACAAAAAATCCTGATAAGGAACCGATTACTATTTCACTGTTGCATACAAGTTTAAAAGCCAATTTAGAAGAGATAAAATCTGAACTGGCCGTAATGGCTACAGAAATCAAAGCAGATATAAAAAAGGAAATAAATATCTTGACAACAAAATTGGAGGGTCTTGAGGTTAAATTAAAAGATATGGACTTCCAAGTAAATCTCCTGAATGATAACTATCAATTGGCACTTCGTAAAATTTCAGACCTTGAACTCAAAGTAAGTGATTTGGAAGACCGATCGAGGCGGAAAAATTAACGTTTTAGAAATCTGCCGGAGAAGGGAACCCACGACAATGCCAAACAAATCGTGATAGAATATATATCAGCCCTGGGGATTACATACAATCCTTAAGATCAACTAATTGAAAGGTGTCATAGACTATTCAAACCAAAATCTCTTCAGAATGATTTACCTCGAGATATTATGGTTTGGTTTTTTTGCATTTGATTTCAAGGAAACAATTTTAAAAGCTGCCAGATTAAATCCGGTCTCTTCAGGTCCCTTCCAGAATGTCAAGGTGTTTCAGGACTTATCATTCGAAACTAGAGCCCAACGTAAAAAGTTTGGCTTTGCTACCCAAATTTTACAAACTCAAAATATAAGATATAAGTGGCTTTTTCCTTCAAAATTGAGCCTGGTGTATGAGTGCAAAAGGGAAGTGTTTGATTCAAATGGGAAATTGACAGATTGGTTGAAAAGAAACAAAATTTTGGTTTAGATATGTATGTGTATATATATATATATATATATATATATATATATATATATATATATATATATAAAAAATTTTTTTTTTTTTTTTTATAAGATGATCACTAGTTTTTAATAATGGAGATGGTGTCCGAGGAACACCAACAAGTTAAATTAGGTTGAAAGATTTATTTATAAAATTTGGTAAATGTAAAATAATCAAGCAACCAATTTTTGAGTGCTTGATAGGGCACTATGATATAGATAATCAGAAATATGGGAGAAAGCTTCAAGGAAAATTTAACACATTTTAATACTAGTGAACTTACTGATGGCACACACATTGGATTATTTATATAAGATATGTGTACAATTTCGGGTTATAATGTGAATAATGCACCTATATAGTAAAAGAAGTGTGATAATAATGGGCAAAATAAATGTAACAAAGGAAAATGTCACTGTATCACAGTATATATTACAAAATGAATTATATATTTATTTATTTATTACCCCCTATGGCTATTTTTGCTATTAGATATTTTTATGCAACGTTTGTACTGTTAAGCAGTGTTCGGGAATTTTGTTAACCTATGAAAATAGACATATAAGGTCTGGATTTAGAATTATTTAGAACTATTTGATTATCTGTGATTTGTTCATGGATTTCAATTAGATATTTAAGGTATATACTAACGGGAGATTGCCCCGAATGCAGGCTCCGCGGTCACGATACAGAGTCTCCCCTCTGGTGTAGTAATACTACATTATTTTCATTATGCCCTTACGGGCATTAATGGATTCATTAGTTTTATATTTATTTATAGTTGTTTGTTGTGCCTTGATGATGGACTGGTATACATTCCCTTATCAAAGCGTTTTTATGTCAATTTGTTTCTATTTTTCTTTTTATGTGTTGTTTCTTATTCTGAGCAGGAGCTTTCTATCTGATATTATCCATGCTTTTCTATGTTGAAGATATTGTCGATAAATACTCAGGGGCTTAATACTAATAAGAAAAGAAATCGCTTGTATAATTCTCTGGTAGATCATAACATACAACTTGCTTTTAAAATTGATGTTATACATTTGGAAATGGATCCGGACGCCAGGTTTCTTATTTTGGTTTGTAACATCAATGATAGGACCTATACTTTGGTTAATGTATACCTCCCCAATGTTGACCCTATGGCCAAATTCTCTTTAATTATGGATAAAGTTGATAAGATCTCTAAGGATTCCCTGATTATTGCTGGCGACTTTAATTGTGTTAATGACCCCAAATTGGATAAGTCAACAATATCTTCAACTACGAATAACAAAAGAATTAATAAACAGGCCAAAAAAATTACAGAATATTTGTAAACAATTTAATTTATATAACATTTGGAGACTATTACATCCATTCCAAAGAGATTACTCCCATTTTTCTAGTGTTCATGGTACCTATTCAAGGATTGACTTTTGTCTAGTTGACTCAAATACAATCCCTCTTATTAAATCTATTGATCTTAAGGATAATCCTTGGTCTGATCATAGTTTTTTATTATTTGATCTTGGCAAAAAGTCATCATTGTCTCGCACCACTTGGACACTTCTCCTATGATTAATTGGTGTACTCACAAATCTGTTATGAGGGGCTACTTAATTAAAATGGGTTGTAGTTACAAGAAAAAGAATGGTAAGAATTTAAAGGATTTATATATTGAATTTTATTCATGCTCTCATTTAAATAAACAATACTCTAATTCAGAGTTGAGGACTCGTTTAAACCATTTAAAACAACAAATTAATTTGAAGGTAGAAGAAAAGATTAAGTTTAACATAAATAAGTTACATTTAAATAATTATCATACGGGTAACAGAGCTAATAAAAACTTAACAAAAAGACTTCGAAATCAGTAGAAAAACTGGTCATTGACCAAATAGTTTACTCTATCCCTTCCCTAATAGGGCAAAAATTTAATCAATTTTATCAGGACTTATATAATTTAAATTTATACCCTGAAATAAAGGATATTCAAAATTATTTACATAATTCCAAAAATTACTTCACAGGAACTGGTACTTTTAAATAAGAAAATTACTATGGAGGAAGTTAAATACCAAATAGATAGACTTCCCATAAATAAAACGGCTTCACAAATTTATATTATAAACATATGAAGCCACATTTATTAAACCCTATTACTCAATTTTTTAATCAATTAGCTGAAAATAAAACCATTCCAAAAGAATTAATAAGGATGCGCCTTTTCTCTTTTATTTTCTCTTTTTTTCTCCATTGTATTTTAAGGGGTTCAGAGGGGATCTCCCCTTCTTAAGGTGTGCTGCCTTGCCACTATACTCTCTGTCTCCTACCAGTGCTGAACCTTCTTCCTGATCTTGATTCCATTCCAAAAGAATTATTACAATCTAATCTTGTTCCCATATTGAAACAGAATAAGGATGGTACCGACCCGTGCAATTATAGACCGATTGCGTTAATTAATGTAGATATGAAGTTATATTCATCTATTATTGCTGAGAGAATTAAAGTTATTATATCGAAACTTATCCATCCTGACCAGATCGGGTTTATCCCTGGAAGATGGGCATCAAATAACTCCCGGAGATTGATTGATAGCATTGACTGGTCAAACAGACATAATATTTCCCTCCTGGCCCTGTCATTAGACGGTGATATTTAAGCGAAGTCTTGAAGGCATTCGGTTTTACGGGATGGATATATGGTGCTATTTTAGCTCTATATTCCTCCCCTTCAGCTAGAACAGTGGGTCCGAATATAACTGCAGGGTGGTTTGATCTTAAAAATGGAACTCGACAGGGGTGTCCTCTTTCGCCCTTATTATATATCTTATCGCTTGAACCTTTAGCAATTAATATTAGGAATAAGTTATTAATTAGCGGTGTTAAAATAAAACTATGTGATGCTAAAATTTCTTTATATATTTATGACGCTTTAATCACCCTGTCTTTCCCTGAAAAATCTCTCTGGCCCTTAATGTTTGAAATTGAGAGATACTTCAGTATATCTAATTTCAAGCTAAATATTTCAAAATCAATAGCCTTAACCATTAATATGCCTTCAGACTTGGTTGATAATTTATCCCAGAATTATAATTTTATCTGGACAGACAAGGAATTAAATTATTTGGGTCTAACAATCCCTGTAAGTGTTTTTGGAAGAACAAAAGACCTAGAATTAATCAAAAAATTCTTTTTTTCCTCTGCTTGCGTTCCACTCGTGGAACGCATAGAACTCCACCGTCCGGTCACGCCGCGTCATTTCCGGTATGACGCGTGCGTTCCACCGGTGGCTAACATAACTCATATCCTCTTGCCTATTATTGGCCAAGATGGCGCCACGTCACTTCCGGTATGACGCGCGCGCGAAAACCAGGAAACAGTAAGTAATTCTCCAACATATGAAGACAATTATTTTAAATTTTACTTCTTATATATTTGGACATTAAAAGGACTTTATCCACACTTCTGAAGAAGCCTCTACAGGTGAAACGCGTAAAGTGGATTTTTATGTACTCTCTCTCATTACTTCTTGCCCACCTACGGAATACTAACAGTGCTACACTATTATTTGTATATCTCTTTTTTTCTTTTTGAGGTACATTATTGCAAGTATATGACCATAAGGACTTGAGTACGTATTTACGTATCACAATAAGGGCGCGGTTTCCTCTTTTCTCTTTGTTCACTATTGCTTTGTCACAAGATAATGAATCCTTGTGTGGTTACTGCTGCCCACTCCCTTTTGTATCCACCACTATAGTGAGCGCCTAATCATTTTTATTTTTCTAATCAAAAAATGTATCTAAAAAATTATCCCAAGGTGGCCTTGGCTTTCCTAGTATTACATTTACTTATTTTGCTAATATTATCCGTCATATTTACATTCTCCAAGATCCTCAGGTTCGTAGGGAACCATGGTATATTTTAGAGTCGGAAGCTGCCCACTCTTCTAGATTGTA
>OW240922.1:19453211-19469556 GCA_933207985.1 Pelobates cultripes | reverse complement strand
ATATTGATTCATTAACTATTTCAGATATTATGCAAGGAGATAATATTCAGTCTTTTCAACAGATTGTTGATAATATACATATTTCTCCCAGAGAGATATTTACTTATCTGCGAATCAAACATTTCATACAGAAATGTGTTATTCCAACTTCTTTTCCGTTGGCTAAGAAATTGGAAACTCTATTTAGCCATCGAACGGTTTCTAAGGTTACCTCTGTTGCTATCTCTTTGCTTGATGAATGTAGGATAACACCTCATAAATTGATTAATATCTGGGAGAAGGAATTCAATCTAGTGATCCCCCTTAAGGACTGGCTAACTTCTTTAACTAATGTAAATAAATATATACATTGTTTAACTCTGACTGAATGCCATTATAAGGTAGTACACAGATGGTATTTTACTCCAACAAGATTGACAAGAATGTATGAAACATACGATTCCACCTGTTGGAGGTGTGGTTCGTGTTTGGGCACATATATGCATATATGGTGGAACTGTCCATTAGTCAAACCGTTGTGGATATGTGCGTATAACATCATTTATACAGCTATACGTATTAAACTTAATCAAAATCTGGTCATCGCCCTTTTACATATGAATTGGCAATTAAAGTCGCACAAACATATCTGCTTTGTTATACATTGTTTTGTTGCTGTCAAAATTATTATAGGCAGACAATGGAAGTCTTCTAATCTATTCCAGAAATCCCGTTTGATTGATCAAATTATATTTCAGTTAACTATGGAAAAAGATATTATAACTAATACTACTGCTATTTCAAAAAAAACTATATGGTATTCAAATTGGCTTCAAAAACTTTCCAACATTTAATGGTAATATATTTCTAGTCCCCTTTCCCCATTTTTCTCATTTAAATATAAAAAAAGAAGAGAAAAAGAAAAGAAGAAACGGGAAAAAAAAAGGAAGGGAAAGAAAAAAGAAAGGAAAAAGAAGGGAATATTGATATATTAGTAAGAAAGTACTCCTGCTCTGTATAGGTGGTGGTTTACTTATGTTGTCTTTCTTTTTGTATTTGATTTATTTTGCATAAATAAGAAGATTTTATATCAACTGTCTGATTGTAACACATTAATTGAATACTTCTTTGTATTGTTATTCATTTCTGTCATATATGATATACTAAAAATTTCTTTAATAAAAGATTATTTAAAAATAACAATAAAAAAAGAAACTCATTCAGCCTGGCAATTTGTTTTACTAAACAAAACATTTCACTCCTATATACATATGGCTCCATTTGGCCTTGCGACTTCAAATTATCATACTGTCACGGGTGGCGGTACAGAAACCGGGACCCCTGAGTGCCTGATGAGAAGTGGGAGTCTTCAGCATGGAAGTGGATTATCAGGGCCTGGTGCAGGGCAACCGCACGCCCCCTGGTGTTGAGCACCAGCGTTTGTGCAGCCACATACCAGAACCCTGATTCAGCTTATGCGGATCTCAGGAACTAGGAGCTTGGAATTAAGCAGACCTCCCTGGAGCTGAATAGGGAGGCTCTGCAGCAGGGATGTATCCAGTACAGAAACAAGGCAAGGCTAGGCTAGTCACCAAACAAGACAGAACTAATAGAACCCAGAACCAGAGAAGGATAGGAAGCTAAACCCAGAACATGTACAAAAGACATAAGGGAACATTAACTAAACAGGGGCAGGACAGGACAGGACTGTACATGGACTGGGTTAACAAAATAAACCATGACAAGATATAATAGGCAAAACAAGAGGAGACATAACTAAGCACAATATATGAAAAGTATGGGGATTTAGTTACATTATATGATCATACATTGCATAAGCCTGCCACAAAGCCAATGTACCCCATATTCGGCAGGTCCTACACTGCCTAATGTTCGCTAAAAGAATCTTAGGAACCACATATATAGCACTTACCTGCAAGAAAGGGCAGAGACTTGAACCACTGCGGCAGGTCCAGACTGAAACAAAAGGAAAATGGAAAACAAACGGGTGTGGCAACATAAAACAAACATTTTAAAGGAGACTTTGAATCCCAGGGATGGAATAATGGAATGAACCCAGAAATCCCGGCAATAAAGAAAACCAGACATAGAATAGAAAACCAGAAAAACCAATAAAAACTAAACAAGAAATGTAAAAAAGAGTACTGGATACCAGAAGCCAAAGCCAGACATCTCAGCAGAACATGGCATGATGTGACACATACATTGTCATTTGGTCTTGCAACTTCAAATTACCATACACTGCGATTTCCACATGATCATATCCTGCCCTCATGTGGCCTACCTTGACTTACCAAACATTACATGCCACTTCCATACATTTGGCCTTGCCATTTCAAATCAACAACAATACTTTTACTTCCATTGGGTTACACCTGGCCCGCATTTGGACTACAAACCACTACAACAAAGTTCCGAACCCGCATTCGCCATAGCATATCCAACCGATTTTACTACAGTAACCTATCAGACAAATGCACCTGAACTCAAATGCGGCCAAGGCAAATTATAAATAAATTACTATAATATCACACGTGCAATAACTGTATACATGTTTTAATTTACTGTAGGCTATTTTTTACTACCCGTCTTGACCTCAATCACAGAGAAGGGTTCACAATAGGACCACTGTTTGCCATATTCTCATAAATTACTCAGGTATTTACACACCAATTGCATTTTGACCTATTCAAACATGTAGCCTATGCTTCATTAGTTACTGTATTCCCTACGTCTGCTCACACTCAAAATCTACACCTGTATTTGGCAGGTAAAGTGTATACCAATACAGGTATATAATTCTCTTAAATTAATCATTTGGGTACACATGGCGTTTTACCCATTATCAAACTTTATATCTTCACGTTCCCATATTACTATTATTCAGACAATCAGGGCACATACTACTACTAGAGGGCCCCCAGAGAAAGGCTTCACAGCTGAAACGTTGGGGTTTCATTTCTCCTGTTCTTGGTCAGTATACCTTTTTTAATGAGTTTTTGCATTTAGCACTTTATTTACATTGTAGTTTTGGTACTATATACTGGTTTAGCACTATGCTATGCACTTTCTCTTTGCTATAATAATATCTTGTTGTATTTTCTATGCGTGAATAAATACTCTTTTTTTGTGCAAAACCGTGGTGTGCCTTGGGATCATTTCTTATTTTTTATTACATGTATATATCTGGTATGGGAACAGATTCTCTTTCTATAAGAGCACCCTGTACCTTATAAATCACACACTTGTTACCCATTTTTCAGTAGAGCTTTTCCTGTAATTTTATGTTTGCACATACTACTACTGCCAGGTACGTAGATTCTCCAACATGATCTGTCATACGTTGTTTTGTTATCATGCCTAATTCATACATAGGGTTAGATAAACTGGCAAACAGGTTACAAGTGCCATCCAATAAGTGCCATCCAATAGTTAAGATTAAGTTAATTAACAGTCCAGTCCCATGAGGCTAACATCCATCCTGACGCGGAGGTACTCGGCCATCGGCCCAAATCATAGTTAGAGCCTCACAATATCCAGTCTAGGTTATAGTCTGGGCATTACCAGTTACAGCCAATCATATTGAACCTCTTATAAGTCACCGAGAGGCAAACATTCCCGCCACATCTTCGGTGGTTCAGCCCCAAGGCCAAATCATAGAGCCTCTCGTAGCTGCTTGGCAAAAAGCAGGGCCTCACCTTTCCTGGTTTAGCTACATTTAGCACCACTCAGCACTAGGCAAGTTGCACGCTCAACATTCATACGATTTATTTATTTTTTCATAGTATGTCTCATGTATCAGAAAAAAGGAGAGGATTTCTTCCTCCCCAGCACTCCCGCTAGACCTTAAACCCCTACCAGGTGAAGCACTATGGTGGAGAACAAGTAAACCACAAGGCCCAGTTCGCTGCAATCCTGGACCATTCCAAAGATTCCAGCCGAACTAAGGCAGCTACAGCTACGAAAGCTCATTGCCAACCTCGACACTCCCTGACCAGGGACAAGCACTCAATGGGGGAAACACAGACAGCTTGGCTGAAATGCATACTACAGTGACCTCTATATTATCATTCGTTAATACCGTAAGCTATATCCTTAAAGCCTTGTAGCTGGAATCTCCTAATAAAGGAATTTCAGATCATTCCATTGACACGCTACCTTGAACACTGCTCGTACTGACCCTCAGGGTAACATCAAATATACTTGCTCAAGAAAAATAAAAAATCAACCACTCATGTTAACACACCTGCTCATTTAGCCCAAGTTTCTCCCCATACACCCGCCACTGTGACATCTACATGGTATAAAATGGAAGGGGCAATACTATTTTTCGACCTTCATTACTTTCCGCTCCAATAGCAATCCAAAACTGTTCAACGCCTTTGCTGAAACACTATGCTGGTTTCTTTTAAATGTTTTTAGCTGCCCAGTGGTCATACACTATCTTGACAAATTTCTAACAGTAGAAGAAGCTGACACCACACCACGGAGCATTTATAAACTTTTACACTGTTTTCTACACCAGGTGTTTCACTTTCTCAGGACAATCTACAGGCCCCTCCACTAGTTTTACATTCTTAGGAATAAATCTTAACTCCAATACAATGCAATCCAGTTTGCCAAAGATAAGGTTCGGTGCATCAGGGAGAACAGTTTCTTTTCTCACCAATGGTTCATGTACACGAAGAGATCTCCAGTCACTCTTTGGTTAGCTGAATTTTGCAATACCCATTACACCACAGGGTCTTTTCTGTATTTCAAGAATATTCGGCCTGTTTCCCAATTACCAAATGATGACAGCAAAGTTTCTTTAGACTCACATACTAGAGTAGACTTGCACATGTGGCAATATTTCCTATTAATCTGGAGCAGGTAGGCCATGTTCATTACCCCACTTAGAAATGATTCCCCCATCATCTGGACAGATGTCGCAGCCCATTATGGATTTGCAGCAATATACACAGACTGTTGGTTAGCGACAATTGGCCTACAGAGACTTCAGTTTATACTCCTTTAACGCTACATTCGCTCTGTTGCTTGGGAGTTTTTATGGACGGTTAATCTGTCAAATGTTATTCAGACAACATAACTGCCTGTGAGATTATTAACAAAGGTAGGTCAACTTTATTTTAATTTGATGTGGAAGTACATCATTTACATTTTTATACTGCAACATGTGGTTGTGGAGGGTTTTTGATTATTTATGCACTGTATGAATTTATTGTGTTATCCTAAACATGAATGTTGAAATGTATCATGTTAAAATGTTACTTTAAGCACATGGCATGGAAGTAGAATAATAAAGGCTTTGTATGATTGGTTATGGTTTATTTAATGCCTGATTCATTCAGTTAGTGTTGACAAACGCAGCTTAAAGGGGCACTATAACCACTTCATCTCATTGAAGTTGCTTGCAGTCCCCTAAAATTGTCCCTCCATTCTTAATTAAACCAGTTTTTGAAGAGTTTCACAATGAAACACAATGAGACACCATGCGCAGAAGTGGTTATTATACCTATGGTGTCTCTTTAAGATAGTTGCCAATAGTCCCGTTTTTGCTGGCACAGTCCCGGCAAGTTGGAGACTGTCCCAGGTAATTCCCTCTGCTGGGACAGTCTTGGCAAGAAGGAATGGTGGGCAGTATCAGGAGTCCTGCTGCAAGGTACATATAAACCCAGTTTACTGCATGGAGCAGCATGCTGCCAATAGGACAGACAGCACCGATATATTTTGTATTTGGAGACAATACCGTCCTCTGTACAGCCCCAGCTCCGAAGAGGAAAGCAAAGAGCTATTTGCAATACACAGAGCATGGTTAGACTAGTCACTACATACTCAGCCAATCACAGGCTCCTTTACATAGTCTGCGTAGTATTAACACTTACAGGATGGCTGCTGCAGAGAGTACCACCTGTTCTGTTGTGAGAAAACATGCTGTCCTGGAAGAGACTAACCTGCTAGAGGAACTTCTAGTTAGGTACCTCAGCGCCTGCCCATAATCCCTCTGTATTTTACCCTCTCTCCCTCATTCTGAGCTGTATATCAGTGCACTGTTAAATCTATTACCCACATTTCGGTCCATCATTTAGGTACCCTTACCCACTGCCCATTTTATATTCCCAACTGACCATTTTGTTACCTTGGTATCCAAATACCCCAATAGCTTTTTGTCGGTCAGAATTAAAGGACCACTATAGTGCCAGGAAAACATACTGGTTTTCTTGGCACTATAGTGCCCTGAGGGTGCCCCCACCCTCAGGGTCCCCCTCCCACCGGGCTCTTGGGAGAGGAAGGGGTTAAACTTACCTCTTTTTCCAGTGCCGGGCGGGGAGCTCTCCTCCTCCTCTTCGGCTGAATGCACATGCGTGGCAAGAGCCGCGCGCACATTCAGCCAGTCCATAGGAAAGCATTCACAATGCTTTCCTATGGACGCCGGCATCTTCTCACTGTGAAAATCACAGTGAGAAGCACTCAAGCGCCTCTAGCGGCTGTCAATGAGACAGCCACTGGAGGCTGGATTAACCCTATTATAAACATAGCAGTTTCCATGAAACTGCTATGTTTATTTAAAAAAAGGGTTAACCCTAGCTGGACCTGGCACCCAGACCACTTCATTAAGCTGATGTGGTCTGGGTGCCTATAGTGGTCCTTTAATCCCTACATTCTAGCAGCCATAGAGGGATAAGGATGGATGAAGTAATGTAAAAACACATTACAGACTGCCTTGTATTGCACAGGTGCTTGGTGTAACTGTACTTACTTTTATTGTGGCATTTTACTCTCCCAGGGACATTGTTTCTTACTTTCTACTACATTTTTAGGAAGCTGCTACCCTAGACATTCCATCAGATTCTTCAGAAGCCACTTGCAATCAGGGCATTGAAAGCGTTTCTTTTAAATGTGTTTTTGTCACACTTTATTTAATATTAATAGTATTTCTGCTTCTTTGCAGATATTTCAGACACTCTCTGATATTGCAAGGAACATTTTTACCCCACTAATATTTTTATAACTTGTGAATCAAAAATATGGAAGGTTAAATTTGGGTAAATTTAAATTTTTAAAAATAAATTATTTTTATATATCACTGAACAACAATTTACACCAAAAACACTTTTTATTCTACATTTATGTGAGCATATTGAGTGTACAGTGCACCATAGTTTGCCATTTTGCTGGGAGGAAGAGGTGGGGCACTTTTTAATTAGTTTTTTTTAGGCTGCTCTAGGCTTCTAGTGTCTTACAAATATTTGAATAAATAATGGAAATGTATAGCTTCCTCACTGTAATGTCTCCAGTTGAGTGGTGTACTTAGGGTGCCTGTGAAAACTTTTTTTTTTTACAAAAACCAGAGGGACTGCACCAGTAGGTTCCTAACACTATTGTCGCTATAGTAAGCTACATAGTAGCCAACTGTCCTGAATTTGCTGGGACAGACCCAGGAATTTGGCTAGAAATATGTGTTTCCTTTATTTATCTGTGTGTGTGTGTGTCACTCTATGTATCTGTGTGTGAAGCTGTGTGTGTCACTTTGTGTATCTGTGTATGTCAGTGTGTCACTGTATGTATCTGTGTGTGTCTGTGTTGTTGTGTGTGTCACTGTGTGTATTTGTCATGGCGTGCATTTGTATCCGTGTCTGCATTTGTGATGTGTGTTTTATTGTGCATAGTCTATAGTCATAGTCTGTGTGTATCTGTTTACATCTGTGTGAGAAGTTGCCACAGTGTCTCTGAGTATTTTTTTTTTTCAAATGTTGGCAACTATGCCCGGGGCCGGGGGCCGGCCATATTTGATTATTATTCAGGATGAGAAGAACTGATCAGTAGATCGGTTTAGAGAAGACTAGGTAGAGAGGGCTCAGTTAATGTTGGGCATATGGCAAAGTCCTGCCACAAAAGTTGAGCAAATTTTATATTGTACATCCGTGTTCCTGAATAACATCTCTGACTAGCTGGTTTTACAAATCACTGCAATTCTGTGCTACTCTATGCAAAGTTATGATGGTTAGAATGACCCTTTAACCTAATTCTACTATTGCACTGGATGATTGCATAATCTGTGCATTGGCAATTCAAATTGCATTTAAAAAAACAAGTCTTGCTATTGCTGGACTCTTCAGAAGTGACGGAGCATGGCAATAAACCCTCCCCATGCTGCACTAGGCATCTGATCACTTAGGCACCATGCCAGCTAGCATTGCCAGATTGTTGGTGGGATGTGAAGTCAAATATGAGATATCTAACAAAAGAATTACTGAGCCTCCCCCGCATCAGAGCTCTGTTTCAAGATGTACTTTAGGCATAGCTCTGTGACTGCCCTTATGTGGTTTGTGGATACAAGACACATCGTCCATTATGCAATCACTGACTCACTTAGCCAATGAGCTAAGCCTATTCAGGAGAGCTAACCGATTATCCGATGTTAGCAGCAGAGGTGGGAAGCAGAGCCTAGTGGTTCCCAGTTAAAGGGACACTGTAGGTACCCAGACCACTTCAGCTCATTAAAGTGGTCTGGGTGCCAACTCCCATCACCCTTAACCCAGCAAGTGTAATTATTGCAGTTTTTATAAACAATAATTACCTTGCAGGGTTAGTCCTCCTCTAGTGGCTGTCTAGCAGAGAGCCACCAGAGGGACTTCCGGCTTCTTAGACGACTTTTGGTTGTCTAAACGACATTGAGGACCTCCAGCGTCGCCGTTTTTAACCCCTTCAGCGAGGTCGGATGGGGAACGGGAGGGATTGAGGCACTCCAAGATTCTCTAGTGCCAGGAAAACGGGTCTGTTTTCCTGGCACTAGGAAATCCCTTTAAGAAGTACACTACTCAAACAGTGGGACTATTCAGAATGGAATGCCAGGGAACTCCAGGCACCATAGCCACTATGGTGTTTGGAGGGTGCCTTTAACCCCTTAAGGACACATGACATGTCATGATTCCCTTTTATTCCAGAAGTTTGGTCCTTAAGGGGTTAAGCTTCGTTTTGCATTGACAAAATAATATAATCACACTCCTCATATCTAATGTATTTCTATTTCCCCTTCATAATGACACAATCTACAGTCTTGTTTCAATTACAATTATTGTAAAGTACAGATCTGTTAAGGGGTTTCAGCCTTGTGAGGATAAAATCAGACCTTGGCCTTTCTAATTAGCTGATCTAAAACAAACAGTTCAGCTCTGTAGCCTTTGGTCACCCATTGCTAAAGGCTAGTTTTTGAGGATATTCAATTCCCTACCTTCAGTTAGGAGTATTAGGTATAAGCCATTAAGATACATGTAAAACTAATGATCAAAAATAAATCGCTCTGGTTTTGGACATTGAGGGATCTATTAGTCAAAATAATAAAAAATGGAAAATGGCAAAATTTATAGACTAAAGGTAAAATACACATTTAAAATCAGTAAACAATGCATTATAAAGGAATTTAAATAGCCCAAAAACGTAATTCTTAATATGATGTATGATTGAGTGTATGCATAGTAGATTACAAGGACTCTGATTGTGCACCTTTACTGATTGTATTAAGTGCTAAAGCTTTAGTGGGAGAGATAACACATGATTAAAGAAACACTCTGCACATCATAACCAGTATAGCCCAATGTAATGGTTATGGAGCCAGGAGTGCCCTGACACATTTGCAGAGTAAATAGTCAGTATTTAAGAAAAACTTGCCTATGTCCCCTAGAGTTTCCATTAGCACAACTGATCTAACCTCTGTTGTGCCGGGCTGGCTCACTGGCTGAGAAACGTGCACTCAGCTAGTTAGCTACGCCCTACGCGGCTCAGCTCAGTGGACGGAGCTCCTTGCAGGATCATCGTAAATTGTCAAACCTCTCTTAAAGGGATACTATATTGCAAGGAAAACAACGTTGTTTTCCTACCCTATAGTGCTCACTTTATCAAAAACTGCAATAATTATGATTGCAGGGAGACACTGCACCCAGAGCGCTTCAATGAGCCGAAGACTAAGTGACTCTTTAAACAGTTTGACGTTTAGTGAGAGTGCATCACGGCACTCCTGCAACCATAACAACTACAGAGTCCCTTTAATGTGAGCCGAAGGCTTGTCTTTCAGCATATCAATACATTTGACTCTAATTCGGTTATTCGCAAACTGTGAACAGTTGGCCGTTCACCAGCGAGTGGCAAACTTGAGACTGGCTAACAGAGATTTTTCACAGTTTGGCTTCTTATAGTGTGATTGCAGTGTATTGTTATAGTGACTCAGTGAGGATCTTATAGTGTGATTGCAGTGTATTGTTATAGTGACTCAGTGAGGATCTTATAGTGTGATTGCAGTGTATTGTTATAGTGACTCAGTGAGGATCTTATAGTGTGATTGCAGTGTATTGTTATAGTGACTCAGTGAGGATCTTATAGTGTGATTGCAGTGTATTGTTATAGTGACTCAGTGAGGATCTTATAGTGTGATTGCAGTGTATTGTTATAGTGACTCAGTGAGGATCTTATAGTGTGATTGCAGTGTATTGTTATAGTGACTCAGTGAGGATCTTATAGTGTGATTGCAGTGTATTGTTATAGTGACTCAGTGAGGATCTTATAGTGTGATTGCAGTGTATTGTTATAGTGACTCAGTGAGGATCTTATAGTGTGATTGCAGTGTATTGTTATAGTGACTCAGTGAGGATCTTATAGTGTGATTGCAGTGTATTGTTATAGTGACTCAGTGAGGATCTTATAGTGTGATTGCAGTGTATTGTTATAGTGACTCAGTGAGGATCTTATAGTGTGATTGCAGTGTATTGTTATAGTGACTCAGTGAGGATCTTATAGTGTGATTGCAGTGTATTGTTATAGTGACTCAGTGAGGATCTTATAGTGTGATTGCAGTGTATTGTTATAGTGACTCAGTGAGGATCTTATAGTGTGATTGCAGTGTATTGTTATAGTGACTCAGTGAGGATCTTATAGTGTGATTGCAGTGTATTGTTATAGTGACTCAGTGAGGATCTTATAGTGTGATTGCAGTGTATTGTTATAGTGACTCAGTGAGGATCTTATAGTGTGATTGCAGTGTATTGTTATAGTGACTCAGTGAGGATCTTATAGTGTGATTGCAGTGTATTGTTATAGTGACTCAGTGAGGATCTTATAGTGTGATTGCAGTGTATTGTTATAGTGACTCAGTGAGGATCTTATAGTGTGATTGCAGTGTATTGTTATAGTGACTCAGTGAGGATCTTATAGTGTGATTGCAGTGTATTGTTATAGTGACTCAGTGAGGATCTTATAGTGTGATTGCAGTGTATTGTTATAGTGACTCAGTGAGGATCTTATAGTGTGATTGCAGTGTATTGTTATAGTGACTCAGTGAGGATCTTATAGTGTGATTGCAGTGTATTGTTATAGTGACTCAGTGAGGATCTTATAGTGTGATTGCAGTGTATTGTTATAGTGACTCAGTGAGGATCTTATAGTGTGATTGCAGTGTATTGTTATAGTGACTCAGTGAGGATCTTATAGTGTGATTGCAGTGTATTGTTATAGTGTGATTGCTGTATTGTTATAGTGACTCAGTGAGGATCTTATAGTGTGATTGCAGTGTATTGTTATAGTGACTCAGTGAGGATCTTATAGTGTGATTGCAGTGTATTGTTATAGTGACTCAGTGAGGATCTTATAGTGTGATTGCGGTGTATTGTTATAGTGACTCAGTGAGGATCTTATAGTGTGATTGCAGTGTATTGTTATAGTGACTCAGTGAGGATCTTATAGTGTGATTGCAGTGTATTGTTATAGTGACTCAGTGAGGATCTTATAGTGTGATTGCAGTGTATTGTTATAGTGACTCAGTGAGGATCTTATAGTGTGATTGCAGTGTATTGTTATAGTGACTCAGTGAGGATCTTATAGTGTGATTGCAGTGTATTGTTATAGTGACTCAGTGAGGATCTTATAGTGTGATTGCGGTGTATTGTTATAGTGACTCAGTGAGGATCTTATAGTGTGATTGCAGTGTATTGTTATAGTGACTCAGTGAGGATCTTATAGTGTGATTGCAGTGTATTGTTATAGTGACTCAGTGAGGATCTTATAGTGTGATTGCAGTGTATTGTTATAGTGACTCAGTGAGGATCTTATAGTGTGATTGCGGTGTATTGTTATAGTGACTCAGTGAGGATCTTATAGTGTGATTGCGGTGTATTGTTATAGTGACTCAGTGAGGATCTTATAGTGTGATTGCGGTGTATTGTTATAGTGACTCAGTGAGGATCTTATAGTGTGATTGCGGTGTATTGTTATAGTGACTCAGTGAGGATCTTATAGTGTGATTGCGGTGTATTGTTATAGTGACTCAGTGAGGATCTTATAGTGTGATTGCGGTGTATTGTTATAGTGACTCAGTGAGGATCTTATAGTGTGATTGCGGTGTATTGTTATAGTGACTCAGTGAGGATCTTATAGTGTGATTGCGGTGTATTGTTATAGTGACTCAGTGAGGATCTTATAGTGTGATTGCGGTGTATTGTTATAGTGACTCAGTGAGGATCTTATAGTGTGATTGCGGTGTATTGTTATAGTGACTCAGTGAGGATCTTATATTGTGATTGCGGTGTATTGTTATAGTGACTCAGTGAGGATCTTATAGTGTGATTGCGGTGTATTGTTATAGTGACTCAGTGAGGATCTTATAGTGTGATTGCGGTGTATTGTTATAGTGACTCAGTGAGGATCTTATAGTGTGATTGCGGTGTATTGTTATAGTGACTCAGTGAGGATCTTATAGTGTGATTGCGGTGTATTGTTATAGTGACTCAGTGAGGATCTTATAGTGTGATTGCGGTGTATTGTTATAGTGACTCAGTGAGGATCTTATAGTGTGATTGCGGTGTATTGTTATAGTGACTCAGTGAGGATCTTATAGTGTGATTGCGGTGTATTGTTATAGTGACTCAGTGAGGATCTTATAGTGTGATTGCGGTGTATTGTTATAGTGACTCAGTGAGGATCTTATAGTGTGATTGCGGTGTATTGTTATAGTGACTCAGTGAGGATCTTATAGTGTGATTGCGGTGTATTGTTATAGTGACTCAGTGAGGATCTTATAGTGTGATTGCGGTGTATTGTTATAGTGACTCAGTGAGGATCTTATAGTGTGATTGCGGTGTATTGTTATAGTGACTCAGTGAGGATCTTATAGTGTGATTGCGGTGTATTGTTATAGTGACTCAGTGAGGATCTTATAGTGTGATTGCAGTGTATTGTTATAGTGACTCAGTGAGGATCTTATAGTGTGATTGCAGTGTATTGTTATAGTGACTCAGTGAGGATCTTATAGTGTGATTGCAGTGTATTGTTATAGTGACTCAGTGAGGATCTTATAGTGTGATTGCAGTGTATTGTTATAGTGACTCAGTGAGGATCTTATAGTGTGATTGCAGTGTATTGTTATAGTGACTCAGTGAGGATCTTATAGTGTGATTGCAGTGTATTGTTATAGTGACTCAGTGAGGATCTTATAGTGTGATTGCAGTGTATTGTTATAGTGACTCAGTGAGGATCTTATAGTGTGATTGCAGTGTATTGTTATAGTGACTCAGTGAGGATCTTATAGTGTGATTGCAGTGTATTGTTATAGTGACTCAGTGAGGATCTTATAGTGTGATTGCAGTGTATTGTTATAGTGACTCAGTGAGGATCTTATAGTGTGATTGCAGTGTATTGTTATAGTGACTCAGTGAGGATCTTATAGTGTGATTGCAGTGTATTGTTATAGTGACTCAGTGAGGATCTTATAGTGTGATTGAGGTGTATTGTTATAGTGACTCAGTGAGGATCTTATAGTGTGATTGCAGTGTATTGTTATAGTGACTCAGTGAGGATCTTATAGTGTGATTGCAATGTATTGTTATAGTGACTCAGTGAGGATCTTATAGTGTGATTGCGGTGTATTGTTATAGTGACTCAGTGAGGATCTTATAGTGTGATTGCAATGTATTGTTATAGTGACTGAGTGAGGATCTTATAGTGTGATTGCAGTGTATTGTTATAGTGACTCAGTGAGGATCTTATAGTGTGATTGCGGTGTATTGTTATAGTGACTCAGTGAGGATCTTATAGTGTGATTGCGGTGTATTGTTATAGTGACTCAGTGAGGATCTTATAGTGTGATTGCGGGGTATTGTTATAGTGACTCAGTGAGGATCTTATAGTGTGATTGCGGGGTATTGTTATAGTGACTCAGTGAGGATCTTATAGTGTGATTGCAGTGTATTGTTATAGTGACTCAGTGAGGATCTTATAGTGTGATTGCAGTGTATTGTTATAGTGACTCAGTGAGGATCTTATAGTGTGATTGCAGTGTATTGTTATAGTGACTCAGTGAGGATCTTATAGTGTGATTGCAGTGTATTGTTATAGTGACTCAGTGAGGATCTTATAGTGTGATTGCAGTGTATTGTTATAGTGACTCAGTGAGGATCTTATAGTGTGATTGCAGTGTATTGTTATAGTGACTCAGTGCGGATCTTATAGTGTGATTGCAGTGTATTGTTATAGTGACTCAGTGAGGATCTTATAGTGTGATTGCAGTGTATTGTTATAGTGACTCAGTGAGGATCTTATAGTGTGATTGCAGTGTATTGTTATAGTGACTCAGTGAGGATCTTATAGTGTGATTGCAGTGTATTGTTATAGTGACTCAGTGAGGATCTTATAGTGTGATTGCAGTGTATTGTTATAGTGACTCAGTGCGGATCTTATAGTGTGATTGCAGTGTATTGTTATAGTGACTCAGTGAGGATCTTATAGTGTGATTGCAGTGTATTGTTATAGTGACTCAGTGAGGATCTTATAGTGTGATTGCAGTGTATTGTTATAGTGACTCAGTGCGGATCTTATAGTGTGATTGCAGTGTATTGTTATAGTGACTCAGTGAGGATCTTATAGTGTGATTGCAGTGTATTGTTATAGTGACTCAGTGAGGATCTTATAGTGTGATTGCAGTGTATTGTTATAGTGACTCAGTGAGGATCTTATAGTGTGATTGCAGTGTATTGTTATAGTGACTCAGTGCGGATCTTATAGTGTGATTGCAGTGTATTGTTATAGTGACTCAGTGAGGATCTTATAGTGTGATTGCAGTGTATTGTTATAGTGACTCAGTGAGGATCTTATAGTGTGATTGCAGTGTATTGTTATAGTGACTCAGTGAGGATCTTATAGTGTGATTGCAGTGTATTGTTATAGTGACTCAGTGAGGATCTTATAGTGTGATTGCAGTGTATTGTTATAGTGACTCAGTGAGGATCTTATAGTGTGATTGCAGTGTATTGTTATAGTGACTCAGTGAGGATCTTATAGTGTGATTGCAGTGTATTGTTATAGTGACTCAGTGCGGATCTTATAGTGTGATTGCAGTGTATTGTTATAGTGACTCAGTGCGGATCTTATAGTGTGATTGCAGTGTATTGTTATAGTGACTCAGTGAGGATCTTATAGTGTGATTGCAGTGTATTGTTATAGTGACTCAGTGAGGATCTTATAGTGTGATTGCAGTGTATTGTTATAGTGACTCAGTGAGGATCTTATAGTGTGATTGCAGTGTATTGTTATAGTGACTCAGTGAGGATCTTATAGTGTGATTGCAGTGTATTGTTATAGTGACTCAGTGCGGATCTTATAGTGTGATTGCAGTGTATTGTTATAGTGACTCAGTGAGGATCTTATAGTGTGATTGCAGTGTATTGTTATAGTGACTCAGTGAGGATCTTATAGTGTGATTGCAGTGTATTGTTATAGTGACTCAGTGAGGATCTTATAGTGTGATTGCAGTGTATTGTTATAGTGACTCAGTGAGGATCTTATAGTGTGATTGCAGTGTATTGTTATACTGACTCAGTGAGGATCTTATAGTGTGATTGCAGTGTATTGTTATACTGACTCAGTGAGGATCTTATAGTGTGATTGCAGTGTATTGTTATACTGACTCAGTGAGGATCTTATAGTGTGATTGCAGTGTATTGTTATACTGACTCAGTGAGGATCTTATAGTGTGATTGCAGTGTATTGTTATAGTGACTCAGTGAGGATCTTATAGTGTGATTGCGATGTATTGTTATAGTGACTCAGTGAGGATCTTATAGTGTGATTGCGGTGTATTGTTATAGTGACTCAGTGAGGATCTTATAGTGTGATTGCAGTGTATTGTTATAGTGACTCAGTGAGGATCTTATAGTGTGATTGCAGTGTATTGTTATAGTGTCTCAGTGAGGATCTTATAGTGTGATTGCAGTGTATTGTTATAGTGACTCAGTGAGGATCTTATAGTGTGATTGCAGTGTATTGTTATAGTGACTCAGTGAGGATCTTATAGTGTGATTGC
>OW240922.1:19382320-19451495 GCA_933207985.1 Pelobates cultripes | reverse complement strand
TTATAGTGACTCAGTGAGGATCTTATAGTGTGATTGCGGTGTATTGTTATAGTGACTCAGTGAGGATCTTATAGTGTGATTGCAGTGTATTGTTATAGTGTGATTGCAGTGTATTGTGATGACGTACTGTCTGATTATATACCCGTATTGCCCCGCCCCCCGGCCATGTGACTGCCCCCCCTCCGGCCTTGCTGACTCAGGGTCATGTGACCCGCGGTGGGCGTGGTCTCTGTGTGTTATAGCCGGGGCCGGTCAGGTGACCGATTATACTCTCCGCCGCCATCATGCTGTGTGCTGCCGCCCTGCTCTGCCTGCTGCTCTCAGGTAACACTCACCGCCCGGCCCGCGCTGGGGAGCGAGGCAGTGAGGTCACGGGGGCCGTGTGACGTCATAAAGGGCTTTGCTATACGTCATACCTGGGGGGGTCATAGAGCTTGTCTCCATGGGAACCTATCCCATAATAATAATAATATAATATGGCTGGTGTGTGCTCTGTGTGATTGCAGTGGTTATGGTTACTGTGTGTGTGATCACTCCGTCTGGCAGTGGTTATGGTTACTGTGTGTGTGATCACTCCGTCTGGCAGTGGTTATGGTTACTGTGTGTGTGATCACTCCGTCTGGCAGTGGTTATGGTTACTGTGTGTGTGATCACTCCGTCTGGCAGTGGTTATGGTTACTGTGTGTGTGATCACTCCGTCTGGCAGTGGTTATGGTTACTGTGTGTGTGATCACTCCGTCTGGCAGTGGTTATGGTTACTGTGTGTGTGATCACTCCGTCTGGCAGTGGTTATGGTTACTGTGTGTGTGATCACTCCGTCTGGCAGTGGTTATGGTTACTGTGTGTGTGATCACTCCGTCTGGCAGTGGTTATGGTTACTGTGTGTGTGATCACTCCCTCTGGCAGTGGTTATGGTTACTGTGTGTGTGATTACTCCCTCTGTAACATAACGTGTTGGCGTTCTGATTCTAAATTCCAATATTCTCACTGATAAAATGGGCCGACGAGGGCAGGGCTGAGCTATATTGGCAGCGGTTTAACCCATAACTGAAGGTTTTATTATTGGCAATAACTTGGTTAGTGCCTGAGAGATTTAAAGGAACTTTCTAATATAAATATAGGTTTTTAGTCTTTGGGGTATTTTTTTCTGTCTTTTAGGTTCATGGGCCCCACTTTAAAAATGGAGGATGGTTGGATAGTGAAAGTGCAAGAAAATGTCAGTCTCCTCATGAGAGTTGTACTCCCTACTTTTAGTTATATTTGGTGAAGCATTGGCCATTTATGGCCATCACAATGGTACACCAATTTGACATGGACGTGTTCACGTCCTCATGCTCTGCATGATGCGAATGTTAAGACCTTTTGGAAAATGTAGGTCTTCAATTGGAAAGTGCATCTGTTTGGTAGCCAAAACATGTACAAGGGAATCCTTGCTGTTTCTCTAACTGCATTTTTCTATGTCCTTTGACACTCCAGTTATTGTGGTTGTCCTCTCCCATGATTATGTTGCCGTTTTAATGTTGTCCTCATTTTATTTACCTAAATTTTCAGGCAGTTGTTATTGTAATGTCCCTTAGTTACTCTATTTGTAACGATCTCCTGTCTTGTGACCTAGAGTATGGCCTATGTGTCTATCTATAGCTCTAGGAATGTTGCAACAAATGTCAATAATCAGGTACTCTGAAGTTGTTTACCTAGTTTGTCTTGTGATCTATTGGGTTATGTATGCGTAATGCTTATCCTAAAGTCCATACCTATGTTTCAGACTTTACATGTAAGTGATTATTTAAAGTACTCTGCATTACTCCTCCTATACTATACTGCACACAATATCAAAAGTATGTCTCATGATCAGTTTGTGTTTTCATATGCACTTTGTTGAAGTGTACAAAAGCATGACTGTCAACACGGAAGTGTGATCTCTAAGATTGTAACACTCCTGGTTTTTACTTGAGCCCTCTGGGTTGAACTTTTTTTTTTTTAAATTTATTTATTTATGTTTTTTTGTCTCTGAATAACCAAGGAAGTTCCCAGACTATTGGTTTTACCAGGAAGTGGCTGAATTATTCCGATTGGTTTCTCTACTACATACAAATGCAGACCGAAATAATAAGCACTTGTTTATGCATGGTACAGCTGCAAGTACTTCATGAAACTCCGATCCTATTCGTACTACGGCTGCATCTTGCAGTTGCTTAGTAGATAACTCCCTAATTCCCACAGTGTCAGGGAGCTATCTACCAAATGGCTAAAATACCTAAATTGGTCTCTCAGCCAAATTTACTAATACTAAGTAAAGATTACTTCGTATTAAATTTTGCCCCTATTTGCTATACCGTGAGTAGGGGCATATCTAGTAGCATGTTGCTGCTCTGTTAAAACAACCTAGTGTCGCTCCCACCTGTACCGTGCGAGTGGGGGCTATTACAGGGGACCTATTGCCCTCACCCATGATCGGTGGGTGGGGCCTTAAACTATAATAAGGGGGACCTATTGTCCTCCCACTCTCCACTTAAATTAGGGATGCCCTGAAAAGAAAATTCTGGGCCGATACTAAAAATTCATGATGCCCTTGGCTGAAAACCGAAAATGACTTTTTTATTTTATTTTTTTTGTCCCCCAGGTCAAATAGTGTTCTCTCTCTCTCTCTCCCCCCTCCCCCGGTCAAATAGTGCTCTCTCCCCGGTCAAATAGTGCTCTCCAGTCAAATAGTGTTCTCCCCGTCCCAAAGTGCATTATTCTTGACTTTTCATGTTCTCATTCCTATATTTCATTGTGCTATATAATCATATGAATTGTTAATGCAAGCATGTCTGTTAACCCCTTAAGGACGGAGCCAAATGTACACGTTGTGAACCAAACAAAATGTAAACAAAACCTGGCATTTGCACTACATGTCTGTCAAACTGTAATTCACCTCTTTCATAGTAAATGCACCCACCTTTATTATATATAATTTTATTCAGGGGAAACAGTGCTTTCTTTTAATATCAAATATTTAGCTATGAAACATAATTTAATATGAAAAAAAATGGGAGAAAATACGAATTTTTTTTTTGACTTTTTTTTTTGTTCTACATGACATTTTAACGGTCAATGTCATAATACTGTTTGCTTTTACTGCAATAAAATACACATATTTGTATTCAGCAAAGTCTCATGTGTAAAACAGTACCCCCTATATATAGGTTTTTGGGAAGTTACAGGGTCAAATATAGCATGTTACATTTGAAATTCGCCAGATTGGTTACGTTGCCTTTGAGACTGTATAGTAGCCCAGGAATGAAATTTACACCCATAATGGCATACCATTTGCAATAGTAGACAACCCAAGGTATTGCAAATGGGGTATGTCCAGTCTTTTTTAGTAGCCATTTGGTCAGAAACACTGGCCAAAGTTAGCGTTAGTATTTGTTTGTGTGAAAAATGCAAAAAACGCCAATTTTGGCCAGTGTTTGTGACTAAGTGGCTACTAAAAAAGACTGGACATACCCCGTTTGCAATACCTTGGGTTGTCTACTATTGCAAATGGTATGCCATCATAGGGGTAATTTTCAATCTTGGGCTACCATAGGGTCTCAAAGGCAACCTAACCAATCTGGCGAATTTTAATGTGAAAAAAATGAAACGCAAGCCTTATATTTGACGCTGTAACTTTTGAAAACACCATAAAACCTGTACATGAGGGGTACTGTTGTACTCGGGAGACTTTGCTGAACACAAATATTTGTGTTTCAAAACAGTAAAAAGTATTGCATCAATAATGTCAGTGTAAGTGCTGTTTGTGCGTGAAAAATGCAAAAAAACTTCACTTTTACTGGCGATATCTTCGTTGTAATACATTTTACTGTTTTGAAACACTAATATTTGTGTTCAGCGAAGTCTCTCTAGTAGAACAGTACCCCCCATGTACAGGTTTTATGGTGTCTCGGAAAGCTATAGGGTTAAATATAGTGCTAGCAAATTAAACTCTCTTTACTTGTGGCATGGGTTGTCAGGCAGGTCCCGCTAATTGTAATTAAGATACCTAATTATGTAAAAATATTACATAAATATATGTAGAATTAACCCCTTAAGGACCAAACTTCTGGAATAAAAGGGAATCATGACATCTCACACGTCATGTGTCCTTAAGGGGTTAATATGTGTATATATCTATATATTTTTTTTTTTATATATGTGTGTGTGTATAGTAAAATATACGTATATATTCTACGTGTATTTTGATATATATTAATTTCACAATACAGTTAGAACGAAATAAAACACATCTATATATTTTTTACTTATTTATTTTTAATTTTATTTAACGCATTTACATATTTTTTTTATATTAGATATATATCTCTCAATAATTATATATACTGTATCAGTCTATGTGTAATTTGATATTAATATATAATTATATATTAATAGTAAAATACAGTGTGGTTTTTCAGCCAGCGGGGGGACCACCTGTCATTACAGGCAGCCCCCCTGCTGGCAATGCAGGAGGCAGCTACCCCCGGCCATGTGATTGTGGGGTCCTCGCAAGGACCCCACTCTCACATGGCCGGGGGGCTTCCAGGACGTCTGACGTGCCACGGGGGGCTCCCTGGGAGTCCCCCCAACCGCGATTGCTGGCGTAATTATCACAGTTTATGAAAACTGCCTTAATTTAAACTTGCAAGGTTAAGGGTGATGGGAGATGGCACCCAGACCACTTCAATGGGCTGAAGTGGTCTGGGTGCCTAGAGTGTCCCTTTAATGTGAAAACGGTTTGAAAATAATTTGCACATTCTTGATTAGATATGTTTGAGTTTAAAGGCAAGCTGCTCTCATTGGACAGGCTAAAGTTATGGTAAAGAAACCCTTCTAGTGCAAAAGGTGACATTCAGAGGAATCTTAACATATGACTCCTCCAACCTGCTGGTAAGGTTTTAAAGGACCACTATAGTGCCAGGAAAACATACCCACACCCTCAGGGTCCCCCTGCTGCCCGGCTCTGGAAAGGGGTTAAAACTTACCTTTTTCCAGCGCTGGGCGGAGAGCTCTCCTCCTCCAATCCTCCTCTTCTCCTCCCATGCGGCTGAATGCGCACGTGCGGCAAGAGCTGCGCGTGCATTCAGCCGGTCACATAGGAAAGCATTATGAATGCTCTCCTATGGACGCTGGCGTGCTCTCACTGTGAAAATCAGTGAGAAGCACGCAAGCGCCTCTAGTGGCTGTCAATGAGACAGCCGCTAGAGGAAATAGGGGAAGGCTTAACCCATTCATAAACATAGCAGTTTCAGAGAAACTGCTATGTTTATAAAAAAAAAAGGGTTAACCCTAGCTGGACCTGGCACCCAGACCACTTCATTAAGCTGAAGTGGTCCTTTAACTGTATAAACATATAGGAGGAAATGGATGCAAATATCTGGGAGTGAGTCCTAGAGGCATAATATACATGCATACGTTTATATTTGAATGAGCATGAAACAAAAAACAACAGCCTGGTCCAGACTAACTGGTGGATTATAATGGGTAAAAAGCATGTATTTTACTAAAGTCTAATAAATAAGTGACCCAAAAACTCTATTAGTGCAAAAAGAATGTTGCAACATAAAGAAAAGAATAAAATGGTGTGTGGCAATAAATAGCTTCTGGCGATTGCAAGTTTTAGGTGACTGGTTACTTTACTTGGTGTGCAATAGGGCACTGTTGACTAAACTGTCTTTGAGTATTCTTTAGCGTACTAAGTTACCCTGACTTTCCCCCTTGATGAGCTGTCTGACTGGTGAAATGCATGTTGGGGCTCAACTGTTATTTGCCAGTTTGGTTTGAACTTTGTTAATTTGACAGTAAATGTTAAATTATTAGTGCTTAAATGTTCTCTCCTCTCCCAGCGTTGCTGGCTGCGGGGCAATCTAATATCTATTCATTCTAGTTACCATTTGGACATAAAGACAGCTTTTTACACAAACAGCCTAGCTCCCCACAAAGGTATAGATTGCTAGTTAGAATCATTTCTGCAGGCCAGTTATTGTGCAGACTCTCTCCGTGTGTGTTTACACAATGCTGGATCACATGAAGATCCAAAGCATGATTACACCGTGCAAAGATCTATGGAGACATTGCAAGGAATGTAGAACAAAGCTCACTGTGTTAAACTGTGACTGTTTTTATTCACAACAAAATAGATGCACTCGCAAGCCTGTAGCATAAGATCAGCCATTGACATGTACCCAATGTGTTTTTAGTATACAGGGGTACAGCAATCCATAGATTTTTGCAGCATCAGCCAGCCTGATGCAGAGGCACTCGCTGCCTGAGTGTGGTCTGCTGACATTTTTAGCTAATGAATGAGCGTCATCCTCAATATCTTGCATCTGTAGATGCTTTAACCCTGCATACAGAGGATTCCACCTGGTATGAAGGCAAACTGTTGTGATGGCTGATGTAACCCTTTACCACTGCTCCTGTGTATTCTTTATGTGCATCTGAGATTCAATTAGAGCAGTAAAACAGAAATGATTAATATAGTGGTCTGGCTCATATCTCCTTATTATCTCTGGCCAGTTTAGAAGATCCTGTCACTTGCTCAGCAAAAGGTTTAATCTGCCTTTAACAAATATTCACATCTTTAATGTAATGCTGGGGTGTCTCATGGTACTGGAAAATGTCATGACTGCTTTGCAACATCTCTAGCCCAGTCTGGGATTGCCCTTATCCCATATATATGCCACAAAGTATTTGAGTGAAGAGGAAAGTGTGTAGAACCTTTACCTTTATAGCACTTCCAGTCATAGGCACAGACCTAGTGTACTAAAAGGGAATGGTATAGTAATCTAGCTATAATGAAATCTAGTGTTGTAGCACAGGGGCAGATATCTCTGACGTATTCCTCTATTTTGTCAAGGTGTGTAAAGCAATCGGGCACATTGATCCATGTTGGTGCTTGATATAGACTGTTTTCAAATTGCCAAACAACCAGGTAACATCCATATTTTCTCCTGCAGTGATCTCAACCCAAATGTCAAGTTTGCTACCAGCAAAACTTCAGGTCCAACCTGATCCGAGGTACAATCCAAATCTAAAATAAACAATAAAGACCCCACGAGCTTGGGAATACAAAAATCGTAAGCCTGCGGGTGTTCCCAGTATAAATAGTGTTTACTGTAATGTAAGCATGGCCTCAGTTTATATTATGTCTCAGACTTCTATGTGTTTAACTGTAGGAGAAAGGGCTGTTGGCAGTTGAGGTGAAACAATAGTCAGAGCTTGCTTTATCTATCGTGTGGAGAGAACTTGCTTGCATTTCGGGTTCTGGACTGCTTGCTCTTATGGGTGAGATCAGTCTGATGTGCAGTGGTATAGGTTCACTCTGCAATGGCACACGTGAGCAATAACTATTTTAAGACCTGAGCTGGATTAGAAATGACTCTGATTGTGATCACCTGACCGTACATGTGTTTAGGCAATAGTTTGTGGTATTTTTCAGCTGTGAAAACTAAACAATTGTCATTTTGTTGGTGGTTTTTATTCCTTCCTGTCTCAGGAATGCTGGCATTGACTTGAGTCATCAGTCCATGACTTGCTAGCAGTCACAAGTCAAACAGACCCACTAAACCTTGCCCAACATTAACCTTTTTATTACAATGGCCAATCCAGTGATGCAATGACTGTCCCACTTTCAAAGATGCCTTGGATTAAAATAGCAGAATTGGAATAGCACTTTGGTTTTACATTAATATTGCTGTGCTGTTAACCTTGTTTGTGCAACACCAGTTTAAATGTGATGGCCTCCAGTCCTGTTTGTGCATTCTCATGAAATAAACACTTGCATCTACACTAGATTTTTGGTTGGCCCACAGATTACATCAAGCACTTGTTCAGAATATGGTTTAACAGATTTCACATAACTAAATCTTTACATGTGTTGAAATGAATGAATGGCTCTTGACTGTTGCATATCAGTGTTTAACTTGACTAGTCCTTGAGTCAAGTGTTACACATGCTGTTACACATGTACTTACTAAACATTCTTTCCTTATCAGTTTAAAGAATAACCAGTGTTGGATCTTTTAGACGCGCTTTTGATTGTGTTCCACTCTTTTTCTTGGTGTTTGAAACGACAATCCAGAATCACAATATGAAACTCATTCTTCACTTTTCAGTGTGTTAATGGATGCTTCTTATTCACTTCTTATTTTAACTTCATGTACCTGCTGAAGTCCAGACAGCTTTGCAGCATGTCTGGTCCCTCAGGCCCTGGCAAGCAATGTGATTACTAAGATTGCAAAGGCTGTACCTGCAGGGGGACTCGCTGGGCTGTCAGGCAGTCCTCCTAATGTTGCAAACTAAAACTGTGTATTGTGGGGGGCGGTTGTGTGCCTAGAATGTGTATGTATAAAATAAACACAATATATAAAAATGAAACGCATAAAAAATGTGTTCTACATATTCTTCTTTTTGTGAAATCTACCTGCCTGACAACAGACCAAGTCAAGATAACTTAATTTAGAAGTCTTATATTTAACCCTGTAACTTTACCTGTACATGTATGATGTTTTATTCGACAGACTTCGCTGAACACAAATGAGTGTTCTACAATGTATCACGGCACTATCATCCGTGAAAGTGCAGTTTTTGTGTTAGTAAAAAAAAAAAAAAAAGCAGAAAACAAATATGAACGTTAACTTAAAGAAAGGACATACCCCACTTTGAATACCCTGGGTTGTCTAATATTTCAAATGGTATTCCATGATGTGGGTAATTCTCATTCCTGGCTTGACGTACAGTCTCAAAGGCAACATAACAAATCTGGAAAAATTTCAATGTGTGTAAACAGAAATGGCAAGTCTAGTTGACACTAACTTTCCATGAAACCTGTACATGTTTTACTTGTGAGACATCGTTGAACACAATGTCTCTTATTGCAGTGAGAGCTAACCATATTGACATTCACATTTCAAATGCCACGCAGAACTAAAATATAATTTAATTTCTCACTTTCAGTTTTTATTCCAATAAAATTGTTTTCATATATAAATATTTGATGTGAAATGAAAGCCCTGTTTCTCCTGAACAAAATGATTAAGTGTGGATGCACCCAATATGAGATGAAGTTACAGTTAAACAGACATAGCACCAAATAAAAGATTGTTTTGATCAGAATGTGTACAATGGCCTCCGTCCTGTCCAATATTTAGATTGTTATTGACCTTTTTGTGTGCTTTAATCTCCTCCAGTCTCTGCATCTCCCTTGTTGGGGAAAGAGCAATGTGCTGGTGGCCCGGTAGTTTGGTGTGTGAATGTCCAAACTGCATCTCAGTGTGGCGCGGTTAAGCACTGCCAGCAGAATGTCTGGAACAAACCCACAGTGGTAAGTGTGAAACTAGCTTTATATTTGTGGGGAAAGTGATTTATGTTCTTTAAACTGATTCTGTCAACTTTAATTTTTTTTTTTTTTTTTCCTTTACTTGGATTTTGTTTTGTAGAAATCTGTTGAGTGTGATGTGTGCAAAGAGATATTGACCATCGTGGTGAACATCTTGAAGGAGAACGGTACACAGGTATAGCTTCTGTCTATTTTGTAACTCCGTCATTTAAGTAGTGCAACTAAAATATATTTGTATGCAGTAATGTATCTAAATATTACAAAACAATGCACTGTTGGTATAGAGTAATCTTTTACTACTTTGTTTATGTGGATCTAACCGATAACATAGAACATGTGTTGGTGTAGTACGGCAAAGGATAAAGCAAATTGTATGCATCGTGCATTCAGAAATGTATGCATTTGTCTGAAGTGGGGTGGGGAAATTGAGAATTTTTTATATTTTCCATAGGAGTAAACATTAACTACTTTAAACTAAAGCAATATGTGGTTTATTTTGTATTGTCGAAAAGTTATGTTTAACCATTGCTGTCTTGCATATTTCCAGAGTGAAATTGAGAACTACTTGGACAAAGTGTGTGACTTAGTGCCTGATCCTTCCTTTGCTTCAGAGTGCAAACAAATGGTGGACGCCTATTACCCAGTTTTGTATCAACTTGTGGAATCAGAGCTGGTATGTGTTGATATAGCGATAGAGATATATATATATATATTTTTTTCTCTTAAGTTTATGCCACTACATTTTCAAAGTTGGATAGACATGAAGTTCTACATGCTCCACTGCTTGATTGTCAGTTGCGTTTTTTTTTTTTTTTAACCCTTTAGGAAAATCCAGGTGTAGCATGTGGTGCTCTTGGTTTATGCAAAAATCTTCAACAGCATCTTGGGAGCTTGAGTCCACAGCAGCTCCAGACTAATGAGATCCCTGAAACAGTGGACCCAAAACTGGTTTACCCTTTCATAGCCAATGTTCCTCTGCTACTGTATCCTGAGAAGGATATTCTTCAGGAACCTAAGGTAAAGGAGAGGGCTCAAGTTCAGTCTTACTTTATGATTTTTATTTTTTAATAGCACTTTACATATTGGCAAATGCATCGATATAAAATAGAATCTGTACTGAAAATGTGCTCTTGTCTGAAATGTAACCTGTAACCTTCTGTACTTTAATAAAACAATTATTTTTTTTTTTTTTTTTAGACTGGGGATGTCTGCCAAGATTGTCTACAGCTAGTAACTGACGTGCAAGAAAAGCTCCGAAGCAATTCCTCTTTTTACCACACATTGGTGGATCAAGCCCTAAAGGGATGTGATCAGCTTGGTGGTGGCCTCAGTGATATGGTATGTTGGGTTTTTCTTTCTATTGCCACTTAAAGCGACAGTCCAAGGACCCAAATCCTTCTAGTATGGTTTCCGAGAAACGGCAGGTTTACATTTCATGCCCACTAGTTGCTGTAAAACACTAGAGGCTTTGGCTAAAACAGATTGTCTTGCAGAATTCTAAAGGCATAAAAGAAACGCCTCCTAAAATTAAACAAACCTATTCTGAATATATGCATTCTATGAATACATAATAAAAATTCATAAAAATGATGGATGTCTGAAGTGGAGAGGGGCAATGGAAGGGTATGGAGAGACTGTTCTGAGCAGTATTGCACCCAAATCCTGCATTTTTGAAGAGTGTGTAAATGCATTAGGAATGTGTACCTTTTTTAAACTGGCTTATTTTGTATCTTCTTCCAGTGCAAGACTTACATTAACCAGTATGCAGAGTTTGTCGTGCAAGCTATGCTGCAGATGGTGAGTTTGTGACAACGCCTATTGCTGTATGGTGACTCTTTAACTGCTCTTCTTATTGGGGGTTGTTATTTTTATGCATTTAAGCTAAATCGATAGTGTCCTCTTAATATTTTGTGTATAGAAATAAAATAAAGCATCCATTACAGTTTTACACCCACCACACAATAACCCCACTAATTTTGAGTGCTTCTCACTTGCCATTGTTCTAGACCACCATCTAGTAAGCCTCTGGTTAGAAGCACAATCCAAACTCCAAGCTGTTGTTGGTGAAAATGGTGTGCATTCATGATTTATTAAACAAATGTGCACTACTATGCTGCCAGACATTCAGATTCTGCATGTTCAAAGTGTAGTAAAGATGGCCGTAACCACAGTGCAAAATCCAGAGAAAATCAGGAGATGCAGTAAAATGTTAACTTATAAATTACAGAACGATGCATAACAGGGACTGTATTGCAAATATCTCATTGATTGTGATTTAAAGGAGATTTTCCCCTCATCCAATGACTTGTACAACGGTCTATTACTCATTTATGTAAAGCCCCCACCCTCCATTTTTAAAGAGAACCTTGTTTAGAATTGACAGTGGAATCAAGGCTTGTAACCGGTCAGGCAGCTAATCAGTTTGCAGGGTCAAAGATACAAAGTATTGATACAAATGAACGACTAAAGAAAACTCTAAAGTCTTAAGCATGTGGGTTTATTCCCCCCCTCCCCCCGAACTATGGCTAGATCATTCAGACAATATTTCATTTTCAAACCCTGTCAGAAACCAAAAACACTAGAGTCACCAAAGCAACTCTATCTTAATGAATCCATTTTGGTGTATAGGTCATGCCCTGCAGTCTTGCTGATACATTTTCCTGTCATTTAGGAGTTAAATCACTGTTTTTACAGCCCCAGTCACATGTCCTTGCGTGCGACTTACACACTTCCTGTAAAGTGAAAAAGAATTTAAAATAGATTTCATTTACAATTATCTCCTGCGCTGTTAATGGCTAAATGGCAGAGAATTGAGCAGTAAGATTGCCGGACCATGACCTGTACAAAAAAATGCTTCAGTAAGATAGTTGTTTTGGTGACTAGCGTCTCTTTAACATATCTTCAAAAGCAAACCATATTTAGTTTGATACGCTCTAAGAAATTACTTTAATTGAATCTTATTGTGTTTTATTTTTTTTTCTTCCATTCTTACTTTCTTTTACCCCCATGGTCTTGTGGGTCTTTATTTTTCCTCTTCAGAATCAGGTAGGTCTGTAGCCCCTTGTGCCTTCCCTCTTTTATCTTTTTGCATTATAGCACTTGCTTCTCTTCAATAGGCTGCAGTAGCAAAATTTTAAATCGTAATGTCTTGTTGGGTGGCAGATGTTATAGACACCATGTATCTGGATTCATTGTGCCACCCACATGTGGATCTGATCCTGACCGAATACATGCACTTATCTTTAAGGGCTTTGCAAAGACTTTTTGTAAAGCATAAAAAAGCTCTTGTTTAGCAAACTACTCTAAAATAGTCGTCTGATCATTTAGAATTTTGCTATATTCCCAGCAGGCCAAAACGTTTGGTTTAATCAATCTCCTGCCTTGCTGGTATTGTAATTTGACACATCTGCAGTACGGGGAGGGAACATTTGCTAGATTTCATGACTGTTGTGTGGGTCTTTAATATTCCTCCCAATATCTTGCGTTACACTAGCTGTCTTCCTCCATCCCATTAGAGATTGCAACCCTCCCTCCAAAACAAAAAAAATCAATGACACTTTTTTACTACTAATCACACCCCTGATATTTACTCCCACTTAGAATAGAATAAGGAAAGGATGGTTTTGCTGTACGGTCACCCACATGTCCCACCACTGTGGGTATAGTGCATGGTGCTGTGTGTGATTTCATGCATTGATACCCTTCACATACTGGTGCAGTGGTGTTGAGGCCTGTGTTGGAAGGAACCCAGACTGGCACTCTTCCTGTTTTTCACTAGTCTGCCATTGCAAGTACCATAAATGTTGTCAGGTTAGTTGGCACTACTGTGACTCTATTAGTCTGTGTTGGGTGAACCTCCATGACCTCAACAGACTAAATATAAAAAATAAATGTAACTAAGCAAAAATCAGACTAGAAACTCCATATGCTCTCCATTTAGATTTACAGGTAGCTAAAAGGAGTACCATTTTAAATTGGTTAATGGTAACATCTCCAGGATGTTGGGCAAAGGTAAACCTGGCAACCAGAGTAATCGGATTGTACTTTCTGGTTAAACAATTGGTTATGTATAAAAAAAAGTTGAACTTATGCCTGTATGTAAAATTCAGATTACTGGCTGGACATATTCACTGCAATTCAATCCTTTGCTATTGTGGACTATTCCCCCACCTACCCCTTCTCTCATACTGGTTATTAACATGTGAACTCAATATCATGAGATGGCAGACTTGACAACCCCACTTGGTTTCTTGCACATGTCAAAGCGCTTTAATGGAGTGGCTGTCATTGCTCAATCTAAACGGTGCTTGAAGTCCTGTCTGACGTGTTGATTGCTCCTTTGTTCCCAACTGGCTTTCCTACCCAGAGTTGTGTCTCTTGTGAGCAAACTGCAATTTTTTTTTTTTTTTTGCAAACCTTTTACTAGGTTTACCTTTTGCAAACTTGTAACATGTGTTTTCTAGTGTGTGGGGTTTTTTTTCTGTGGGTAAAAAAATATACTTTATAAAATTTCTCGGGTTTTACTTAACAGTTAACCGTTTTATGTGTAATATACATTTGTGTTTTTTTTTTTAGACTGCTAAACAGATCTGTTCCCTTCTTGCATTCTGTGGTGAGATGAATACACCTCCACAATCCCTTACTCCAGCTAAACTGGTTCCAGCAGTCAACCTGCAGCCAGCTATCAAAGTAAGTCAATTCACAAATATTACTGAATGTGACGTGTGTCCCATAAAGCTCTCTCCAGTAGGAGATTGAGACTTGTTCATACTCTGTATTTCCACTGATGTGATTAGCAAAACTGACTGAGCACTGGATATGAATAATTCTGCCCATTCTGGCTTCCTTATCCGATTCACTTTTGTGCTGCACACCGTCCTTTCCCAGAACTGACACACTTGGGTTCTCTCCAAAGCAAAAGGGAGATATTTATTACTGGATTTAAAGGTGCATTTCAGATCTAAAGCAAAAAATAACCAAACTGTAAAATTTCTCCAAGCTGGATATGCTTCTAGTTCAGCCATTTTCAACTTCAATTTTAAATTCACTTTGAATTCTTGACTGACAATGTAACTCGTAGTTAAATGGACACTAGTCACAAGAACTACAGCTTAATGTAGCTGTTCTGATGAGTATAATCACTCACTTAAGTATAATTATAATGAGTATAATCTTCAAAGAAAAGGCAGTTTATATTGCCCCATAGGGACACCTCCAGATGGCCAATGGAGGTGCCTTCTGGGGAAATGCTGCAGTGTGTAGCACTGCTGTTCCACGCTCTGCATGGAGACTTATTGAATCCATACATCTCTGAAGAGGTGCTGATTGGCCAAACCAGCTTTGCTTCCTCACAGATTTCAACCAATCCAATGCTTGATGTTTTCAAGAAGGTGCATTGGGGCAAGTGCCGGCGGTCCTGTCCAATGCTGGAAATAAGGGTTTTATTAACTTTTTAAATGTGGGAGGGACGGGGGGAAACAAGACACCTAAATGTTTGAACACTATAGGGTCAGGAATGCATATTTGTTCTTGACCCTATGGTGTTCCCGTGTGTGGTTTTTTTTTAATTAACTTTCAATTTTTCTTCAATTTGTTTTCAATAACTGTTATTGTAGATTGAAAAGGAGCCTTCTGTTCAGGTAGATCCAGTCTGTGAAGTGTGTACATTGATGGTAACAGAACTGGAGAGTCTTCTGGAACGCAATCAGTCAAAAGGTAGTTTAGCTGCATTTTTTGTTTTTGTATTTTTTATTACCTTCATGATCAAGAATTTCCAAGCCCCTCTCCCAATATTTTAGTATCCTGATGCACTGCTGGGACATCTACTCTGCCAGAATATAAAATCATTAAGTTCTCGCCCCACTTCCATTAATCTTTGTGTAGATGTAATTCAACTCCTAAAAACTCTATAGTTTACACACCTGCGACCATTGTACCCACTGGATTAAAAGCTCTTGGCCTGCAGCAAAGCAAATTGCTGTGAATCTGGGTAGGCTATTTTATTTTATAGCTAGGAAAGGGGGAGGGGGTGTTTGAAAATATAAAGTGACTTTTATGCAGCTGTACTTCTCACACACGGCTTTTCTTTTTGCTTTCAGGAAGCCATAGAGAATGCTCTGGAGAAGGTCTGCTATATCCTTCCTAACAAATACAGACAGCAATGCAGAGATTTTCTTAAAACTTACAGCGAAGCCATTATTGAGCTGTTGGAACAGGAATTTGATCCAAAATTGATTTGCAGCTTTCTTGGTGTCTGCCTTGAGAAAAAAACATCAGATGTTGGTAAGAATGATGCGTCTAAAACCTTCTCTGAAATGCTAGCCTATGTCTTGGCCTCTAACACTAGAAAATTGGTGGTCTACCTCGGAATGTCTTGTGTATCTTTTTATAACCTTATTTGAGATAGATGTTGTAGTGGACCACCCTATGTCTTAAAACAATGTTCCTCATTGTTTAGATTTTTTTTTTTTATTGTTAAATGCATATAATGTTTTGGTGTTTTGTTTTTTTTGGGAGGGGGGGTTCTCCCTCATATTTTGGCAATCTGGTTGGCTGGAATGCCTTAAATTATGTCATGACCATTTTGTGATGGCACATAACTGCTCTAAAATAAATATACACTGCCAGCACAATCACTTTAGAACAAAGATTTATTAATCTGATCTTGTAGTCCCAAGTATAAGGAAACATAAGTTCAGGTGCAGTAGTGCCATCCTGGTTTTGTACACTTCCTTTAGTAAACATGAGATGTGTTAACTTGTAGTAGAACTATAGTGGCTTTGTGTTCCTGTAAGTCAGGGCAACAATCAGGCTCCCTGACTCTTTATACCTTAATGTATACTGTCTTGGTGAGTGTGTTTATGTAGACTAAGATCACTTCACCAAGCTTTTGTTGTGCCAGGTGATATCTTGCCTTACATGTCTTGAATATTCTGATTTTACTGATCATATTGTGTATATATGCCAGCCTATTTCAGTTTTATTAACTTGTATGTGAAATCTAAGCATATGGAATACTATAGATTTAAAGTAGCCTCCAAGTTGTCTCCTTGAGGGTGAGCTATCCTCCCAGTCTTGTGTTACAGCAATATATAGATTACATGTAACCTGCAACAAATGTATAGTTTAAGGTGACTAACTCCTTATAGACAAACAATAGAATAAATATCTTTATAATTGATGGAATAGTCTTTTTATAATAAATGGAATAAATGTGGTGCCAGCTGTGTATCTATGGAATAACTCTGGCATAAACACTACACGTCCAGATTCCTACCACTACCATGACTGCTTCTAAAAGCAGAACCCTTTAAAAGATCTCTTCCTTCTCCTCCAAGATAGGTGTAGTGGCTACATCTCATTAACACTGCACCCAAATTACTCTTCCCACAATGCTTAATGTTTGTCTACCAGTGACACAGGTGTAAATTATGGAGGGAAATCCATCTTGGTAATTACATTGTGGCAGTTGTGTCAAAAACCTGTATGAATAAAATGTTCCTATTAACCCCTTAAGGACACACGACCAGAAGTTTGGTCCTTAAGGGGTTAAGTAGCCCCTTTCTATACCCCCTCTCATGATTCCGTTTAGTTCTATAAATATGCCGTTTAAGACCAGACTTCACTGCTATAAGGCTTTTAGTGTAACTAAATGAAGAGGTAAAATATAAGGATAGGATACCCTGTAAAATGAACTGTAATCAATTGTGTAATATTAACATTAACTAGTTGCCATGATTTCGTAGCTAGGTTGCGTTTTGTATTTCCTATGTTAATCTTTTAATGTTAATTGAATAAATATTACTGAGAACTTTCTCGAAGATTCAATGGCTATTTTAACTTCCCAGTAAAACTAGACCCCGAGATGGTGACATCTGGTGAATATTGTCAGGTGTGCAAGATGATTGTGAATTACGTGGATACGATTTTGGAGAAAAATGTCACAGAAGAGAGAATTAAGGCTGCACTACAAAGAGTCTGTGCTTTCCTCCCAGATGCTCTGAAAGATCAGGTACAATCCATTCAGTGTCTTTGTACGTTTAATAGTATTGCTGCCTTCCAATAGAGCATGGATCACTTTAACCATGTGAAATACTAAACCATTAGACCATGTGACATGTTAGAGGAACACCGCACTGGTTTTGAAACCGATCATCTCAAACTGAACTACTTAGTCATAGAATGCAGTTTAGATAAAATCTAGATGAGGGTGTTGCAGTGGATGGGATCTGCTTGGATTCTGCAAAGGTGTTTTTATCCCGTGCCACATAATAAACTGGTGGTCAAACTAAAAATTGGTCTAGATGAAAATTCTTCTTGGTTAGACCTTTGACTTAAAGATAGCATACATATAGAATTGCCCTTATTGTAAATTATCAAGCTAGTCAAAATTGTAAAGTGGTGTCGCTCAGGGTTCTTTCAGAGTGCCTAATGTAAAACCCTCTACCACAGATATAAATTAATATAACTTCACAGTTATGCACTAGCAACTTTCATTTTAAATTATGGTGAAAACTCTGCCTTCACAGTACTTGGGGTGAGGGCCATAGGCTCCCAGGGATGACCTTATTCAGGCTGCAAGCGATTGAACGGATTCCAGGTACCATAATTTCAAATTGTTTTTATGGTCTCTGGTGTCCCTTTAAAGTTCTGATCAACTGGCTAAGTGCAGTTCATTGTAAATGCTTAGTTGTGGGAAAGTCTACATTATGACATGGCTATTTAGCCATGTTCTGTAAGGGATAAATGCTTGTTTCTGCAGAATGTTTAATTTTCTTTTTGTAACGCATCATTCTCACTATATTGCCAACGGTGGGACATGTCCAGCAATCCCAACCATGCTCCGGCTGAGTGCATGAATTTGCCAAGTGTCGGTCATAAGATTGCAGAACTGCACCAAGAAGGACAAATGTAAACCCATTCTGAAATGTCCACTGAGCTAGCTATTATTGATTCATCAAATGGCCTGGAAGCTTCTGTATCTGAGATCTATTGGATAAAATTCAGCAGTTTGCAATTCCTATAACTTTTGTTCATCTATTCTAGTGCTCTTCAATTATTGCTGAATATGAGCCTATGTTTGTGCAGCTGCTTCTGCAAGCTTTGGACCCAACTTTTGTGTGTATGGTGAGTATCAAAAATTGTTTGTCTGTTTGTGTTTGTATCTGTCCAGAAATTACCACTTTTTCTCTCTCCTCTTTTTAGAAGCTAAGTCTTTGTCCAGGTTCCAAGATGCCTCTTCTTGGGACAGATAAATGCATGATGGGACCAAGCTACTGGTGTAGGGACATGAATACTGCTGAAGTTTGCAATGTGAGTGTTTTAATGGAAACACCACCTTTTTATATTTTAATGTATGGTGGCTATACCCAAAAAAGTGCTGGAAACTGTTTCCCAGAACATCAACTAAAATCACCGGCTTGTAATGAAGGGGAGCTATGTGAAATCCTAAAGTTAAATGAAGGAAAAAACTCCTGTAGAACATACCTCTTTCCACCCATGTTTATTAAACTTGTTTCATTGTGACTCCTTTAACTCACAAAATAATATTCTTGCACCTGACTAGATCTCACTTTTAATATGGGGGCAAGAATTAAGACCCAGAGCAATAGGTTAATGGGGAAATATCAGCCTACTATCTTAATACAACCTTGCTCAGTTTTTTGGCTTTGAGATTTTTCAGAAGAGCTCTCCTGTGCTTGCAACTGACTTGGAACAGTGGTCATTCTATAATTTAGATGCCAAAACAGGCATAGAAACATAGAATGTGACGGCAGATAAGAACCATTCGGCCCATCTAGTCTGCCCAATTTTCTAAATACTTTCATTAGTCCCTAGCCTTATCTTATAGTTAGGATAGCCTTATGCCTATCCCACGCATGCTTAAACTCCTTTACTGTGTTAACCTCTACCACTTCAGCTGGAAGGCTATTCCATGCATCCACTACCTCTCAGTAAAGTAATACTTCCTGATATTATTTTTAAACCTTTGTCCCTCTAATTTAAGACTATGTCCTCTTGTTGTGGTAGTTTTTCTTCTTTTAAATATAGTCTCCTCCTTTACTGTGTTGATTCCCTTTATATATTTAAATGTTTCTATCATATCCCCCCTGTCTCGTCTTTCCTCCAAGCTATACATGTTAAGATCCTTTAACCTTTCCTGGTAAGTTTTATCCCGCAATCCATGAACCAGTTTAGTAGCCCTTCTCTGAACCCTCTCTAAGGTATCAATATCCTTCTGAAGATACGGTCTCCAGTACTGTGTGCAATACTCCAAGTGAGGTCTCACCAGTGTTCTGTACAATGGCATGAGCACTTCCCTCTTTCTACTGCTAATACCTCTCCCTATACAACCAAGCATTCTGCTAGCATTTCCTGCTGCTCTATTACATTGTCTACCTACCTTTAAGTCATCAGAAATAATCACCCCTAAATCCCTTTCCTCATATGTTGAGGTTAGAACTCTATCAAATATTCTGTACTCTGCCCTTGGGTTTTTACGTCCAAGATGCATTATCTTGCACTTATCCATTAAATGTCAGTTGCCACAATTCTGACCATTTTTCTAGTTTACCTAAATCATTTGTCATTTGGCTTATCCCTCCTGGAACATCAACCCTGTTACATATCTTAGTATCATCAGCAAAAAGACATACCTTACCATCAAGACCTTGTGCAATATCACTAATAAAAATATTAAAGAGAATGGGTCCAAGTACAGATCCCTGAGGTACCCCACTGGTGACAAGTCCAAGCTTCGAATATATTCCATTAACTACAACCCTCTGTTGCCTGTCAGCCACTGCCTTACCCATTCAACAATATTTGAATCCAAACTTAAAGATTGCAGTTTATTGATAAGCCTTCTATGTGCAACAGTGTCAAAAGCCTTACTGAAATCTAGGTAAGCAATGTCTACTGCACCACCCTGATCTATAATTTTGGTTACCCAATCAAAAAAAATCCATAAGATTAGTTTGGCATGGGAGAGCTTTTATTTCTGATCTCTAAACTCACTAGTAATTTTAGTTTTTTACTTTTTTACTGTTTTACTGTAGTTGTGTGGTGTTTTTTAAAAACATCTTAGTTAAGAACCTTTCTCTAGCTAACTTGCCATAAGTGTATCATAAACCGTTGGGCTCCATGACCGAAGTGTGTGATAACTGAAAACTTGTTGAATTTTCACCATTTCTGATGAGTTCAACCTGTCTAATCTCCATCAATAAGACCATTTATTATTTTTCTCCAGGCAATTCAACACTGCAAACTGCATGTGTGGAACTAATTTCTCCCAATGACTGAAGAACTGAAGTGATACTTTTGCCAATCGAAAATTGCCCCTTTCCAGCTTGGCTGTCAGTGGAGGACTATTCGCTTCATGTCTGATTTTGTTAATGTGCTGTACATAATTTTTGTTAATCTAAATAGGACTTGAACTAAACCTTTAGATTCCCCCCACCTCCACAAATATATTTTGTGATTTTTAAATGGCTTCATTATTATAGTTGTTCCCTCAACACATGGACTAACTATGTATCCTTAAATTTGGGACATGGGTAAGATTTTTCTGCTCAAGGCATATGGGGCTTTAACAATCTGTTCTCTTATGGAAATAAAAAGGTGATCATATATATAGTCAATTATTTGAACCTAACTTATCATAAATGTAGATATAAAGAACTTATGGGGAAAAAAGGGTTGGTTTTAATTGAGTGGTATACTCTAGAGAGAAACTCTACCGGTTAACTGTCTCTGTAGAATTTTACAGTTTGTAATATCTATAAACTATTTTGAGATTACTGTTTTTTTGTCTTAAGTGGTGATTCTAATTTACACAACTTTACTAGACCCCCAATGACACGTTTGTTATCCACACAGTAGTGTAAATGTTGCGTTCTTTCAAAAATCATGTTTTGATTAAATGATATTGGTGTCGCTTTAAAAACAAAAATGCAAGTAGTCCATTTAGGTCTCTGGTTAAGCTAGTGATCTCTTGCCTTAATTTGTAATGCATAACCCCCTGTAGGGCAGACCAGACATTTATTTTGACAAAATGGAGGCAACTACATGTTTGCTTTGGAAATGTATCTGGATGCAACTACTGGTATTGCCCTCCATTTTCATGTACTAGTTTTTATTGACTTGCCTTTGCAATAAAATTTTGAATTGGAATCCATTTATCTATAAATTAAGTTGTGTATTTGTCTCCTGCATTAAAATACCTAGGGATCTGCTCCATTGACTTTTTTTTTTATTTATTTATTTTTTTTTTTTAATTACTTTAACATGTAAGTGATTTTTGTAGCCAAATCATAATTGGTACTAAAATAAAAGTTGGAAACACTGTGTGTGTATGGACAGTGTTGTGTGACTTCCAGTTAGTGGGACACTAACACAGGCCACCAGGTTTGGCACACACAGGTAGCCATATGGGAAAAGTACATCATGGCCACTGTTTAATATGATTATTTTATAGGTTTTGGCAGTTTCTCTGCTAAAGGACCTGGACATTTTTGGTGGATTCATTGACTATATCCACACCTGACTCTCTGCCAGAAAGCTTAAAGGAGCTGTTACAGCACCCCCAGGCATAAAAGGGTTAAACTGCCATTTAGTAGATCTTGCCTCCCAGAGACACCGGCACAGCTACTGCAGAACACCAAACTCTCGAAATGCATACAAGGGAATGCTTCAAACTCCCGAACTGGACCCTCACTAATAGCTGCTAGCAGACTAACAGGAAAAGCACCCAAGCGACTTACACTCCTGACAATCAGTCTCTAACAGCATACAGTAAATACCCCCCAAAGACTAGACAGAGCTCAGTGTTGAGGGTCAAGCAGTGGTCTGGTTTATTGAGGGCTATCTGCCCAGTAATTATGTAGGTCTCCCAGCTGGTGGACACTCCCATAGGGGACCAAATGGAAGACTGTGGAAAAAGGACAGACACTAATGACAGACACACAGAGGTAAAACATCCCCACAATGCATCCTAATTTGCCTCCCTCTGTCCTAGAGATAATTGGGAAGGAATCCAATTATCTCCCAGGACAAAGGCAAAACTCTGTTAACCACATGGCAGTAAAAGACAATGTATAAAGTTACAACTGTTGCACAAAACATAGATACATTCTACCTATCCCCCGATAGCTTAGATCTGAGTGCACATTATTACCAGCTGGCGCTCAGATCAGATACATACAGTTCAATCACCATGGAGCCAAAATCTTTCCCATGGCATTATGTTACACGAATAGGGTCCAGGGCATGGCTATCTGGGGTAATGCTGTTCATACAGTTAAACTACCGAATGAACAGGCATCCGGTTAAATGACCGAATGCAGACGCAAGGAGGCTGACGGCTCAGCGGTGTTTGCTCAAATAAGTGTCTGTTTCCAGTTCCATAGTTTGGGCGCTGAACACCGCTGGCCATTCGGGACTTTACAATGGCGGCTGCTGCCACGTGTTTGTCAAACTAACAAAGGCCACCCAGCATTCGTCAATTTAGCTGCGGTTAACCGCTGCTTCTGGGAGGTAAATTGCCGACACACTCCCAATACAGGTGCTCCAGTCATTCGGTTGTTCGGTAGATTGAATCTGCCGAATGCCGGGCAGAAAGGCACGAACATGCCTTTTCTGCAGGGGGAAAGGCTTTTTAACATGGGGCCATAGTCCAAGGGCAACAGGCGAGCAACCAGGCTTCTCCAATGCTTCGTGGCGAGGTTGGTTTCACCACAGGAGCATTATGGGGTCAGGAACACACTATATTTCTGATCCTATAGTGTTAAAACCAACATCTAGCCCTCTCTTGCCACTCTAAATATAGTAAAATCTTACTTGTATTAAAGTCTGCAGCTGCTACTTCTGTCCCGCTTTGCTGGTCTGAGCCAATCACAAAGCTTCCCCATAGGACTCGCTGATGCTGTGAAGGAGGCAGATTAGGGATGGAGCCAGCTCAAGTCAAAGACAGCCCCGGGTAATCAGTATCCCCTCAGGGATGAATTGAATCCATGCATCTCTGAGCAATGTTCAGTGTCTGCATGCAGAGGGTGAAGACACTGAAGGGCAGTGCTGCACCTTAGGCAGGACTGCTTAAGGAAGCACCTCTAGTAGCCATCTTCTCTGAAAAGACAGTGTTTACAGCAAAAAGCCTGGAAGGAATGATTTTACTCACCAGAACAAATGCAATAAGCTGTAGTTGCTCTGGTCACTAGTGTCCCTTTTAAAATGGGCTGTAGTTGCTTCTTCTAGCAGGACAATGATCCAAAACACATCAAAATCAACACAAAAAATGGTTCTTATCACAAAATCAAGGTTCTGCAATGGCCATCCCAGTCCCCTGACTTGAACCCTATAGTTAGCTGAAAAGAGACTTGCGTCCATCAAGTTCAGGGTACCTCACATTTGTTTTTTGCTGTTGATCCAAAAGAAGGAAAAAAAAACCAGTTTGAAGCACAAAAAAAATTACTTCTTGACCCCAGAATGGCAGTCAGATTTATCCTTGGATCAAGCAGTTATTACCCTACATTGAAAAATTATATCCTTGAATATTCTGTTTTTGCAAGTATGCATCTAGTAGCAGTTTGAACATCTGTATGGACTCTGATAAAACTACTTCTTCAGGCAGAGAATTCCACATCCTGATTGTTTTTACAGTAAAAAAAAAAACCTTTCCTTTGCCTTAGACGAAATCTTCTTTCTTCCAGTCTAAACGCATGGCCTCGTGTCCTATGTAAAGTCCGGTTTGTGAATAGATTTCCACACAATGGTTTGTATTGGCCCCGAATATATTTGTATAATGTTATCATATCCCCTCTCAGGCGACGTTTTTCTAAACTAAATAGGTTTAAATTTGTTAACCTTTCTTCATAGCTGATATGTTCCATTCCTTTTATTAATTTTGTAGCCCGCCTCTGCACTTTTTCTAGTGCCATAATATCCTTCTTTAGAACTGGTGCCCAAAATTGCACAGCATATTCAATATGTGGTCTTACCAGTGATTTATAAAGAGGCAAAATGATATTCTCGTCCCGAGAATGAATGCCCTTTTTCATGCATGACAATACCTTACTGGCCTTGGCCACTGCTGATTGACATTGCACATTGTTGCATAGTTTGTTGTCTATAACAATTCCCAAGTCTTTTTCGTGTGTTGTTATCCCTAATTCGCTTCCATTAAGGGTATACGTTGCTTGTGTATTCTTTACGCCGAAGTGCATAAGAATAACTATGGGCAGAAGAGAGTCCACCAGTGTCTACTCCACAATTTGAATGATCTGGGCAGATTCTGTATAGAGGAATGGTCTCAGATCCCTTGCTATGCATTCTATTCTACAACCTCATCATTTCCTCTGTGATGGGGCAAGCTCAATAGTGAAAACAATTTGCTGGGTGCGTGACCTCTGTGACAGAAGAAGCTCCATAACAAAGAACAATTAGATAAGTACCCACTATCTGATAGAAGAAGTTGAGTAACAAACATCCAACTTGAATAAGATCATTAACTTTGAGATAGAGGTGGCTCTATGAATATCTGATTCATGACACATAGCGTCTGTGCAAATTAGGGCTCAGTAACCAAATTTAATGAGCAACATGACCTCTGTGAAGAGGAAGCTCAGTAACAAATACCAAAATTATAATGAGCGAATAACCTCTGCTCGAGGAATTTTAATTACAATAACGAATTTGAAGAAAGTGTGAGGTGGCTCATGTAATAACACGTAACCTTTTTGAAAGAGGGAGCACAGTAATGAGTGCCAAAATTTAATGAGCATGTTACCGCTTTGATTGAGGTGGTTCTGAATTTGAAGAGAGTGCATCTCTCTGAAAGAGGAAGCTCATCAGCAAACACAATATTGAATCAGTGCATGAACTCTGTGTTAGGGGAGACTAAAAAATTAGTAACAAATTGCTGAGCGTGTGACTTCCGAGATAGGTGGCTACACATATAAAGGGGTGGACTGAGACAGTCAGGGGCCCAGCTGCACTGCCATGCTCTGAGGAGATCAGAGATCTCCCCAGCCAGAAAACATAATTAATTACATATTCAAATGGTAAATTGCAGAGCCACTGCAACCTACTGCAGTGTAAGTGACCCTCCCCTCCTTCCCTCCCCTTTCCCCTTCATCTCAGTGACACCAAGCAGCATTCATTCTGTTCTTGCTACCAGGTCTCCTCCTCCTATGCGGTTCTCTCTCTTCTCTGTGAGGGGGAAGAGTTGGGGCCCAGGGTTTGGAAGTGATGTCACTTCCTGCCCTCTACTGCAGAGCACCTGAAAGATGAGGAGTTGCAGCAGCACAACAGGTAAGCTTCTTGTGAATTTTTTTGTACCAGTCCTATGACACTCCTGGCCCCTCTGCACCCACCACAGCTCTCCCGTCTGCCTGCAACAACCTCAGCACCACTGCACCCACCAGTCTGCACCCAACTCAGCCCCCCTGTCCTTCTGCACCCACCACTTCTCCTGCACCCACTTCAGTCCCCCCTATGTTCTTGCACCCACCTCAGCCCCCCATGCACTAACCTCAGTCTCTATGCCTTCTTGCAATCACTGAAGTCCCCATCCCTCCCTGCACCCACCTCAGCCCCTATGTGCCCACTGCGCCTTCTACAGCCCCCCTACTCTCCTGTTCCCTCCACAGCCCCTCTGTCCCCCTGCACTTAACTTAGGTGTATGTTACTTCTGTATAGTGGAAAACCAATAACAATTACCAACTTGAAAGAGCACAAAACCTCCGAGAGAGGTGGTTTGGTATTACCTGTGAATGATGAGTAAATGTGACGTGTATGAATTTTATAATGTCCCATAGCAATAGAGCCATACTTACTGCAATGTATGTAAGTGTGTCAAGCCTCCATGGTAATGAAAAGTAACCCAGTCACTTTGCAGGCTGTCTAAACATTCTTCAGTATTCAACGGCAATGAAAGTAAAAAAAGAAATGATGCATTTTGAAATGAGCATGAATGTAACAGTGTCCATCACCAGCTACATCTATGTACGGATTATGTGAGTGTATCAAAATCTTTGCAGCAATATAAAAAAACATGATGCATGAATGAATAAATAAATAGTACACCCAGTCACTGTAGGCTGTAAACTGTAGCATCACAGCACTCCAAGGCGCCAGATTCTACAAAAGCAAAACTTACATTGAAACCCAAAACACTCAACATCTGACATGTATTTAATGCAGAATTATTACAAAACAGAAACGTATGGTTCTATATAGATGTGCATACAAAGCACACTTGAAAAAAAAAAAACCATAAAAATTCAATCTAATATAAATGCAGTACACAAAACTGTTTAAACCACATTTACCCAGCAATCTTCCTGCCAGTTATTAAGGTATATATATAATTATCTTTGGAATAAAGTCAGCCCTAAGCCTTTATTATCCTAGGAATTTTATTTATTTTTTTTAACCATAGAAGCGAAATATACCTGGTATGCTAAATGCCATCCTTTTATAAATACCCTTAACAATTAACAATAGCTGGGTCGGAATAACGCTGCTGTACCTGGTGACATGTAATACTAGGAATGGCATATCCTCTAATATAGTACTAACTGCCGCCATACATGTCTTAGGTGTATGGCTTCCCCTAAGACATTGCCCGAAATGTCCTGTGCCTAAGAAAGTGAGCATACAAAGGATTCGATTTTGAGCACTAGGCTGGCCTGGAAATTTGAGGAGCGCAAAACCTCTGTCATAGAGGCAGCTCACAATAAAACTGAATTGGATGAGCACGTGACCTCGTGAGATCAGTTTTTTGTTTTGTTTTTTTACAACCTTTTTTAGTATTTTAACAGAGAACGAAAGTTTCAACAACGTTAAACAATAAAGAAACATTCATGATGACGCAGAACATATAAATTGGCATCATAACATTTTAGCATATATAGTGGGTTAAGTAACAACTAGCTGATCATATTACATCAAGATTGGAGAATCAGGCTCAAGAACAACTCAGCAATAATACAACATAGTACGATGTGAGCTTCTCAGAGCTCCAAGCCTACATAATAATAGGATAACTCTTACCTCCGTGTCCTCCCCGGTTTTTTTTAGTATATAGTAAAAGACTTCACACTTGGATCTGCATAGTGTCTGAATGATTACACCAAATTTGCTTCATCTATGTACTAACTTCAGGATACAAATAAACAATACCCTTACAGTAGACTATAAAATATTGTACATCAAACATCTTCCAGCATATTTTCCACCAAATTGCCTGGAAAAATTATAAATAAAAAGATGAATGCTAAATAATGGATGAGTAGCTTTACCATAAAAGAAAAAAAAAATAACAAAAAATAGTTGCATGAAACATTCCCTGCCCTTAAAATACGCCCCTGTGACAGAATAGTGGAGACTGCATATCATTGCAGCCATCAGAAATGTCCCTTAAAGGAACCCTATCACATAAATTACTTTAGCTAAATAAAGCAGTTTTAGTGTATAGATCATTCCCCTGCAATTTCACTGATCAATTCACTGTCATTTAGGAGTTAAATCACTTTGTTTCTGTTTATGCAGCCCTAGCCACACCTCCCCTGGCTATGATTGACAGAGCCTGCATGAAAAAAAAAACTGGTTTCACTTTCAAACAGATGTAATTTACCTTAAATAATTGTTTCTCAATCTCTAAATTGAACTTTAATCACATACAGGAGGCTCTTGCAGGGTCTAGCAAGCTATTAACATAGCAGGGGATAAGAAAATCTTAATTAAACAGAACTTGCAATAAAGAAAGCCTAAATAGGGCTCTCTTTACAGGAAGTTTTTATGGAAGGCTGTGCAAGTCACATGCAGGGAGGTGTGACTAGGGTTCATAAACAAAGGGATTTAGCTCCTAAATGGCAGAGGATTGAGCAGTGAGTCTGCAGGGGCATGTTCTACACAACTGCATCATTAAACTAAAGTTGTTCAGGTGACTATAGTGTCCCTTTAATGCTGGCCATTATAGAAAGGTGTCAGAACAGTGCACCGCTGTTTGCTGCATATGGGGCTGCACAGGTGCAAACCTGTCAGAGTACCCATAATGACCCTCCCCACCATCAAAAGTGGTGCAAGAAAGTTGTTCAGGTGACTATAGTGTCCCTTTAAACGTGCATGGACAGCTGAGCCAAAGTGAAGAGTTGCCCTAGAAATATGATGTTGAGCCACTGGATAAAGGATAGTAAGGTGACTGGATGCCAGTTAAAATTTACTAGGGTCGCAGCGCGGTACAAACCTTCCCTATTCACTTTAGAATGTACAAGAATTTAGTGCAGTATTAAGCCAAATTACTGATCTAAAATGAGAGGGAAACAAAGCAGGTGATAAATTTTATTTTTATTTTTTTTAATAAATCTTTATTGGATTTTCATTGATACAAATACTTATATAAAAACACATAAAAACATACCCACATATAATACACACTCATAAAAGACACCATATACATTATTATACAGATACAAACATCCATCTACAATTGTGGGGAAAGTACAGGACTGGAGCAAGGCTGTTTCATCTTTACTTCTATTCTATTATACTAGTGATATCTCTAAAGTGCGTGAATTACTCAATTATATGCAAATCCTTAGCAAATCTAAACATTTTTGTCCCAAGAGCTTGTGCTTATTTGAATTGCCTTTCCTCCAATGTATACCCATTTCCATATTTATTTTCAATATCAATCGGTTCACCCATTGGATATAGCTAATTCCATTAGGTTGACCTTTAAAGCCACAAAACAATGGGTGACCAAGAAATACTGTGTAGATGACAAATCTGGCCAGTGCAGATGTAATAGTGCAGTAACTGGGGTTTGATCAGTTTTAATCTCATCACATACAAATAACATTCTAAATATCTAATCCCATAGTTTTTTTTCCTTCACAATTCCACCATACGTGCAAGTAGCTTCCTACTCCATTCCTACATCTCCAGCTCGGATCTGATTCACTGGCATTTATTCTCTTTAATCTAGTTGGCACTAAGTACCATCTATTGCACACTTTGTAGTGGGTCTCAAACAATGTTATATTATGTACATTTTTTTTTTTTACTCTAGTTAAAATGTCACCCCAGACAACTCTATCGATAACTATTTTACATTCACTTTCCCATTTTCTGAGGTGCTTTGACACAACTTCTTTCGGCCTAGATCTTATTAACGCATAGCATTTAGACAATATCTTTAATGAATTTCTAGTTTCGAAAATTTGTTTTATATATACTAAACTTTGATTTCTCCCTTTATCAAGATTTCGTGATAACAGTGATTTAACTCTCAGATAGTGGAATACTTCATCTGCAGGCAAACTATATTCCTGAGCTAATACGGCAAATGTTTTCATTCTTCCCTCCATTATTATATTGTTTACAAAATTAATATTCTTATCTTTCCAGATATCCAGTTTTATCTCATCTATTAGTGATTCCAAAATTTCCAGTTCCATAAATCCATAAAGCTTACCCAGAACTTTTATCTTTTTCCTTATCTTATTCCAAGAGACACTAATATGAGATAAGATTGTATTTTTATTTTCATTCACTGCAGCGGGGATTTTATTTTGCCAGATTAGCCTATGTAGATATTTCTTATTTATCATTTAAGTTTCTAAGATGAACCATCCTGTTTCTTCTATATCTTTTTTAGTTAGCATCTGAGTATGATATATTATGCTGCCTTCGTAATGCTTTACTATATTAGGGAAGTTCACACCTCCTTGTCCCAATGGGTTGGGTAACTGTTCTTGATTAATAGTGTTTTTTTTCCTCTCCAAACTAAATTTCTAAACGTTCTCTGTATAATCTCTAACCAAGAAATGGAAAAATATTTTGGGATCATTTTGAAAAAATAAGTCCATCTCGGGACTATATAAGCATAGTGATGTCCCGAACTGTTCGCCGAACGGTTCGCGAACTGTTCGCCACGGTTCGCTGCAAACGGTTCGCGCGGACTCCAGTCAGCTGACACATTCCAGCCAATCAGCAGCAGACCCTCCCTCCCAGACCTTCCCACCTCCTGGACAGCTCACTAAGAAAGCAGCTTCAAAATGGATGCTGTCCAGGAGGTGGGAGAGTCTGGGAGGGAGGGTCTGCTGCTGATTGGCTGGAAAGTGTCAGCTGACTGGAGTCCGTGGCGAACCATTCGTGGCGAACCATGGCGAACAGTTCGCGAACGGTTCGGCGAACAGTTCGGGACAGCACTATATAAGCATTTAAAATATTGATTCTACCCAGCCAGCTAAATAACAAAGGGTTCTACCCTTTCAAAGTCAACCCTGTGGATTTCATAAATTTTAAGAAATTAATCTCTGCTATTAAATCTTAATTATCCGACAACAGGACACCCAAATACTCAAGACTTCCCTTGGCTTCTTTAAAGCCATATAAATCCAGAAATTGTTTTTTCCACACTTCATCACAGTTTTTAAATATAACCACTGACTTGTTAATCTTATAATTAGATATTTTGCTATATTGCATGATCTCATTCATCAAATGGGAAACGGAAACACTAGGATCGGTCAAAGTCATTATGGTATCATCTGCGTACATACATAATTTCAGATCTCTATTAGCTACAGGAATCCCCCTTACACCAGGATTTTCTCTTATTTTTGAAGCTAGCGGCTCCATAGAAGGAATATATAATATCGGTGACAACGGTCACCCCTGGCGAGTGCCGTTGCCCAACTACGCTAGCCATCGGATCTTGATATATTGTGCCAATTGACACGCTCATCCAGTCGTCAAAACCCATTACTGCCAGCACCCCATGCATATATCCCCATCCGACCCTGTCAAAGGCCTTTTCTGCTTCCGATGACAGGGTCAGGAGTGGATTCTTAGTTCTTTCTCCCCAATCCAGAATATTTATCAAGCGCCTAGTATTGGCGCTTGCCTGTCTGGTGGGGACAAAACCAATCTGTTCTTCATGGACCAAGTCCGGGAGTATTTTCTTTATCCTTTCTGCCAAAATGGACGAAAACAACTTAGAGTCTACATTAATCAATTAAATTGGGCCGTAATTCTTTAATTCTTGGGGATTTTTTTTTTTTAAGGATTGGTAAAATCTTCGCATATAGCAATTTTTTGGGTCCTTTGCCTTTTGTTACAATTTCGTTAAAAGCATTTGCCAAATGTTCCGATAACATATCTTTATATATTCTGTAAAACCTTTTTGTCAAGCCGTCTGGGCCAGGAGTTTTGTAATTTACCAGTTTTTTGATGGCTTGATTAAATTCTGCTTTAGAGAGGGGTACATTTAGAGAGTTATTTTGTGCAGATGTTAATTTAGGGAGATTTATATCTTTTAAATAGTCTTTTATCTGATCTTCATCAGATTGTTTTGGAATGTTATTTAAGTTATTTGATCTTTTTTAATGCTAGTGATCCTGTTCTTCCCAGTTGTCCTCTTAAGTTTTTTAGTTAACCATTTTGTTATTTTATTATTATCATGATAAAAATTCACTTTCATTTTTTCCAAATTATTATTAATCTGTTCCATTTCTATTTTATTTATTTTATTTTTAATCTCTTCAAGTTGTTTTATCATGTCATTCGTTAATTGTCTCTTGTTGATTTTTGACAACTTGTAGTATTCTATATATAATTTTTCCCTAGACATTCCTTTTTACTTTTGCACTTCACTTTTAAGTTTTATCAGGTACCCTCTCACTACTGCTTTAAAAGCACACCAAATAGTGGCAGACGACACTCCTTCCGTTTTGTTTTCATTGAAATACAGTTCTATTAAATTTCTAATTTGAATTTGATCTGCCACTTTAGACAAAATGCTATTGTCCAGGCGCCATGTAGTAAAAGGTCTATATTTTCTTTTTTCCTTTATTTCAAAAATTATAACTGTGGTCCGCCCATGGATTATCTTTAATAGTGATATTCTGCATTTGTTCAACTAAGCTGATCTCACCTAACACCAGATCAATTCTAGACAACGAGTGATGTACTCTGGAAGGGTGTGTAAATTATTTTTCTTCTGTATGATATACTTGCCATATATCCAATAAATTGTTCTCTTGCCTTGTATTTCTTAGGATCCTGGATTGTTTTTTAATTGCCTACTGATTTTTTATTTTCTTAGATTTTTTTTTTTATCTAATACAATATCTTGAACGCAATTAAAATCTCCTGTCATAACTAGCAATCCTAATTTGACTTTTTCCACTTTATCCATTAATATCTTTACTTACTTATTTGGTAAGACATTGGGGAGATACACATTTACAAAAGTGTAGTTAGTCGAATCCATTTTACACACCAAGATCTGATATCTACCTTCATTATCTACCTTGGAGTAGATTATCTCTTTATTGAGCTTTTTAGAAAAAAGAATGGCTACTCCTCTTTTTTTAACTCTCTCTAAGGACGCGTGAGCAGCTACCTCGAACCACTCATATTTCCATCTAATCTCTTCCTCCCTTTTCCAGTGAGTTTCTTGAATCATTGCTATGCTATATCAATCCGATATTTCCAGAGCAATTCAAATAAATGTTTTTTTTTAAATGGGGTATTTAAACCCTGTATATTCATAGAAATGCACTTCAGAGGTATATCCTAGTTAATTATTCCCTGTCCCAGTCTCTGCATTTCCCACAAAAACACTACATATAAGTTCTCCTATAAAACAAGAAGAGCAACCCACATTCTCACAGGTAAGACTGCTAGACATTTTGTTCAGATGTAAGTGTGTTTACTGAAAGTTAATAAACAAGATGGTAGTAGTGTGACAAATAGGCATTAAAAGCACAGTAGGCAGAGGAACAGATTATTAAGCTATCAGAGGTATCATTAAACTGTGTGATGCAAGTCAGGTGTTTGGATGCATGCCTACGTAGTGTATTAAAAGAGTTAAATGAAATGCTATACTAAGATAATCAGGATGTAAACACGCTGGTGTTAAATGGTTTTCTACGAGTATTATATCACCCTGGCTGATCTAGAGTTCGTGAGTTGGCTTGTGCTCCAGGGACTTTCGGCTTGGCGGGTCCGAGGCTTTGCAGGTGCTTTGCAGGTAGTAGTGGGTTTGTGCTTATCCAATGCCTGATTTGTCGTGACTGTGTGACCGGGTGCGAGTGTCCGCTGATGCGAGGTTTCGGGCAATGCCTCTCCGGGAGTGTCGCTGTGCTGCTCGTTGGTATCTTTTGGGCTGCTTCCCCGACTGGCCATGGGTACCTCTTCTGGGCATCCAGACGTGAGCGTCTATCAGGACAGATGGTTGGGTGCTGTGTGATATGTAACCTCCTCCTTTGGCCTTACGCAATGGTCCAATCTAGCAACCCATACAGCGGGAAACACTCTTGATCTTCCTCTAACTTCACTCCCTCTGCTGTTCTATGTTCATTCACACCCGCTACATTGGAAGAGGTTTCTGCTCTGCTCTGGTCCTCCCACCCCACCACCTGCTCCCTAGATCCAATTCCCTCGCATCTTATCCGTACTCTGTCTTCTTCTCTTTCTCCACCTCTCACTAAAATTCTCAATCTCTCTCTCTCCTCTGGTATATTTCCATTGCCCTTCAAACATGCAACTGTAACCCCAATTCTAAAGAAGCCCAATCTTGACCCTAACTCCCCATCCAACTATCGTATTTGCATCCAAGATCCTTGAAAAAATTGTGTATGCGAGATTGACAGACTTCCTCGAGTCCAACTCTCTGCTAGACCCGCTTCCGTCTGGTTTCCGCGCTAAGCACTCTGTGGAAACGTCACTGACCAAAGTATCCAATGATCTACTCGCTGCAAAATCTCATGGTCACTACTCTATCCTAATTCTCCTTGACCTGTCTGCAGCTTTTGACATGGTTGATCATCAACGGCTTCTTCTCATCCTCCGCAATATCGGTCTACAAGATACTGCTCTCTCCTGGTGCTCCTCCTACCTCTCCCAGCACTCTTTCAGTGTTTCTTTCTCTGGCTTCTTCTCCCCAACTCCTTTCTGTTGGTGTCCCCCAAGGTTCAGTCCTTGGTCCCCTACTGTTCTCCATCTATACTGCCTCCCTTGGTAAACTCATTAGCTCCTTTGGCTTCCAATATCATTTCTATGCGGATGACACGCAAATCTACCTGTCCTCTCCTGATCTCTCCCCGTCCCTCTTGACTAGTGTCTCTGACTGCCTCTCTGCTGTTTCTGACTGGATGGCTGCCCACTTCCTTAAACTAAACTTGACCAAAACTGAAATTCTGGTCTTTCCTCCCTCAACTGTTGTTACTCCTGTGTCTGTCTCCCTCCAAGTCAACGGTGCTACCATCAGCTCCACTGTGCAGGCTCGCTGCCTAGGTGCTCTCTTTGACTCCGACCTCTCCTTCAAGCCTCATGTTCAATCTATCGCCAAATCCTGTCATTTCCATCTCAAAAACATTGCGCGCATCCGCCCCTACTTAACGCCTGATTCGACTAAGGTATTGGTCCATTCCACTGTCCTTTCTCGCCTTGACTACTGTAATCCACTTCTCAGTGGTCTTACGTGCTCCCAACTAGCGCCGTTACAGTCCGTAATGAATGCGGCGGCGAGGCTCATCGTCCTGTCCTCCCGCACCTCCCATGCCTCACCTTTCTGTCAGTCCCTACATTGGCTTCCTATAAAATATAGAGCTCAATTTAAAATTCTGGTTCTTGCTTTCAAATCTCTACATAATGCTGATCCCACCTATCTATCCTCCCTTATACACAAGTATGTCCTGTGTAGGCCCTTACGATCTGCCGAAGACTTACGTCTATCGTCTGTCCATACTCCCACCTCTGATGCTCGCCTTCAAGATTCCTCGAGGGCTGCACCGTTCCTGTGGAACTTGCTTCCCTCCTTCGTTAGATGCTCACGCAGTCTCCGCTCCTTCAAAAAATCGTTAAAAACCCACTTCTTCATAAAAGCGTATCATAAAAGCTCTTGACTGATTCCTCCTCTGCAACTGTCATTAGTCTAATACTATCCTTACCTTTTGTGTCATTTTACCCCACTCCCTCTAGCATGTAAGCTCATTGAGCAGGGCCCTCAACCCCTCTGTTCCTGTGTGTCCAACTTGTCTGGTTACAACTACATGTCTGTTCGTCCACCCATTGTAAAGCGCTGCGGAATTTGACGGCGCTCTATAAATATCATAATAATAATAATAATATGGCTGGCTGCTGGGTGAGACCGTCGTGGAGGGCCGCTGTTGACTGGGGGATGTACGTGGGGTGAGTATGTGGCCCTGCTGTGGGAGTACCTTGCTCTGCTGCGAGGTCGGCAGTCATTGGTACAGATAAACCGTGTGCAATGTGCGCCTGACTCTATGTCTGAACAGCCTTGTGTTGGCTGCTTATAAATCTCGGTTCAGGGCAACAATAATGGCAGAAGCTCTGCATTATTATAAGGTGCCTTCCGCTGGCCACCCATAGACACCTGGTCCCTGCTGAAAGTGTGACTAAAGCATTTGCCTATCACCTTCACTCATGGGCTGGCTCTCTCCCCTGATTTATAGGCAGGTACCTCTCGAACAGCAGGTGTCTGACACCTTTTCACCAGCTCCCTCCCCATCAGGAGAATATTTATAACTAAAAATCTCATTGTACGACCATCTGTTTCAACATTTTCCTTCCTAAAGAACCATTTTTTTAGCATTTTACTGTAAAAGAAAAAAATAAATAAATAAAATCAATCCTTTGGCAGCATCTTGTGGCTAAATTCTGTTTTACACTTGTAATTTGAGTATAGCCTCAAAGTAGCCTGGTCACTGAGCACGTTATTTATTTATTCATCTTTTTTTTTTAAAAGTTATTCTTCTTCTTTTTTTTTCAGTTATAACATTTTCTCCTGAGGAGAATATTGTCAAGAGAATATTTAATGGTTAAAATATGAATTGTCTCATTTTTTCTAATGAGATAATTCCTATTGCATATCACGGTAAAATAAAAAAATTCGAAATAAAAGTCGTCCTTTGGCGGCATCTTGTGGTTAGACTGTGTATTCCACTTGTAATTTGTGTTTAGCTTCAAAATAGCCTATTTATTTTACTAATGAATAGGACTATATATGTATGGTTTATTCCTCATATATTGAATCGTCCACATATTTTTGAGGTAGTAGCGCCATATAGACATATTTCTATTTATGATTAGAAACATTTTGAGACAAAGTCAAATACATATGTCCAGTCTGGCACCAACTTGTATAGTCACCAATCGCCAACGAGAAATATTTATTAGAAATATTATATCTTTTCATGTGACAACACTGAAAAATTGACACTCTGCTACAATGCAAAGAAGTAAATGTACAGCCTGTATAACAGTGTAAAGTTGCTGTCCACTCAAAATAATTCAACACACAGCCAGTAACGTCTAAACCATTGGCAACAAAAGTGAGTACAAATTGGGCCCAGTTAGCCATTTTCCATCCCTGGTGTCATGTGACTCATTAGTGTTACAAGGTGTGAATGGAGAGCAGGTGTGTTAAATTTGTTATCGCTCTCACTCTCTCATACTGGTCACTTGGAAGTTCAACATGGCACTTCATGGCAAAGAACTCTGAGGATCTGAAAATAAAAGAATTGTTGCTCTACATAAAGATGGCCTAGACTATAAGAAGATTGCCAAAACCCTGAAACTGAGCTGCAGCACGGTAGGCAAGACCATGCAGTGGTTTCACAGAAAGAAAGCTGAAGGTAAAAGTGATGGATTGGCCAAGCATGTCTCCAAACCTAAACCCTATTGAGCATCTGTGGGGCATCCTCAAACGGAAGGTGGGGGAGCAAAAGGTCTCTAATTTCCACCAGCTCCATGATGTCATCATGAAGGTGTGGAAGAGGACTCCAGTAGCAACCTGGAAAGCTCTGCTGAACTCAATGCCCATGAGGGCTAAGGCAGTACTGAAAAATAATGGTGGCCACACAAAATATGGACACTTTGGGCCCAATTTGGACATTTCCACTTAGGGGTGTACTCACTTTTGTTGCCAACGGTTTAGAAATTAATGGCTGTGTGAGTTATTTTGAGGGGACAGCAAATTTACACTGTTATACAGGCTGTACACTTACTACATTGTACCAGAGTGTCATTTCTTCAGTGTTGTCACATGAAAATATATAATAAAATATTTACAAATATGTGAGGGGTGTACTCATGTTTGTGAGATACTGTACATACTTTTTTTAAATACCAGCTTGGTTTTGTTGTACTGCTCCACATGTTCATGGTTGCACTTTCTCCAAGATTGGATATACATAATACCATGATGGTTTCTCAGAATGTAAACCTGACCTTTATGTATTTGTATTGTAAACATTGCACACACGTTGAACACAGGGCTGATGGAGCTGCAGCTCCAGGGCCAGGCCCAGGCCCAGGCCCATGGAATAGGCCCATTTAAAAAAATATATAATAATAATTCTACACACTGCTCTTAGGTGTGCCACCTGACTGGTATCTTAAGGCTGTCTGGCCGTGACAGTATTGCAGAGACAGACTACAGCTCAGGTATGTGAAGGATGGGGGGAAAGGCAGCATGGAGACATGGGGAAACTGAGACAATAGGGGAGACATGGGGACAATGAGACAATAGGGAACACTGGGAGACGTGGGGACACTGAGACACTTGGGGACACTGTGAGACATGGGGACACTGTGAGACACTAGGGGACACTGTGAGACATGGGGATGCTGAGACAGATTGGGACACAGAGACACTAGGGGCACAGTGTCCCCATGTCTCCCAGCCAGTGTCTCTAGTGTCTCAGTGTCCCCATGGCTCCCAGAGTCCCCTAGTCTCCCAGTGTCTGTGTCCCCATGTCTCCCAGTATCCCCATGTCACCCAGTGTCCCTAAATGACTCTGTCCACATGTCTCCAAGTGTCCCCATGTCCATGTCCACAAGTGCCCACATGTCTCCCAGCCAGTGTCTCAGTGTCCCCATGTCTCCCATGTGTCCCTATGTCTCCCAGCCAGTGTCCCTAGGGTCTGTGTCCCGTGTCTCCCAGTGTCCCCATGTCTCCCAGTGTCCCCTTGTCTATGTCCATAAGTGCCCCCATGTCTCCCAGTGTCCCCAAATGTCTGGGTCCCCATGCCTCCCAGCCAGTGTCCTTAGTGTCTCAGTGTTCCCATATCTCTCAGTGTCCCTAGTGTCTTAGTTTCCCCAAATGTCTGTGTCCCCATGTCTTCCAGTGTCTGTGTCTCCATGTCTCTGTGTCCCCTAGTATCCTAGTGATATGGGACACACTGAGACAAAAGGACACTGGGAGAAATGGGGACACAGACACTGGGAGAGTAGGGGACTGGGCGACATGGGGACACTGACACTGTGATACATAAGGACACTGATGCCAGGATGTCCTTCCAATTTTTTTGGACAGACATGCCCTCTTTTTGGGCATGTTCGCCCCTTTCGGCAGTTCTGGTCACATGATTTGCGTCAGTGGCACACCCGTTTACCCCACCCATTTACTTCCAGCTTCACTGGACACTGCTGTTAGGGGGTATGGATTAACTTGAAAGATGAAAGCATAAATTAGAAAGAGATTAGCATAGAACAGTGATGGCGAACCAATAGCACGCGTGCCACAGATGGCACACCGGGCCCTTTCTGTGGGCATGCGGCCATAGGTTGCCGAGAGGTGGGAGACAGCTGGCGAGAGTCGGCATTAATGCAGAGTAGGCATCTGCCTGCTCAAAATGGCAGGCGCCTACTCTGCTTCTGCTTCTGAGGACATGGATGCAGCCGGCAAGGGGAGGGATCTGACAAGCAGATTGATCCCCCCACGAGCAGGCTGTGGGGAGCGTTGCCATGGGAACATTGCGCGGGAGGACAGGAGAGCTGAAGCTGAGGAGAGCTGAAGCTGAGGCATACAGCTACTTACCACCACCAACTGCCCCCCCCTCCTCCTTCACCAAAGGTAAGAAGAAGGGAGGGGGGATTAATAAAAAAAATATATTTTTAATGATTATTAAAAATAAAATTAAAAAAATTCTACCCTTTACACACAGCACCCCCACTTACACACAGCACCCCACACCCACTCTCACACAGCAACCCCCCACTCACACACAGTACCTCCCACTCACATAACACCCCCCAACCACTCACACACAACACCCTCCACTCACATAACACCCCCCCACCCACTCACACACAGCACCTCTACTCACACAGCCCTCACACACAAACACATACACTGCACCCCTCAATGCAGTCTGTGTGTGTGTACTCAGCGGTCTGTGTGTATGTACTCAGTGGTCTGTGTGTGTGTACTCAGCGGTCTGTGTATGTGTACTCAGCGGTCTCTGTGTGTGTGTGTACTCAGCAGTCTGTCTGTGTGTGTACTCAGCGGTCAGTCTGTGTGTGTACTCAGCGGTCAGTCTGTGTGTGTGTATTCAGCAGGCAGTGTGTACTCAGCTTTGTGTGTGTGTGTGTGTATTCAGCAGTCTGTCTGTGTGTGTATTCAGCATACTGTGTGTGTGTATTCAGCAGACTATGTGTGTGTACTCAGCAGACTGTCTGTGTGTACTCAGCATTCTGTCTGTGTGTACTCAGTAGGCATGTGCATGGCACTTCGGCAATTCGGCACTTCGACACTTCAGGTACTTCACCACTTCGGAACTTCAGCAACTTCGGTACTTTGGAACTTAGACACTTCGGAACTTCACCACTTCGCCACTACGGAACTTCAGAACTCCGGCATTTCGGGACTTCTCTTGCAGCCGCTTGGTAGATAACTCCCTAATTCCCACGGTAAAAATTACTTAGTGTTAGTAAATTTTGCCCCTACTCGCTATACCACGGGTAGGGGCATGTCTATTAAACCCCTGAGTGGCAGGTGGGGGCCCTAAAGTAAAAAAAGGGGGAAAGACCTATCCCCCCCACCGGCCCCCACCCCTGAGTGGCGGGTGGGGTCCCTAAATAAAAATGGGGGGGACCTAATGTCCTGCCCCCCGGCCCCAACCCCTGAGTGGTGGGTGGGGCCCTAATGTCCTGCCCCCTGGCCCCCACCCCTGAGCGTGTCCTCCCCCCTCTCCAGGTGACTAGGGGTCCCCAAATCCCTAGTCACTCCCTCCCCCCAAAAAATGAAGGACGGGGCAAGGCTTTATAAGCCTTACCCCATCCTGCAGAGCTCAGTCTGCGCGGAGCCCTCGCCGGGTGAAGATGGAAAATTTTTTTGGCGCTCGGGTTTTTGTTTTTTTTATTGCGTCGGTTATTATGGATTTTTATTTGGCCTTTTTTGGGGCTGAAAAAAGAAGATTTTAGAAGAAAGAAAACACCAAATGGTAAGTTTATTTTTATTCTTACAGGCACTTAGTTAAAGGTCACCCCCTTATTATTTTTAGGATGAGGGGGGTAGGTAGGGGTCTGGGGACCCCTAGTCACCTGGGTGGGGGAAGGGGGTTAAATTTGTATTTAGGGCCCCCACCTGCCGCTCAGGGGTGGGGGCCAGGAGGGAGGACATTAGGTCCCACCCAATTTGTATTTAGGGCCCTCACCCAATGCTCAGGGGTGGGGATCAGGGGGGAGGACATTAGGTCCCCCCTTATTCTTGTTTAGGGCCCTCACCCACCGCTCAGGGGTGGGGGCCAGGGGGGAGGACATTAGGTCCCCCCTTATTCTAGTTTAGGGTCCCCACCCACTGCTCAGGTGGGGAGGACAATAGGTCCTCCCCCCTTTTCACTTTAGGGCCCCCAGTCGTCTCTCAAGGGTTGGGGCTGGGGGGGGAATAGGTTCCCCCCTTTAGTTTAAAAGCCCCCACTTGCACGTCACGGGTGGGGGTTCAGGAGGGGGACCTTTTTTTTGTTTTTGTTTTTTTAGCAGTGAGCAGCCTCAGGCTGCTAACTGTTTAATTTACATGCCTCTACTCGCAATATAGCGAGTAGGGGCATAATTTACTAATACTAAGTAATCTTTACTTAGTATTAGTAAATTTGGCTGAAAGACCAATTCAGGTCTTTCAGCCTTTTAGAAGATAGCTCCCTAATACCGTGGGAATTACGGAGTTATCTACTCATTCATTCCTGTCATTACATTGACTGGCCAAGTAACTTACATTTTATATGAATGTATGTTACTTGATTGTTGTAAGTGTTGCAAATGCGTACAGATGAATCCTGGCTTTGTTTGTATATTTTTATTTAAAATTGTATACATTGTAACATTCTTCTTCTTTCACTGAAGAAGTATATTAGTACTTAGGCAATACTGTGCTTCGGAACTTCGGCACTTTGACATCTCCGAACTTCGGTAATTTTGGAACTTCAGCAATTCGGACATTCGGACGCCGCCCCCTCATCTTTTATTTTACATACAAGTGGAACCACAAAAATGTCCGAGGACCTTGCCCATGTACACAGAACTTTAAAGACGACAGTGAGGATACTTAGGTTGGACCTTCTTTTATATTTGCTTCCATCATTGGAATTGGACAGTGTCTATTTATTTACAATTTACTGTGGCGCCGCACGGGTGTTTTTTTTTTTCTTGTACTAAAAGAGTTTGTACTTTAAAGGGTTGCTGCCTGTTGGTTAACCAGTGCTGTCTCATCTTCTTATCTTTTATACTGGCCAACAGGACTGTGACAATGGGTCTGCCAAGGGGACCCTCAGGATCCAGAAGCAATGATGTGCCTTATTGAGAGATATTTGGTCGCCAAGGAGCCACACAATATTGATCCTCATCAGAAGTCCCGACCGGCTAACAACCGGATAAGCAGGAAAGTGGTAAACAAAGAACAAAACTTTGTACCGAACCTTGGACCATATGACCAGGGTGGCAGAAAGGCCCCACCGCCGAGGTCCTAGGGGCTTCAGCCGTTATGGCGTTCTGTGCTGCCGCAACGGCTTTAAAGCCCTTTAAATGCGGGATGGCATAGAACGGCGTTAAGAGGTTAAAAGACTGCATGTTTGTGTCCAAGAGGACCATGCTACCTGCAGACAAGGATCACAATATGGTGGCGAATGCGGGCACAGTAGCACATTAAGGGGCCGGGTGTGTGCCAGTCACCCGTCAGTCTGCTTATTGAGGACTCTTAATTGTGAAGACCTGTTAAGCAAATAAATAGCACAGCACCTTTAAGACTGTTATCTGCCTAATGCTAAAATGGAGGAACTGGTGAAAGCTCTGGTACAGGCAACCGCTGTACAACAGGAAACAAATCGTTTACTGGCTACACAGGTTGAGAACCTGAAGGAAGCCCAGCAAATAGAGCTGCCCTTACTGAGGTGTTGCAGAGAGTAATATTGCCATCTGCAGAGAGCCCCCCTGGAGAAAGGGGATCCCGTATGTGTGCCACTGACTTCCTGCATAAGATGACAGAGGTAGATGATGTGGAGTCTTATCTCACCACTTTTGAGAGGGTTGCTGCCTGGGAAAGATGGCCATTGGACCAGTGGGTGGGGCTTCTAGCTCCATGCCTGAGTGGGGAGTGCCAGAAAACTCATGAAGACTTACCTTCTGACCAGACCCAGGATTACAAGCAATTTAAAGCGGAAATTCTAAAGCACATAGGCGTAACACCAGCCATTAGAGTCCAAAGGATTCATAATTGGACATACGACGTGAATAAACCTACCAGAGCCCAGATCAGGGCCGGCGCTACCTGTTAGGCGGACTAGGCAGCCACCTAGGGCACCCCTTGGGAAGGGGTGCCGCCAGGAGCGCTGTTCCCCCTCATGCTGCAGCCGCCCGAGCGCTCTGTAGAGAGCCTCAGGCGGCTGCAGCTTTGCCCGCCTGGGCGCAGCCTGAGTTGAGCGGCTGACAGGAGGGAAGCGCTCAGCGCTCCCTCCTGTTACTCCCTCACTGTAGCGTGGCCGAGCCCTCTATGGTCCGCGGGTACAGGAAACAAAAGCTCCCTGTACCCACGGACCATACAGGGCTCGACCACGCTACAACAGAGGAGGGGGAGGGTGGGGGTAAAATTGACATGGAAGGGGGAATAAATTTAAAGGGAGGGAATAAATTGAAAGGGGGGGAATAAAGGACAGGAGGGAATGGAAATTGAAGAGGGGAATAAATTGACAGGAGGGTGGGGGAATAAAATTGAAAGGGAGGGGAAAGAAATTGACAATTGAAATTGACAGGGAGGGGAATTGGAGGGGGAATGAGAGTGGGGAGGGGAGAAGAGAGGGACAAGCAGGGGAGAAGAGAGGGACAAGGGAGGGGGGAGAAGAGAGGGACAAGGGGGGGAGAAGAGAGTGACAAGGGAGGGAAAGGGGGGAGAAGAGAGTGACAAGGGAGGGGGGAGAGATTGACATCCATCACACACACACACACAATGCACCACTTACACACAATCTCCTAGAACATTGATTTTTGTGACCACAGTTACAAACAGCCTCCAGAGAGCCTGTTCTGCACCAGACCAGTGGAGCCAGACTGCAGCTAGAGCCCATCATCATCCTCATCTGGTTGTAAGTAGGCAATCTAGTATATTATTTGTGGCACTAATCTCTAATTTACCTCAAATTAAAAACACTATAGTCCCCAGAACCACTTCAGCTTAATGTAGTGGTTCTGGTGTCTAAAGCCTGTACCTGCAGGCCTTTTATTGTAAACACGGCGGCACTGCAGCACTGGCGTTAGTTAACATGGTAGATCATATGGGTGGGGCATTGTGATGTCACATGGGGGGGCGGCAAACTTTACTTTTGCCTAGGGCGGCAAAAATCCTTGCACTGGCCCTGGCCCAGATGTATGGATTGCTCAGGGTCGCCCAGAAATGGCTGGAGCCAGAGCGCAACCCTGCTACTAAGATAGTGGAGATGGTTGTTATGGACCGTTTTCTCAGACACCTGCCAACAGGTGTTTTTTACTACCCTGGTTTTAAAATTCCTGGAAGTTTCCTGTACCCAAAGAAATCCTAGGTGGGGTCATTCCACCAACGCTGACATCAAAGAGCAGTAGGTCTGCTCTCCACTTGTAAGTACAATTTTAATTAATTACCACTGAGATTGTTATACAGAGAGCACTATTGGCTGTATATTTTATCTTCTCTCTTTTGAGTATTGGACACCAGTGACGGAGAGGTACTCACCATATATCCCACAAGCGGGATTATACTGATGTATGCGCTTTACCCTAGAGCTGGATATAGCTCTTATAAATTAGTTCTCTACCATTATTTTTACCCAGTGTTTTCATTTGAGCTATACATATTGCACTATTGGTTGTGCCTCTTTTTTTTGGTAAATGTTTTTTTTTTGCAAGTTTTTGCATAGAATACAACTTGTCATGTGAATAACTGGTAAACAATGCATCGTAGCTGGCCACACATCACTTGACTGAACCTGCTCAATTTTTGGTTATGGGCTTAGACATCTAGATTCGCCTATGGGCTGCTATGAGGCGTAAGACTTGGGGGACGCTAGTATTAGGCTTCTTGCGCCTTGTGGCTAAATGTTGCAGAGCATTGAAACATGTGCTTCTAGAAAGGTGCTTGTGGTGAGTAAATGCAGGTGGGTAGCCTTCTGTGGCTGGGAAGTAGGGCTTGGTACATTAGTGCTGGAACAGGAGGCTGTGGTTTTGCGTGGGGCAAACAGTTGGTTGTAATGATACAGGAGTATCGCTTGCACCCTCAGTGTAAAAGGGGGGGGGGACAAGGAGGCGCAATCTCATGGCTATATCTAAAGCCTACGGAGCCAGTGCAACAGGGTCATGGTATATAATAACAATTAGCATCAAATAGTCATATGTAAAATAAACTGAACAATATGGAACATTATGGCACAGGTACGTGTTGTCAGAGAGTTCAGGGTGGGAGGTCAGTGGCCACGGGTGCTCCCCTTCTGGGCACGAATGGGGTGATGTCTGCTACGTTCCAGGCTGGGTGGCTTGGCGGTGGTGACCTCTCCTCCGGCAGGCCCAGGGATTTCAGGAAGGCTGGTGCTTCATTAGGGTGTGATATGGCATATATCTTGCCCGCTTTATCAGAAAGTAGGTGGCGTGTGCCCCATTTGTATGTGATCGAGTTCTCCTGGAGGAGCTGGGTGATTGATTTAAGTGATCTCTGCCATGTCAGAGTATGCCTTGAAATGTCCTGGTAAAACGCCAGCTGTGCTCCCTCAAAAGATACTGTGGGGGCACCCCTGACTGCTCCCATGATAACCCCTCGGTCAAAGTCCTGCACCAGTTTCATTAAGACATCCCTGGGTACCTCTTGGTTTGTGTTGGTTGCTTTGTTTATTCTGAAGCAGGAATCCACCACGAGCTGTTTGTTCTGTTTGGGCATGAGGAGAGTGGCAAGGAGTCTCCTGCAATATTGAGGGAGCTCTGCTCCTGAGATCGTTTCTGGCACTCCCCTTATCCTCAGGTTGTGTGCCCTGGCCTTGTCCTCCATGCTGGCTATTTGGGCTTGATGGTCGGCACATTGCTTTTGCAGCATTGCTATGGCTGTATCTGTAGCTGATTGTGCTAGTTTGGAGCCTTCCATGCTTTCCTCCATTGTATGTACACGAGTTGTGAGGGTGGACACGGCCTCACAGATTGGCGCCATGTCCGCATTAAACGTGGCCTGGATTTCTTTCATTAATGCTTTTATGTCTGCCTTAGGGGATGGGGCTGAGCCTTCCAGTCCTGAGTGAGCTTGTGGCCCTATTTGCCTCCTTGGTGGAAGGGAGAGGTCGGCTGTGCTACCGTCCTCCTCCGACAACAGTGGTGCATAGGCTTCAGCGGGCGACATCTTGGCGATATCAGGCTGCGCGGTCGTGCGCAGAAATGTGCCAATATCTCGGAAACCGGAGCCCGGGTCCGAGCGCATTTTTTAGGTTTTCTTCCCCATATCGTCGGGGGTTGAGCTGTAGCAGTTGGAGCCTAAATGTGTGAGCAGTGTCGGTTCTTTTCACGGTTTACCCGAGCTGAGTCACGGAACTGTTCCGAGATGTGTCCTGCTCGCTCGGGCACTGGCTCCGCCCCCCCTCTTCTTTTATTTTACATATAAGTGGAACCACAAAAACGTCCGAGGACCTTGCCCCTGTACACAGAACTTTAAAGATGACAGTGAGGATACTTAGGTTGGACCTTCTTTTATATTTGCTTACATCATTGGAATTGGACAGTGTTTATTTATTTACAATTTACTGTGGTGCAGCACGTGTGTTTCTTTTTTTCTTGTACTAAAAGAGTTTGGAGGGATTCCCTTTAAAGGGTTGCTGCCTGTTGGTTAACCAGTGCTGTCTTGTCTTCTTATCTTTTATACCTGCCAACAGGACTGTGACAGTGGGTGTGCCAAGGGGACCCTCAGGATCCAGAAGCAATGATGTGCCTGACTGAGAGGTATTTGGTCGCCAAGGAGCCACACAGTATTGATCCTCATCAGAAGTCCCGACCGGCTAACAACCAGATAAGCAGGAAAGTGGTAAACAAAGGACAAAACTTTGTACCGAACCTTGGACCATATGACCAGGGTGGCAGAAAGTCCCCACAAGCTGCATTACAAGACCAAGCTGAGGGACAACTCCGGTGCTTTAAATGCCATGAGCCTGGACATTTTGCATGTAACTGTCCAGAGAGTGAAGAGCCCATGCAATGTGATGTAGGAACAAGGGCTCTGCATAGGACTGTATTGACTTGCTCAAAGATGTGTGTAGTGACTAGTGCTGTTAATGCAATGCATTTAATAATGGTAAGGGTGGAATGAAAGAATGTACAAGCTTTGATTCAGGGAGTGAGGTTACCTTGATAAAAAGTGTTCTGCTCCAGCCAGGGAAATTGGATAGCAGACAAGTGATTGATATTGTGTGTATACATGGTGACACCCACACATACCCCACGGCAGAGGTTGAGTTTGGCACCGAGGTAGGACAGGTTAATTGCTCTATAGGAGTAGTGCCCCTGTTAACATATGATGTGGTATTAGGGAGGGACTTCCCCATTTCTGCCACCTATGGGAAAAGTGCTCTGCTCATCCGAAAATGCGCTTTGAGGAGCTACCTGGGGTAGAGTGTATAGATAATATTTTTCCTTTCTCCGATATAGAATTTGAATTGGTTACTGAGCAAGACACACCCTTGGTGTGCCTGGGTAATGAGGTAGAACCTCCCCATACTGAAGATCGTATAGAACAAGTGGAGTTTCAGGATCTCCGAGTCCCCCCTGGTAACTTCCGAGCAGCCCAATGGGAAGATATGTCCTTGACAGCAGCAAGAGATAATGTGCAAGTAGTGGAGGGTACAAGGGTGGACCCTGACAAGCACTTCAGCTTTCCTTATTTCATGGTGAAAAATAATCTGCTGTATCAAGTAGAGAAGAAAGGGGAAGAGGAGGTAGAACAGTTGTTAGTTCCCCAATGTCACAGAAACACTGTTTTAAAGCTAGCCTGTAGCCATGTGTAAGGTGGGCAGCTAGGTTTTGAAAAAACGAGGGAACGAATTCTGACCCGATTCTATTGGCCAGGGGTATTTTCTGCAATAGAGAGGTTTTGCAAATCCTGCCCAGAATGCCAACTGAAAGTTCCGCATAAGGGCTTTCTTAGTCCGTTGGTACCCTTTCCCATCATAGAGGTTCAATTCAAAAGAATATCAATGGACCTGATCGGGCTGTTGCCTAGGTCTGCTAGAGGACATCTGTACATTTTAGTTGTTGATTATGCAACAAGGTATCCAGAGGCAGTACCTCTATGGAATGCCACCTCTAAAAGTGTTGCAAGAGAATTACTGATGATGTTTAGCAGGATGAGTATACCAAAGGAAATTCTCACAGATCAGGGAACCGCTTTTTATATCAAAAATCATGCATGATTTGTGCAAACTGCTCAGAATCAAGCAACTGAAAAACTCAGTATACCATCCGCAAAATGATGGATTGGTGGAGAGGTTTAATAAAACTCTAAAGGCTATGCTGCGCAAGGTGATAGACAAGGACGGAAAAACCTGGGATTATCTCATACGCTACCTGATGTTTTCTATTAGAGAATCCCGCAAGCTTCCACAGGGTTTTCACCTTTCAAGTTAATATATGGTAGGCATCCAAGAGGCATACTAAATGTTGGCAAGGAAACATGGGAACAAGAGCATACCCCCCATCATAGTCTTATAGAGCATGTAGCTCAAATGCAAGAGCGAATCGAAGCAGTACTTCCCATAGTTAGGGAAAACATGGAAAAGGCCCAGAGAGCCCAACAAGCAATCTATAACCAGAACGCATGGCTACGGGTATTTAAATCAGGTGATAGGGTTCTAGTTCTCATTCCCACGGTGGAAAGCAAATTCTTAGCCAGCTGGCAAGGGCTATATGAAATCACTGAGCAGGTCAGTGACGTGAACTATAAAATAAGACAGCCAGGCAGACAGAAGCCAAAACAGCCCTGTTATATACATTTATTGAAGCCATGGGTAGAACGAGAGGTTATCATCATGGCCAGAGATAAACCTACTCAAGCCACTCGTGAGCAGGGTCCGGAGGTGCATATCGCTGATACTCTTGCCCCCATCAGAAACAGGAAGTCAGGGAGTTTGTGTCAAAAAATAGGGATGTGTTTTCCCCAATACCAGGGAAAACACATATAATCAAGCATAATATCCTAACTGAACCTGGGAAGAAGATCAATCTGAAGCCCTACAGGATACCTGAGGCTAGATGTGAAGCGGTTAGTGCAGAGGTTAAAAAGATGCTTGAGTTGGGGGTGATTTAAATGTCACAAAGTGAGTGGAACAACCCAATCGTGTTAGTGCCCAAACTAAATGGGGAAATATGTTTCTCTAATGACTTCCATAAGCTAAATGATATCTAAGTTTGATGCCTACCTGATGCCTTGTGTGGATGAGCTAATAGAGTGATTAGATAAGGCCAGATATCTGAGCACCTTGGACCTCACCAAGGGATACTGGCAGGTACCCCTGACAGAGAAAGCAAAAGAGAAAACCGCATTTTCTACCCCTGATGGGTTGTTCCAATATAAAGTACTGCCATTTGGGTTGCATGGTGCCCCAGCCACATTTCAGCGTATGATAGATAAGATACTTCACCCCCACAGGAAGTATGCAGCCGTCTACCTGGATGATGTGGTGATTCACAGTGCGGACTGGGAAACCCACTTAATTAAGTTTCAGGCAGTTGTGGATAGTATAAGGGCTGCCGGTTTGACAGCTAACCCTGCTAAGTGTTCTGTAGGGCTAGAAGAAGCAAAATATCTAGGTTACACTATCGAGCGGGGGCTCCTTAAACCACAAGAGAGCAAGCTAGCGACCATCACCAGTTGGCCACGTCCTGTAACTAAAAAGCAAATCAGGGCTTTTTTAGGCTTAACCGGCTACTATCGCAGGTTCAACGCTACCATTGCCAACCCATTGACTGAACTTACCAAGGCAAAATGGTTAAGTGGACCCCGGAAGCGGAGCATGCCTTTCAAGTCTTGAAAGGAGCCTTGTGTGCTGACCCTGTTTCACTAAACCATTTGTGGTACAGACCGATGCGTCTGATGTGGGCCTTGGTGCGGTTCTTTTCCAGGTACATGAAGGAGAGGAACATCCTGTCATGTATCTGAGCCGGAAAATGAATCCCCATGAACAGAGGTACTCCCTAGTGGAAAAGGAATGCCTGGCAATAAAATGGGCATTAGAATCCCTGAGATATTACTTACTGGGGAGACATTTTACACTGATCACAGACCATGCTCCTTTAACGTGGATGAGGCAAAACAAAGGAAAAAATGCCAGGGTGACTAGATGGTTCCTAAGACTTCAGCCTTACCAGTTTACTATTTCTCACAGGGCCGGAACTGCCCAAGGTAATGCAGATGGCCTCTCCTGTTTCACTGTCTATGTTCCCAGGCCGCTCGCACTGATGGGTCTGAGCTGGGAAGGGAGATATGTGATAAGATGAATGGGGTGGTCTGTGAGGGAGTTTATATTTTGACTGAATTGTTCAGAGAGGCATATGATTTTTAACCCCAGGGGGAGTGTGTGTGTCTGTGTGTATATAACTGAAATGAATATTTAGTTATGGGCCCCTGGGGTGGAGCATTTTGATAGCAGTGCTCCACTCCACAGTTTAGCGGTTTTCTTGGGAGACATAGATCCAGGCCAGGGTTTTTGGACTGTCTCCAACCCACTGCTCAGCTGCAGGTGATCAGCTGCAGCAGTGGAAATAAACCCTTCCCTGCTGGGCAGGTAAAAGGAGAGATAATTCTGTTTCTTTCTAGAAGCAATGGAAGCCACATGCTAACTGAGTGTGGAGTGCAGAGATCTGACAAAGGCACTAGGTTGGTGAAACCAATTATTGTTCTGGTATAGATAATTGGTTCTGGTATACCTATGATGTAGAATTATTAAAATCTTTATTAGAACCTGTATTGAATTATTGTACTAACTCCATTTTAATATCACACTATGACAGAATTCTCCATTTTGTTCACCTTACATGACAGAATTTCCTGACAGTATTCAATATAATGAATAAGAGATTGTATTTTCTCTCTCTAAGGACATAACTAGCCCCGGAGTTAGCGGATCTCCGTTGACTTGCAACATAGTATAATCCAAGGCCAGGAGAACAGTGACAAAATGAAATGTTCTATTCATAAAAGAACCTTGGAACAGACCACGAGACTGACATCACTAACTACGTAAAATGACGCCCAAGCCCCCCTTTCCACCGAGTAAGCCTCGTGCTAAAGAGCAATGGCGACGACATCCCATGATGGGAGGGTGCCTCACTAGTCACTCAAATCTCTGAGCCAATTAATAATATTAATGGGTGGACACTGACATAGCCACTTAACATTTAACCCAATTAATGATGTTTATTTGTTATTATCTGATATTCAATGATGATGTCATTTTGCATATAAAAAGGCCTGCGTGCCCGCTTTTTAACTAGATGCTAATAAATTTCCTGAAGTGTTTTTAACCTGAACTGCATGTGTCAGTGTAAACTTACTTCTGCGTATACGCAATTTATTCATCTCAGATTTGGACAGGAACAGATAGACTTTTAAACATTTTTGTTTATTTCTAAATTAATCTACATCAATCTGGCGTCCATCCAACGTGGGGCATCGGGCTATGGCCTCCGCCGGTAAGCCGTCCTAAGGAAGACGCTGTTGGACGGAGGAATCAGGGGGGAAGGAAGAGAGACTGATCACCTCTGAGTACACGGTAGAGACTTCTGCAGGAGCCACCGGTATGTTCCAGCCCCTTTGATTGACCCGTCCACGTGTCTGTGACTGCTTCCCGGGAGGGCATCAAAGACAGGTAATATCTTGCCCGGTGTCTTGTTACCCATTTGTTTACCTGCATTTAGTCTATCTGTTGCCTGGGTGTGCTAGTGGTATATGTTTTGTTCTTTCCCTCTTTAGAGATAAAGGGGGGTGGACCCGTGGGTGGTTGCCTGGGGGTCTTCTGTTGCCTGTTTTTACCCCTTTTTAGGAGTCACTTGGCCCAGACTGTTGGGAAAAAAGGGGGGGTGGACCTGTGGGGATTTTCCAAAGGGGTCCTGTTTTCCTGTTTACTTCTTTTAGGTACTGTCTAGCTAACAGTAGTAAGGAAAAAGAAGGGTTGGGGGATTCTGTGGAGGGGACTTGCCTCCTGGGGTTTCCCGGTTACGTCACTTTGATATTCTAGCTAGCCTCATTGTGTACGTTGCTCTGCTTGCAGAGGTTATGGTACCCTCCAGCTTCGAGCGCTGAGGCTGGTGGCATTCCAATTTATTTGTGGTGTGTGGATTCGGGCAGGCATTGTTGTCTCCATCACCACGGGGTAGTGTGACTTGTGGGTGGGTCCATAGGGAGCACTACGGGAGTGAGGATAGAGGTGGCCACACTTAGTGGACTGCTGTAACGAGGGAGGCATATGGATTTCGGGCCGGTGTTAGTCGTTATCCTTGGCCGCTGGTAGTGAAACTTACGAAAGTTGTTCTCCGAGCGGGGACACTACGAGATTGAGGGAGGTGGTCTTGGTGGCCACAAGAGTAAAGGAAAGGGATTACTGTTGATGCATGCACTGTATTTCAATTGAAATGTTGTATTAAATGTTGTCTTAAGTGTGGAGTCATTCAAACTCCTGGGTCTGTCTCTACTTTCACTGTTTACTTTTACTTTACTTCCTGTACTATTTACACTATCCACTCCTATTTCTCTTGAAAGAGAAGTGATTGGTCACACACTTCTCACCCCGCTCCAATCCGTGGTTACCATCGAGGGTACACGGATTCAGTGACTGGTCTACGTTTTGGGAAGACGCACTGGGAGGGACCCACCCTTCCTAGTGGCAGTCGAGCATTGTAGACGTTCTGTTTCATTTTCCTTTACCTATACTTGGGACGCTTTGTATAGGGGGATATGGGACAGGAAACGAGTAAGCCCGCTAGGGGCTGGCTCGCGTGTGATTTAGTTGAAGATAGAGAAGGTGAAGAACTGGTTAAAAATGTTGCAAAGATTGCTAAAGTGTGTAAAATTGCTGTGCCTTCATGTGGTAGATTACAGCCAGAAAGCTGGCGTAGATTACTGAAAGAGAAGAAAGGCAAGCTTACAGATAATGATTTATTGCGTACTGCTGAAGCATGGTACAGAGTAGAAAGGCTATCCAGCAGGAGGGTTGGGTAGAGGAAGAGATAAATCATAAAGGGTTAAGAACTGTATGTATATCATAATAATAAATGTTGTGTTTTTTGCTTTGTAATGTAATTGTCCTTCTGTCTTGTTACTGTACAGCGTTGACATGATTAAATTCGTGCTGGCAGGCAGTCTCTCTCTTGTTCCACTCAAATCCCCCTCTGCTAAAACACCCCCCCCCGCCCCTCGCTTCTGTGAGACGCGGGGGGGAGGGGGCGGAAGGGGGTGGTGACATGCTTGAGATTTAGGTCTGTCTCTTCGGTGTTCTGTAGAGTTATTCAGAAGCTACTGATAAGATTTTTAGCAATGGAATTTTTGCTAGAAAATATTCTAATTGTGTATTTTGTTATCTCAATAGAAATTGATAGGATGGTTAGGGAGTGAATCTGATGCAGGAATAGAAGTTATTAAGTTAGTATATGTTTCTAGAGACAGCTTTGTGGGCTGTTAGATGTATAATATTCACAACTGTCTTATTTAATCCGTCAAGTCTGTCCACAGTTCAGATTTTCATTTTGCCGAACAGAATGTTACTTCCCATGAAACCCACGCCTCCAGAGAGACTTAGTATGCCCTAAAGGAAAATGGCCCCTAGAACAAAAGAAGGTTGTCCTTAAGTGCCTTCACTCTGCCCTTAGTGAGGTCATATCTGCCCATATATCGTGTCAATTCTGGCCATCCATGGCTGACGAGATCTACTCCTATCATGCTCATCCTATCTTAAGACATGCTGTCTTCTTTAATTCCCACATATTATGAACAAGAAAGTTACAATTACTAAAATAATCCTGCTAATGTTTCCCTATATCAGAAAAGTGTCTGTGACAAGTGATGGTTAATATGTAGAAAGGATATATATATACCGATTCACGTGTTAAGTAACAATATGTTTTAACTTTGTGTACAAAAAATTGATAACATGCTAAAAGAAATTTCTAATAAACAAAGATTTCTTGAACAAATGGTAATACAATTAAAGATTGGTCTCAAGATGTTTTGATCTAATTGAAAAGAACCAGAAAACATTATGAGCCTAACTACTAACAAATGGATAAGGGGGAGTGTGTTCCAATCTGTCTTTATTGGATAATGTTAACCACCAAGATTAAAGACTGACTAACATATTTTTTTAATGTAAGCCCAGATATTTTATTATTATATATGCATAGAAGTCGAGACTTTGGGCATTATAGTGTATTGATTCTAGATCTGTTACTAGCAACAAGTGCTTAGCCTTATGCCTATCCCACGCATGCTTAAACACTCCTTTACTGTGTTAACCTCTATCACTTCAGCTGGAAGGCTATTCCATGCATCCACTACCCTCTCAGTAATGTAATACTTCCTGATAGTATTTTTATATTTAAACCTTTGTCCCTCTATTTTTGAGACTATGTCCTCTTGTTATGGTAGTTTTCCTTCTTTTAAATATAGACTCCACTTTAACTGTGTGGATTCCCTTTGTGTATTTAAATGCTTTTATCATATTTCCCCTGTCTCGTCTTTCCACTAGGCTATACATGATAAGATCCTTTAACCTTTCCTGGTAAGTTTTATCCTACAATCCATGAACCAGTTTAGCAGCCCTTCTTTGAACTTTCTCTAAGGTATCCATGTCCTTCTAAGGATATGGTCTCCAGTACTGTATACAGTACTCCAAGTGAGGTCTCACCAGTGTTCTGTGCAATGGCATGAGAACTTCCCTCTTCCTACTGCTAATACCTCTCCCTATACAACCAAGCATTCTGCTAGCTTTTCCTGCTGTTCTATTACATTGTACATTGTCATTAACAGAGAGAAACTGGAAACCAGAAAGGATAAATTAATGTATAGCTAAATGTAAAGCTTAACAAAACCTCCATTATCTTTTTCATTTATCTCGCAGAAAAACAATGTTATTTGTCTATTTTGTAAGTTTTAATACATTATCAGTGAAGAGTAAAAAAAGTTTTATCCCTTTTGCGAGACATAAAATTGCGATAATGTATATTTGTGATGTAAGTAAGAGTTATATTTTATGATAGGTTGAAGAAAAAAAAAAAAAGAGAGAGTCAGGGATAGCGTCTGTCTCTACGAGCAAAAGTCTGGTGTGGGAGATGTAGTGGACTAGCCACTGCGGGATACCCACGGAGTGAAGCGTTCGAGGCCTGTACAGACAGATGTGCTTGTTAGCCTTTTATTATTTTTCTCTAGGGAAAGCATAGGGCCAGTTAACAGTTTTTGTACATGTGCTATTTGCAGCCTCCATTGCATTTCTACTTAATTCTGATTTCTGATGTATCCTCCACTGCTACATACCCACGCCTCCATATGGAGACCTGTCTGCTCCCTTACCTGCCCACCCCTGCCTACTCCTACTCCTACTCCTCCTCCTACTCCACCTTCTCCTCCTTCTACTTATCTCTCCTCCTCCTTCCCCTTCTCTTTCTCCTCTCCTCTACTCCACCTTCTCCTCCTCCTACTCCTCCCTCTACTTCACCTTCCACTCCTCCTATTCCTCCCTCCCACTCCACCTTCTCCTCCTCCTACTCCACCTTCTCCTCCTCCTACTCCTCCCTCCTCCTCTTATTCAATCCTACTCCTCCTATTCCTCCTTCTACTCCACCTTCTCCTCCCTCTACTCCACCTTCTCCTCCTCCTACTCCTCCCTCTACTTCACCTTCCACTCCTCCTATTCCTCCCTCCCACTCCACCTTCCCCTTCTCCTACTCCACCTTCTCCTCCTCCTACTCCTCCCTCTACTCCACCTTCTCCTCCTCCTACTCCTCCCTCTACTTCACCTTCTACTCCACCTTCTCCTCCCTCTACTCCACCTTCTCCTCCTCTTCTCCTCCTCCTACTTCACCTTCTCCACCTTCCTCCTCCCTCCTCCACCTTCTCCTCCCTCCTACTCCACCTTCTCCTCCTCCTACTCCTCCCTCCTCCTCTTATTCAATCCTACTCCTCCTATTATTCCTCCTTCTCTCCACCTTCTCCTCCCTCTACTCTCCACCTTCTCCTCCTCCTACTCCTCTCCCTCCTACTTCACCTTCCACTCCTCCTATTCCTCCCTCCCACTCCCACCTTCCCCTTCTCCTCTCCTCCCTCCTCCTCTTATTCAATCCTACTCCTCCTATTCCTCCTTCTACTCCACCTTCTCCTCCCTCTACTCCACCTTCTCCTCCTCCTACTCCTCCCTCTACTTCACCTTCTACTCCACCTTCTCCTCCCTCTACTCCACCTTCTCCTTCTCCTACTCCTCCCTCTACTTCACCTTCTACTCCTCCTACTCCTCCCTCCTACTCCACCTTTTCCTCCTCCTACTCCTCTCTCTACTCCACCTTGTCCCCTACCTGACAACATCACCATACAAAGGTGTCAAGTTCTTAATCCGTCCACTCTTCTTCCACTCCCTGAGGGGGGTATCCACTATGGGTTTATCATGGACAAAACCTATATTTTTCTCCTCACTGGAACCATCAAGAGGATGCATCCTGATTTAACCTTTTATAAAGAACAAAAACCTCTCTGTGAGGGTCCAGGATATGCCTTCTGTACCACATGGTACAAGCCGAACATCTCTCCTGAACCTTGCTATGAAGATGAACTCTATCACTGGGTGGAGGTGAAACTCACTGCTCACGACTTCTATTGTGATTCTGAAGGCAATAGCATGGTCTTGATCAAACTACCTTCAGAACTCAAGTATTTATACCGTCATTGGGATACTGCTATTCCACATGTCCCTGTTACCAAGTTGAAAACAAAATCATGGAATGATCTCGGGCCCATGGCGAAATTATGGGCCACCATGGATGACTCGAAGTTACAGGAAAATGGCATTGCCAAATATCCCACAACTGACCTACTTGAAGCATGGTCACGCCATTTCCTGGAAAATGACTTTAAAAGCCTGGTCATAGTAAACAACTATGACCCAGAGACTCCTCACGACTGTTTTAAACAGATGAAAATGGAGACCATACATCTACCAACGGTGCATGAGAATCCATTGACAAATCCTGATTTCACTCTGTTTGTGGATGGTTCAAGATATGCTGATGAAGAAGGAAAATACCACACAGGATATGCCGTAAACACAACAGATGAAGTTATCAAGTCATCATCTTTACCACCAGCAATGTCTGCGCAAGAAGCTGAATTACAAGCCCTGTCTTCAGCATGCAAAATCTCCGAAGGAAAACGTGCCAACATCTACACAGATTCAAGATATGCCCTAGGTGTGGCACACGACTTCGGCCTCATATGGAAGACAAGAGGATTTCTTACTACTGCCGGCACACCAGTCAAACACAGCTCTGCAATCAAAGAGCTACTGGATGCCCTCCTACTCCCTGAAGAAGTGGCCGTATTGAAAGTCAAGGCACATGGAAAGTTGGATACAGATGAAGCAAGGGGCAACCATCTGGCTGATCAGGCTGCTAAGCAAGCAGCAAGAAATTTGCAGGAAGTGGACGAAGAAGTGTCCGGTCAAGAAGAAGTTCCTGTTTTTACTTTACAGACCCTTCCTACTGATCTAAGGATTTTGCGGGAACAGCAAGCCGCAATTACCCCTGAAGAGATCCAGAAATGGAAGAAGAAAGGGGCTGTCTTAAAGGACGGAATATACTATAACAATTTCAAATTCTGCCTTCCAAAAAAACTTATACCCAGCAGTTGTCCAATGGGCACACGGACCAGCACATCTGTCAAAAGATTTAATGGCCGCCCTCATCCAGAAGTATTATGAAGCCCCTGGAATAACAACATTGATCACTAACTTCTGCAGGGTTTGTGCCATTTGCGCAAAATGCAATCCAGGGAAGCCAATCAAAGTGCCTACAAAACATCTGGCTAAGCCCATGTACCCATTCCAGAGAATTCAAATTGATCATATACAAATACCCAAGAGCGGGCCCCATGAATATGCACTAGTGATAGTGGACATGTGTCAGGGTTTCTCTGCTGTTTTAAACAGCAACCCTTTCTGTGTCAGTGAAAGAGTTTTCAGCTGCAATTACTATCAGCTCCTTTTGCATGTTGCCACGGTTACTCACCTGAGAGTAGTAATCAACCCTGCTGCTAATCAGTGCTGCCTATTTAAGCAGCAAATCCCAGAACCTCCTTGCCCTTGCGTGGTTTCAGGTTCCCCAGAAGTCTCCTTGTTCCTGTGTTTCCTGTTTGCTCCTGGTTCCTGACTCCGGCCTTGTTCCTGACTCCGCTGCTCTCCGTGCTCCTGATCCTGGCTTGTCTGACTACCCGCTCTGGTGACTGACCCCTGCTTGATTCCTGGACTTTGCTTTTGTTATTTATTTGTTATTTATTAATAAAGGTGTGTTTGCATCTAATTCTGTCTCTGTCTGGTTCCTGGTCCCTGACATTACGCAAGGGCCATGAATACAGATGGTACAGGCAAGACACCTATACCTAACCTACTTACCCGGTGGGACCAGCAGAACCACTATTTGGACCAGTATGCCCATCTGGATCCAGTACCCGGCCAGCCTGCGATTGCGGCCGTCTCTGCCTCACTTCCTTTTCTAGCACCGGTTGTAGCCCCCAAACCTGTAGCGGCTAGAGGAATGACTGGGTCTGTCCCGCTCCCTCAGTGTTTTGGGGGCAACCCAGCTCAGTGCAAAGAATTTATAAATCAGGTTAAAGGATACCTTGAAATCCTGCCCCAGGCATTTCCTACAGACAGTGACAAAGTTCACTTCATGATTTCTTTGCTGTCTGAAAAGGCCCTAGCTTGGGCAAAACCTCTCTGGGAGGCAGAGAGGCCTATTATTTACAATTACCCTGAATTTGTTGCGTCCTTTAAAAGGGTTTTTGATATTCCAGCTCGCTCCACCCCTACTGCCGAACTACTCATGTCTAATGCTCAGGGCACAAAAACTATTGTCGAGTATGCCAGTGAATTCCGTACCATGGCAGCAGAGGGTGGCTGGAACAACGAGACTCTCGTGGCTGCCTTTGCACAGGGCCTCTCCGATGTGTTTAAAAATGAGATTGCAGCCAGAGAATTACCTAAAGATCTCGAGGAACTGATATCAGTTGTCACCCTCATTGACATCAGACTCCGAGAGAGATCCTCATCCAGGGAGCGCCTGCGGAGGCCTCCTGTATATTTGCACCGAGCTTTTCTTGCCCACCCAAACCTCCCTCACCTCCCATGCCTCCTGGTCCTGAGTCCTCTCTCTGTGTGGAGCCAAGGCGGTTAGGCTTCTCACGCCTCTCGGTTGAGGAGAGAGCCTTTAGGAGGAGGGAGGGCCTGTGCCTATACTGCGGACACCACGGTCACATGTTAAAGTTTTGCCCGATTCGTCCGGCAAAGGGCCGCACCCAAGATACTGTCAGGGGCAGATCTTGGGTGGTCTTTCTGCAGACCCAAAGATATATGTGGGCAAACCCTTGGTGCCTATTATCCTCTCCTGGCCTGATTCATCCATTAAAACTCGGGCATTTCTTGATTCTGGGGCCGCAGGCTTGTTTATAGATTGTGCATTTGCATCAAAGCACTCTATACCCTTACAGCCTCGCGACTTTCCACTAGCCTTCGAAGCCATCGATGGCAGACCAATACAGCCAACCCACGTGACCCAAGAAACCGTGCCCATATCTCTGGCTGTAGGGGCTCTACATCATGAGACGATCCAATTCCAGGTCATTTCCTCTCCATATTACCAGGTTGTTTTGGGATACCCTTGGTTACAGAAGCATAACCCCATAATTGATTGGCGCAAAGCTGAGATATTATCATGGTCCCAGCAATGCACATTTTCCTGTCTCCAGAAACCGGTCAAAGTTTTGGGCACATGTTCTGCCTCTTCCTTACCCGCTGAGTACCAAGAATTCCAAGATGTATTTGATAAAGGTCAAGCCAGCGTTCTGCCACCGCACCGTCCGTATGACTGTGGTATCGAACTCCAACCTGGTGCCATTCTGTAGCGTTACTTACCTTAACCGGGGGCCGGTCGCGGTCCTCTCTTCAAGCCGCGCGCGGTCCTGCGGCTGCACGAGCCGCGCGCGGCTCATCCAACTACTTCGGATGGAGGGCGGGCAGTGACCGCGTGAGGCGGTCACGTGTCCCGCCTGAAACTAAGAGCGCGCCGCGAGTCTCGGGCGCGCTCTTAAAGGGACAGTGGGTGCCTAAATTGGAAAAGGCATCCCATTGGTCCCTGTCATGCCACACTCCCCATACACTTACCTTTTGGGGGCGTGGATATGACAGGGACCAATCAAATTAGATGTTTAGGTATTTATACTCACCTTCTTCCCTTTGTTCCTTGCCCTATCGTGGTTTCTGTTTCAGTTCCCTTTAGCGCTTGTAGTGTTCAGTTGTGTTTTCTCGTATTGACTTTGGCTTCGTATTCTGACTTCGTTTTCGCTTTATCCTTATCTGTACTGTTTGCCGGCTTGCTGTTTTCCGTGTACCAGACCCCGGCTTGTCCTAGTTTACGCTGTCTCTCTGTGCCCTTGACCTCGGTTTGTTCCTGGCTCTGTCTCCTCTCATATACGTCGAGTCCGGCCATTCTAAGGTCCGGTAGACGTATCTCTCCTCTGTATTTGCCTCTGTTTAGCTGGATCCTGCGTGTAGGGGTATATTCTCGTTACATTACGATAGGGCCATGGACCCCGCAGATTTAGCTCAACAGATGGCGTCCCATGAGGCAAGATTTGTAGAGCAGGATCACCGTATGGATCAAATAGCTCAGGCTCTCCAGACGCTCCTAGCTAGAACCGTTCCAGCAACTACACCTAACCCTCCTACGCCCCTTCTCCCTGAAGTATCTACTTTGCCTAATACTTCGGCCCATTTAACACCTCCTCCTAGGTATGGAGGGGACTCTAAGACTTGCAGAGGGTTTATTAATCAGATTGAATTTCACTTTGAAATGTATCCACGTTCATTTCCCACAGAGAGGTCTAAGGTTGGGTTCTTTATGCACCAACTTACCGATAAGGCACTTGAGTGGGCAAATCCTATTTGGGAAGCTAATGGGCCTATGGTACATGATTTCAACAGTTTTCTTACGGCTTTTCGTAGAACTTTTGACACAATGAAAAGGTCAAAGAATGCCGCGAGAGCATTAATGAGAATTAAACAGGGTTCTAGGTCTGTGGCTGATTATGCTATTCAGTTTCGCACTCTTGCTTCGCAGGTAGATTGGACCAACAATGGGTTAACTACTGCCTTTATGGAAGGTTTGTCAGATACGATATTGGATGAGGTAGCAGCTAAGGAGCTTCCTATTGCCTTAGAGGACCTTATCGATTACCTCATTGATATTGATAATAGAATTCGTGACAGGCTCTATACCAAGAACAGGAATAGACGTTTTGTTACACCCATTAACCCCAGAGTTAATATACCAGAGAGTGTTAAAGTGTCTGAGGAGGAACCTATGCAATTAGGGGTTGCCAAACTCTCTGATACTGAGAAATTACATAGGAGAAGGGAGGGACTCTGCCTATACTGTGGTAGGAGAGACCATATGGTAAAGGAATGTCCTTTACTCCCGGAAAACTCTCGCACCTAAGACCTTATAGGGGACTGGCCTTGGGTGTGATATCTAAGTCTCCTAAATTGCCTCCTAACCGCTTGCTTCTCCCGGTTTCTTTATAAAAGGGAGGCTGAGAAATTACCGCCTCACAGACCCTATGATTGCGCTATTGACTTGTTGCCTGGCACTATACCTCCAAAGGGCAGGGTGTACCCCTTATCGGTTCAAGAAAACCGTGTTATGGAGGAGTACATCAAGGAATCATTAGAAAAAGGGTTTATTAGGAGATCCTCTTCTCCAGCTGGAGCAGGGTTCTTCTTTGTATCGAAGAAAGAAGGTGATTTAAGACCGTGTATAGATTATAGAGGTCTAAACAAAATCACTATCAAAAATGCATACCCTATACCTTTGATTACAGAATTATTTGACAGGCTGAAACATGCCACTGTGTTCACTAAATTAGACCTTAGGAATGCATACAATTTGATACGTATAAAGGAAAATCACGAATGGAAGACTGCATTCAACACTAGATCCGGTCATTACGAATACACTGTTATGCCATTTGGGCTTTGCAATGCCCCAGCAGTATTCCAAGAATTTATTAATGATGTATTGAGAGATTTTATTCACACATTTGTTATCGTATACTTGGACGACATTTTAATATATTCTGCAGATATACACACTCATCACAGACATGTTACGACAGTTTTGAAGACCCTTCTTGCTAATGGTCTTTATTGCAAGCTAGAAAAATGTCTGTTTGACCAAACCGAAGTCCAGTTCTTGGGGTATTTGATTTCCGCTAAAGGTTTTCGTATGGATCCCCAGAAGCTAGCTGCTGTAATAGAATGGCCTCTACCGCAAGGTCTGAAAGCTATTCAGCGTTTTCTTGGGTTCTCCAATTATTATAGACGTTTTATCAAAGGTTTCTCGTCCATTGTAGCACCTATTACCCGTATGACTAAAAAGGATGGCAATACTCGTGTTTGGTCTACCGAGGCACTTCAGGCTTTTGAATTTCTTAAAACTACGTTCGCCTCTGCACCTATTTTACAGCATCCTGTCCCCTCACTGCCCTATATACTTGAAGTTGATGCTTCGGATATTGGGGTAGGTGCTGTCTTGTCCCAAAGAGAGTCGCCTGAGAAGCCATTGCATCCATGCGGCTTCTTTTCTAAACAAATGTCCAAAGCAGAGAAGAATTATGATGTGGGTAATCGTGAACTCCTTGCTATTATTTTAGCACTTAAAGAGTGGAGACATTTGTTAGAGGGAACTAAGGATCCTATCCTCATTTTTACGGATCACAAGAACCTATCCTATCTTAGCGAAGCCAAAAGATTGTCTTCCAGGCAGGCTAGGTGGTCACTATTTTTGTCCCGTTTCAATTTTATTATCACCTATAGGCCAGGTGATCGCAACACTAAAGCAGACGCTCTGTCCACACAGTTCGAAACTACTGACAAACAGGAGATTGATGTTACTCCTGTCATTCCCCCAGACAGGATAATAGCTACTACTATTTTGTCTATTTCCTCGTCCCTCTTGCAGACCATACAAGCGAAACAAAGCATGGCACCTAGCGAGAGGCCTAATGATAAACTGTTCGTTGATGTTCCGGAGAGACGGGATATCATGTCATTATATCATGATACTAAGACCGCTGGACATCCTGGTATTTCCAAAACGGTGTCAGCTGTTTCTCGGTATTTTTGGTGGGATTCCTTACGAAAGGATGTCACCGACTATATAAGTGCTTGTACTACTTGTGCCTGTATGAAATCCTCCCGTAGAGTTCCTTGTGGGCTGTTGCATCCGCTACCCGTTCCCGAGAGACCTTGGTCTAACCTGTCCATGGATTTTATTGTTGAATTACCCCCTTCAAATGGTAACACAGTGATCCTGATGATAGTGGATCGGTTCTCCAAAATGGCTCACTTCGTGTCTCTTCGCAAGTTGCCCACGTCCAAGGAACTGGCTCATATCTTCGCTAGAGAAGTATTTCGATTACATGGGATTCCCGTATCTATTGTATCCGATAGGGGTAGCCAATTTATTTCCAGGTTCTGGAGGGCCTTTTGTTCAGAAATGGGCATTTCTCTCTCATTTTCTTCCGCTTATCATCCCCAGTCTAATGGGGCTGCTGAACGTGCCAACCAGTCTCTGGAGCAATACCTCCGTTGTTTTGTGTCTCACCATCGGGACAATTGGTCTGACCTGCTTCCTTGGGCTGAATTTGCTCGGAATAACGCCACTCATGATTCTTCCGGCAAGACCCCTTTTTACGTTGTCTATGGCCAGCATCCCGCTGTTCTTCCGGCTGCATTCTCCTCACAGGGCATGCCAGTTCTGGATGAGCATTTGGCTGGTTTGCGTAATACTTGGGAGCAGGTTCAGCGTTCTTTGGTGGACTCTGCTACTCGCCAGAAGGCTCAGGCTGACAAGCATCGCAGAGCAGCTCCGTCCTATGTTGTGGGGGACAGGGTTTTGCTTTCCACGCTGAATATTCGTCTCCGGGTGCCTTCTATGAAATTGGCTCCCCGCTTCATTGGACCTTATCGTATTATACATAAGGTTAATCCTGTTTCTTATGCCTTAGGTCTGCCTAAGAATCTACGTATTCCTAATGTTTTTCACACCTCATTGTTGAAACCTTTCGTACGCAACCGCTATACCCGGCATACTCCTCCTCCCCCTCCTATCTCGTGGAGGGTCATGAGGAGTTTGAAGTGTCTGCTGTTCTTGACTCTCGTTTCCTTAGGGGTCGACTTCAGTACTTGGTACATTGGAAGGGTTATGGGCCTGAGGAGCACAGTTGGATTTCAGCTGATGCTGTCCATGCTCCCCATCTTGTGCGCTCTTTCCATTCTCGTTTTCCTGCCAGGCCTGGTCCTACCCGCCCGGGGGGCGTGTCCTCAGGGGGGGGTACTGTAGCGTTACTTACCTTAACCGGGGGCCGGTCGCGGTCCTCTCTTCAAGCCGCGTGCGGTCCTGCGGCTCATCCAACTACTTCGGATGGAGGGCGGGCAGTGACCGCGTGAGGCGGCCACGTGTCCCGCCTGAAACTAAGAGCGCGCCGCGAGTCTCGGGCGCGCTCTTAAAGGGACAGTGGGTGCCTAAATTGGAAAAGGCATCCCATTGGTCCCTGTCATGCCACACTCCCCATACACTTACCTTTTGGGGGCGTGGATGTGACAGGGACCAATCAAATGAGATGTTTAGGTATTTATACTCACCTTCTTCCCTTTGTTCCTTGCCCTATCGTGGTTTCTGTTTCAGTTCCCTTTAGCGCTTGTGGTGTTCAGTTGTGTTTTTTCGTATTGACTTTGGCTTCGTATTCTGACTTCGTTTTCGCTTTATCCTTATCTGTACTGTTTGCCGGTTTGCTGTTTTCCGTGTACCAGACCCCGGCTTGTCCTAGTTTACGCTGTCTCTCTGTGCCCTTGACCTCGGTTTGTTCCTGGCTCTGTCTCCTCTCATATACGTCGAGTCCGGCCATTCTAAGGTCCGGTAGACGTATCTCTCCTCTGTATTTGCCTCTGTTTAGCTGGATCCTGCGTGTAGGGGTATATTCTCGTTACACATTCCTCCCCGTGGCCGGATTTATCCACTGTCTGTAGCAGAGAATCGAGCCATGGAGGAGTATGTTACCGATGCACTTGCTAAGGGATTTATTCGGAAGTCATCTTCTCCTGCCGGGGCCGGCTTTTTCTTTGTGAAAAAAAAAGATGGCGAGTTGAGACCCTGTATCGACTATAGGGGTCTCAATCGCATTACTATTAAGAATGCCTACCCCATTCCATTGATCACGGAGTTATTTGACCGCCTTAAGGGAGCAACGGTCTTCACTAAACTTGATCTGAGAGGGGCATATAATCTCGTCCGGATAAAAAAGGACCACGAATGGAAAACCGCATTTAACACCAGGAGCGGCCATTACGAATACCTAGTAATGCCCTTTGGTCTTTGCAATGCTCCGGCGGTTTTCCAAGAATTTATAAACGACGTCCTGCGAGATATGCTGCAGCAATGTGTGGTGGTTTATCTCGATGATATTCTTATCCATTCCACATCTCTCGAGAACCATCACGCAGACGTTTCTCGTGTTCTACAGAGACTTAGAGAAAATAATCTGTACTGCAAATTGGAGAAATGTGAGTTTAACTGCAAACAGGTCACATTCTTGGGATATGTTATCTCAGATGCTGGATTCTCTATGGATCCAGAGAAACTTTCGGCTGTACTAAAATGGCCTCGACCTATGGGTCTTCGCTCTATACAACGTTTTCTGGGCTTCGCCAATTATTATCGGAAGTTCATACGCAACTTTTCTTCCTTGGTTAAACCTCTCACGGACATGACCAGGAGAGATGCTGATCCACAGCATTGGTCACAGGAAGCCATTACTGCCTTTGAGTCTCTCAAAGTCGCCTTTGCTGCTGCTCCTATACTGGCACACCCTAACCCTGCTTTACCATTCATTCTGGAAGTCGATGCGTCTGAGACAGGAGTAGGCGCCCTCCTGTCTCAACGTCCTAACCCTGAGAGCTCCAGGCATCCGTGCGGGTATTTCTCGAGGAAATTGAACCCGGCAGAATGCAATTACCAGATTGGTGATAGAGAACTTCTAGCCATAATTTTAGCTCTCAAAGAATGGAGGCACCTTCTTGAAGGTACTTCAGTGCCAATCCTCATCCTCACAGACCACAAGAATCTTACATATCTTTCCGAGGCTAAGCGGCTTTCCCCCCGGCAAGCTAGATGGGCTCTTTTCCTATCAAGATTCAACTATGTGGTTTCTTACTTGCCGGTACTAAAAACATTCGGGCTGATGCCTTGTCTCGACAGTTCTCCCCTCCATCCAGAGAGGAGATAACCCCTACTCCTGTGATTCCTCCGGACCATATACTGGCAACCATCCGCACTAGCCTCACATCACCCCTAGGCGAGGAGATTCTGGCTGCACAAATTAATGCTCCTCCAGAGAAACCTAATGGCCATTGTTTTGTACCGATTAACCTCCGTACTAAACTATTAAGTACATACCACGACTCCAAAGCAGCTGGACATCCAGGCAAAAACCAGTTAATTTGGTCCGTCTCCCGGCAATTTTGGTGGCCTAGTCTCCGTTCGGATGTCACCGCTTTTGTAGCTGCCTGTCCTGTCTGCGCTCAAAATAAAACCCCACGACGCCCTCCAGTGGGTCTCCTGCAAACAATACCTAATGGTGAACGACCCTGGACCCACTTGTCCATGGATTTTATCGTAGATCTTCCGGTCTCCCATGGCAATACAGTCGTTCTCATGGTTGTTGACCGATTCTCGAAGATGTCACATTGCATTCCCTTGAAAAAACTACCTACTTCCCAGGAACTTGCAACAATTTTTGCTCGGGAGGTCTTTCGTTTGCATGGGTTACCTAAAGTGATAGTCTCAGATAGGGGTAGCCAGTTCGTGTGCAGATTTTGGAGAGCCTTTTGTACACAAATGGGAATTCAGCTTTCCTTCTCCTCGGCCTACCACCCGCAATCCAATGGTGCAGCAGAACGAGCTAACCAAACACTGGAACAGTTTCTGCGTTGCTACATTTCTGACCACCAGAACAACTGGTCTGATCTGCTACCCTGGGCGGAGTTTGCCCACAATAGTGCGATTAATGCCTCTTCCCGGCTATCCCCATTCTTGGCGAACTATGGGTTTCAACCGTCCATGTTGCCTGATACGTTTTTGCCACAGGGGATACCGGCATTGGAGGAACATCTCAGGGAACTCCGTTCCACTTGGGTGCAGGTTCAGAACTCTTTGCAACGCGCAATGCAGAAATACAAACTCCAGGCCGACCGCAGACGCCTTCCTGCTCCTACCTATCAGGTCGGAGAGAGGGTCTGGCTGTCTTCTCGCAACCTACGCCTCCGTGTTCCCTCACAAAAACTGGCACCCCGATACGTTGGGCCATTTCGTATTCTTCGAAGGGTTAACCCTGTAGCTTACGCACTTGACCTCCCTGCTAACATGCGCATCTCAAATGTTTTCCATGTTTCCCTCTTGAAACCGTTGGTTTGTAATCGCTACACCACCTCAGTGCCACGTCCACGTCCTGTTCTGGTTGACAATCATGAGGAATATGAAATACACAGCATCATTGACTCACGAGTCTTCAGAGGACAGATCCAATACTTGGTGCACTGGAAAGGATACGGTCCAGAGGAACGCTCCTGGGTTCCAGCCTCTGATGTCCATGCACCATCCCTCCTTCGTTCCTTTCATGCCCGCTTCCCCATGAAGCCCGGACCCACCAGCAGAGATGGGGGGAGTCGTTGAGGGGGAGGTACTGTCAGGGTTTCTCTGCTGTTTTAAACAGCAACCCTTTCTGTGTCAGTGAAAGAGTTTTCAGCTGCAATTACTATCAGCTCCTTTTGCATGTTGCCACGGTTACTCACCTGAGAGTAGTAATCAACCCTGCTGCTAATCAGTGCTGCCTATTTAAGCAGCAAATCCCAGAACCTCCTTGCCCTTGCGTGGTTTCCTGTTCCCCAGAAGTCTCCTTGTTCCTGTGTTTCCTGTTTGCTCCTGGTTCCTGACTCCGGCCTTGTTCCTGACTCCGCTGCTCTCCGTGCTCCTGATCCTGGCTTGTCTGACTACCCGCTCTGGTGACTGACCCCTGCTTGATTCCTGGACTTTGCTTTTGTTATTTATTTGTTATTTATTAATAAAGGTGTGTTTGCATCTAGTTCTGTCTCTGTCTGGTTCCTGGTCCCTGACAACATGTTCTCAGGCTGGCCAGAAGCCTACCCAGTAGCCAATATCACTGCCAAAACAACAGCAAAACGTCTACTTACAGATGTTGTATGTAGGTTTGGACTTCCAGAAGTTATTGAAAGTGACCAGGGCCCAGCCTTTACAGCAACAGTGACTAAAGAGATTTGGACTGCTCTGGGGGTGACCCTAGCCTTTCACACCCCTTACCACCCACAAAGTAGTGGGAAAGTGGAACGCATGAACGCCACCTTAAAAGCCAGAATGCTTAAAATGTCACAAGAAACAAAGATGCCCTGGCCAGAAAGTCTACCAATAGCTCTATTTAGTGTTAGGCACACACCTGGAGGGAAGCATTCACTATCCCCATACGAGATTCTATTTGGGACCGCACCCAGACTAGATTGTTATTATCCACAACAGTTACAGCTTCAATCTGATGTTTTAGTAGACTATGTAATTGAACTTGCAAGTGCCTTGAACAAAATACATGCCCAAGTTTTCTCTTCAATTCCAGATCCCGATTTGGATACAGGTACCCATAGCCTGCTTCCTGGAGATTGGGTTCTGGTCAAGAAGTTTGTGCGAAAACATACCTTGGAACCAAGATTTGACGGGCCATTCCAAGTTCTCCTAATCACCGCAACCTCCGTCAAATTGGCCGGCCGGCCACATTGGATCCACGCTTCCCATTGTAAGAAAGTACTTGCCCCAGAGGAAGCTAGTACCACACCACCATGTACCTCTGGTACAGTATCTTCTTAATCAGCTTAATTAAAGCTCAACAAGTAGCCATCACTAAAGATGCTAGTGGGTACACCTTCTGGTATAATTCATCATGTACCCGTGTGGCTACTTATACTTTTGACTACTGTGACATCGTAGAATGCCCATTCCCCACGTCACCGATTCAGAATATCTATAGAGATATCCCTCATTCAAAAGACCCCTATGTTTGTGTAGTTGACAAACAATGGGGGCACAACTGTAACCATTGGGGGGCGGCGGGATGGAATGCCGGGCCTGCCTGGGGTTACAAACCAAAAAGTG
>OW240922.1:19340451-19366433 GCA_933207985.1 Pelobates cultripes | reverse complement strand
AAATTTGTTATCGCTCTCACTCTCTCATACTGGTCACTGGAAGTTCAACATGGCACTTCATGGCAAAGAACTCTGAGGATCTGAAAATAAAAGAATTGTTGCTCTACATAAAGATGGCCTCGACTATAAGAAGATTGCCAAAACCCTGAAACTGAGCTGCAGCACGGTAGGCAAGACCATGCAGTGGTTTCACAGGACAGTTTCCACTCATAACAGGCCGTGCCATGGTCGATCAAACTAGTTGAGTGCACATGCTCAGCGTAATATCCAGAGGTTGTCTTTGGGAAATAGACGTATGAGTGCTGCCAGCATTACTGCAGATGTTGAATGGGTGGGGGGTCAGCCTGTCAGTGCTCAGACCATACGCCGCACACTGCATCAAATTGGTCTGCGTTGCTGTCATCCCAGGGAAGCCTCTTTTAAAGATGATGCACAGGAAAGCCTGCAAACAGTTTGCTGAAGACAAGCAGACTAAGGATATGGATTACTGGAACCATGTCCTGTGGTCCAATGAGGCATAGATAAACTTATTTGGTTCAGATGGTGTCAAGCGTGTGTGGCGGCAACCAGGTGAGGCGTACAAAGACAAGTGTGTCTTGCCTACAGTCAAGCATGATGGTGGGAGTGTCATGGTTTGGGCCTGCATGAGTGCTGCCAGCACTGGGGAGCTACAGTTCATTGAGGGAACCATGAATTCCAACATGAACTGTGACATACTGAAGCAGAGCATGATCCCCTCCCTTCAGAGACTGGGCCGCAGGGCAGTATTCCAACATGATAACGATAACGACCCCCAAACACACCTCCAAGACGACCACTGCCTTGATAAAAAAAGCTGAAGGTAAAAGTGATGGATTGGCCAAGCATGTCTCCAAACCTAAACCCTATTGAGCATCTGTGGGGCATCCTCAAACGGAAGGTGGGGGAGCAAAAGGTCTCTAATTTCCACCAGCTCCATGATGTCATCATGGAGGTGTGGAAGAGGACTCCAGTAGCAACCTGGAAAGCTCTGCTGAACTCAATGCCCATGAGGGCTAAGGCAGTACTGAAAAATAATGGTGGCCACACAAAATATGGACACTTTGGGCCCAATTTGGACATTTCCACTTAGGGGTGTACTCACTTTTGTTGCCAACGGTTTAGAAATTAATGGCTGTGTGAGTTATTTTGAGGGGACAGCAAATTTACACTGTTATACAGGCTGTACACTTACTACATTGTACCAGAGTGTCATTTCTTCAGTGTTGTCACATGAAAATATATAATAAAATATTTACAAATATGTGAGGGGTGTACTCATGTTTGTGAGATACTGTACATACTTTTTTTTAAATACCAGCTTGGTTTTGTTGTACTGCTCCACATGTTCATGGTTGCACTTTCTCCAAGATTGGATATACATAATACCATGATGGTTTCTCAGAATGTAAACCTGACCTTTAGGTATTTGTATTGTAAACATTGCATACACGCTGAACACAGGGCTGATGGAGCTGCAGCTCCAGGGCCAGGCCCAGGCCCATGGAATAGGCCCATTTAAAAAAAAAATATAATAATAATTCTACACACTGCTCTTAGGTGTGCCACCTGACTGGTATCTTAAGGCTGTCTGGCCGTGACAGTATTGCAGAGACAGACTACAGCTCAGGTATGTGAAGGATGGGGGGAAAGGCAGCATGGAGACATGGGGAAACTGAGACAATAGGGAACACTGGGAGACGTGGGGACACTGAGACACTTGGGGACACTGTGAGACATGGGGACACTGTGAGACACTAGGGGACACTGTGAGACATGGGGATGCTGAGACAGATTGGGACACAGAGACACTAGGGGCACAGTGTCCCCATGTCTCCCAGCCAGTGTCTCTAGTGTCTCAGTGTCCCCATGGCTCCCAGAGTCCCCTAGTCTCCCAGTGTCTGTGTCCCCATGTCTCCCAGTATCCCCATGTCACCCAGTGTCCCTAAATGACTCTGTCCACATGTCTCCAAGTGTCCCCATGTCCATGTCCACAAGTGCCCACATGTCTCCCAGCCAGTGTCTCAGTGTCCCCATGTCTCCCATGTGTCCCTATGTCTCCCAGCCAGTGTCCCTAGGGTCTGTGTCCCCGTGTCTCCCAGTGTCCCCATGTCTCCCAGTGTCCCCTTGTCTATGTCCATAAGTGCCCCCATGTCTCCCAGTGTCCCCAAATGTCTGTGTCCCCATGCCTCCCAGCCAGTGTCCTTAGTGTCTCAGTGTTCCCATATCTCTCAGTGTCCCTAGTGTCTTAGTTTCCCCAAATGTCTGTGTCCCCATGTCTTCCAGTGTCTGTGTCTCCATGTCTCTGTGTCCCCTAGTATCCTAGTGATATGGGACACACTGAGACAAAAGGACACTGGGAGAAATGGGGACACAGACACTGGGAGAGTAGGGGACTGGGCGACATGGGGACACTGACACTGTGATACATAAGGACACTGATGCCAGGATGTCCTTCCAATTTTTTTGGACAGACATGCCCTCTTTTTGGGCATGTTCGCCCCTTTCGGCAGTTCTGGTCACATGATTTGCGTCAGTGGCACACCCGTTTACCCCACCCATTTACTTCCAGCTTCACTGGACACTGCTGTTAGGGGGTATGGATTAACTTGAAAGATGAAAGCATAAATTAGAAAGAGATTAGCATAGAACAGTGATGGCGAACCAATAGCACGCGTGCCACAGATGGCACACTGGGCCCTTTCTGTGGGCATGCGGCCATAGGTTGCCGAGAGGTGGGAGACAGCTGGCGAGAGTCGGCATTAATGCAGAGTAGGCATCTGCCTGCTCAAAATGGCAGGCGCCTACTCTGCTTCTGCTTCTGAGGACATGGATGCAGCCGGCAAGGGGAGGGATCTGACAAGCAGATTGATCCCCCCACGAGCAGGCTGTGGGGAGCGTTGCCATGGGAACATTGCGCGGGAGGACAGGAGAGCTGAAGCTGAGGAGAGCTGAAGCTGAGGCATACAGCTACTTACCACCACCAACTGCCCCCCCCTCCTCCTTCACCAAAGGTAAGAAGAAGGGAGGGGGGATTAATAAAAAAAATATATTTTTAATGATTATTAAAAATAAAATTAAAAAAATTCTACCCTTTACACACAGCACCCCCACTTACACACAGCACCCCACACCCACTCTCACACAGCAACCCCCCACTCACACACAGTACCTCCCACTCACATAACACCCCCCAACCACTCACACACAACACCCTCCACTCACATAACACCCCCCCACCCACTCACACACAGCACCTCTACTCACACAGCCCTCACACACAAACACATACACTGCACCCCTCAATGCAGTCTGTGTGTGTGTACTCAGCGGTCTGTGTGTATGTACTCAGTGGTCTGTGTGTGTGTACTCAGCGGTCTGTGTATGTGTACTCAGCGGTCTCTGTGTGTGTGTGTACTCAGCAGTCTGTCTGTGTGTGTACTCAGCGGTCAGTCTGTGTGTGTACTCAGCGGTCAGTCTGTGTGTGTGTATTCAGCAGGCAGTGTGTACTCAGCTTTGTGTGTGTGTGTGTGTATTCAGCAGTCTGTCTGTGTGTGTATTCAGCATACTGTGTGTGTGTATTCAGCAGACTATGTGTGTGTACTCAGCAGACTGTCTGTGTGTACTCAGCATTCTGTCTGTGTGTACTCAGTAGGCATGTGCATGGCACTTCGGCAATTCGGCACTTCGACACTTCAGGTACTTCACCACTTCGGAACTTCAGCAACTTCGGTACTTTGGAACTTAGACACTTCGGAACTTCACCACTTCGCCACTACGGAACTTCAGAACTCCGGCATTTCGGGACTTCTCTTGCAGCCGCTTGGTAGATAACTCCCTAATTCCCACGGTAAAAATTACTTAGTATTAGTAAATTTTGCCCCTACTCGCTATACCGCGGGTAGGGGCATGTCTATTAAACCCCTGAGTGGCAGGTGGGGGCCTTAAAGTAAAAAAAGGGGGAAAGACCTATCCCCCCCACCGGCCCCCACCCCTGAGTGGCGGGTGGGGTCCCTAAATAAAAATGGGGGGGACCTAATGTCCTGCCCCCCGGCCCCAACCCCTGAGTGGTGGGTGGGGCCCTAATGTCCTGCCCCCTGGCCCCCACCCCTGAGCGTGTCCTCCCCCCTCTCCAGGTGACTAGGGGTCCCCAAACCCCTAGTCACTCCCTCCCCCCAAAAAATGAAGGACGGGGCAAGGCTTTATAAGCCTTACCCCATCCTGCAGAGCTCAGTCTGCGCGGAGCCCTCGCCGGGTGAAGATGGAAAATTTTTTTTGCGCTCGGGTTTTTGTTTTTTTTATTGCGTCGGTTATTAGGGATTTTTATTTGGCCTTTTTTGGGGCTGAAAAAAGAAGATTTTAGAAGAAAGAAAACACCAAATGGTAAGTTTATTTTTATTCTTACAGGCACTTAGTTAAAGGTCCCCCCCTTATTATTTTTAGGATGAGGGGGGTAGGTAGGGGTCTGGGGACCCCTAGTCACCTGGGTGGGGGGAGGGGGTTAAATTTGTATTTAGGGCCCCCACCTGCCGCTCAGGGGTGGGGGCCAGGAGGGAGGACATTAGGTCCCACCCAATTTGTATTTAGGGCCCTCACCCAATGCTCAGGGGTGGGTATCAGGGGGGAGGACATTAGGTCCCCCCCTTATTCTTGTTTAGGGCCCTCACCCACCGCTCAGGGGTGGGGGCCAGGGGGGAGGACATTAGGTCCCCCCTTATTCTAGTTTAGGGTCCCCACCCACTGCTCAGGTGGGGAGGACAATAGGTCCTCCCCCCTTTTCACTTTAGGGCCCCCAGTCGTCTCTCAAGGGTTGGGGCTGGGGGGGAATAGGTTCCCCCCTTTAGTTTAAAAGCCCCCACTTGCACGTCGCGGGTGGGGGCTCAGGAGGGGGACCTTTTTTTTGTTTTTGTTTTTTTAGCAGTGAGCAGCCTCAGGCTGCTCACTGTTTAATTGACATGCCTCTACTCGCAATATAGCGAGTAGGGGCAGAATTTACTAATACTAAGTAATCTTTACTTAGTATTAGTAAATTTGGCTGAAAGACCAATTCAGGTCTTTCAGCCTTTTAGAAGATAGCTCCCTAATACCGTGGGAATTACGGAGTTATCTACTCATTCATTCCTGTCATTACATTGACTGGCCAAGTAACTTACATTTTATATGAATGTATGTTACTTGATTGTTGTAAGTGTTGCAAATGCGTACAGATGAATCCTGGCTTTGTTTGTATATTTTTATTTAAAATTGTATACATTGTAACATTCTTCTTCTTTCACTGGGTAAGTATATTAGTACTTAGGCAATACTGTGCTTCGGAACTTCGGCACTTTGACATCTCCGAACTTCGGTAATTTTGGAACTTCAGCAATTCGGACATTCGGACGCCGCCCCCTCATCTTTTATTTTACATACAAGTGGAACCACAAAAATGTCCGAGGACCTTGCCCATGTACACAGAACTTTAAAGACGACAGTGAGGATCCTTAGGTTGGACCTTCTTTTATATTTGCTTCCATCATTGGAATTGGACAGTGTCTATTTATTTACAATTTACTGTGGCGCCGCACGGGTGTTTTTTTTTTTCTTGTACTAAAAGAGTTTGTACTTTAAAGGGTTGCTGCCTGTTGGTTAACCAGTGCTGTCTCATCTTCTTATCTTTTATACCTGCCAACAGGACTGTGACAATGGGTCTGCCAAGGGGACCCTCAGGATCCAGAAGCAATGATGTGCCTTATTGAGAGATATTTGGTCGCCAAGGAGCCACACAATATTGATCCTCATCAGAAGTCCCGACCGGCTAACAACCGGATAAGCAGGAAAGTGGTAAACAAAGAACAAAACTTTGTACCGAACCTTGGACCATATGACCAGGGTGGCAGAAAGGCCCCACCGCCGAGGTCCTAGGGGCTTCAGCCGTTATGGCGTTCTGTGCTGCCGCAACGGCTTTAAAGCCCTTTAAATGCGGGATGGCATAGAACGGCGTTAAGAGGTTAAAAGACTGCATGTTTGTGCCCAAGAGGACCATGCTACCTGCAGACAAGGATCACAATATGGTGGCGAATGCGGGCACAGTAGCACATTAAGGGGCCGGGTGTGTGCCAGTCACCCGTCAGTCTGCTTATTGAGGACTCTTAATTTTGAAGACCTGTTAAGCAAATAAATAGCACGGCACCTTTAAGACTGTTATCTGCCTAACGCTAAAATGGAGGAACTGGTGAAAGCTCTGGTACAGGCAACCGCTGTACAACAGGAAACAAATCGTTTACTGGCTACACAGGTTGAGAACCTGAAGGAAGCCCAGCAAATAGAGCTGCCCTTACTGAGGTGTTGCAGAGAGTAATATTGCCATCTGCAGAGAGCCCCCCTGGAGAAAGGGGATCCCGTATGCGTGCCACTGACTTCCTGCATAAGATGACAGAGGTAGATGATGCGGAGTCTTATCTCACCACTTTTGAGAGGGTTGCTGCCCGGGAAAGATGGCCATTGGACCAGTGGGTGGGGCTTCTAGCTCCATGCCTGAGTGGGGAGTGCCAGAAAACTCATGAAGACTTACCTTCTGACCAGACCCAGGATTACAAGCAATTTAAAGCGGAAATTCTAAAGCACATAGGCGTAACACTAGCCATTAGAGTCCAAAGGATTCATAATTGGACATACGACGTGAGTAAACCTACCAGAGCCCAGATCAGGGCCGGCGCTACCTGTTAGGCGGACTAGGCAGCCACCTAGGGCACCCCTTGGGAAGGGGTGCCGCCAGGAGCGCTGTTCCCCCTCATGCTGCAGCCGCCCGAGCGCTCTGTAGAGAGCCTCAGGCGGCTGCAGCTTTGCCCGCCTGGGCACAGCCTGAGTTGAGCGGCTGACAGGAGGGAAGCGCTCAGCGCTCCCTCCTGTTACTCCCTCACTGTAGCGTGGCCGAGCCCTCTATGGTCCGCGGGTACAGGGAGCATCTGTCTCCTGTACCCGGCCGGACTAACAGGAAGTGCACACTCAGTGTGCGCTTCCTTTTAGTCGGCGGTACAAACTCCCTGTACCCACGGACCCTTCCCAGAGCTTTCGACTGCCTCCCAACACCTAGGAGGTAAGAGTAAAATGACATGGAAGGGAATAGAATTTAAAGAGGTGGGAATAAATTGAAAGGGGAATAAAGTGACAGGGGAGGTGGGGAATAAATTGAAGGGGAATAAATTGAAAGGGGGGGAATAAATTGACAGGGAGGGGGGAATAAATTGACAGGGAGGGTGGGGAATAAATTGAAAGGGGGGAATAAATTGGCCAGGGGGAATAAGTGACAGGGAGGGGAATTGGAGGGGGAATGAGAGTGGGGAGGGGAGAAGAGAGGGACAAGCAGGGGAGAAGAGAGGGACAAGGGAGGGGGGAGAAGAGAGGGACAAGGGGGGGAGAAGAGAGTGACAAGGGAGGGAAAGGGGGGAGAAGAGAGTGACAAGGGAGGGGGGAGAGATTGACATCCATCACACACACACACACAATGCACCACTTACACACAATCTCCTAGAACATTGATTTTTGTGACCACAGTTACAAACAGCCTCCAGAGAGCCTGTTCTGCACCAGACCAGTGGAGCCAGACTGCAGCTAGAGCCCATCATCATCCTCATCTGGTTGTAAGTAGGCAATCTAGTATATTATTTGTGGCACTAATCTCTAATTTACCTCACATTAAAAATACTATAGTCCCCAGAACCACTTCAGCTTAATGTAGTGGTTCTGGTGTCTAAAGCCTGTACCTGCAGGCCTTTTATTGTAAACACGGCGGCACTGCAGCACTGGCGTTAGTTAACATGGTAGATCATATGGGTGGGGCATTGTGATGTCACATGGGGGGGCGGCAAACTTTACTTTTGCCTAGGGCGGCAAAAATCCTTGCACTGGCCCTGGCCCAGATGTATGGATTGCTCAGGGTCGCCCAGAAATGGCTGGAGCCAGAGCGCAACCCTGCTACTAAGATAGTGGAGATGGTTGTTATGGACCGTTTTCTCAGACACCTGCCAACAGGTGTTTTTTACTACCCTGGTTTTAAAATTCCTGGAAGTTTCCTGTACCCAAAGAAATCCTAGGTGGGGTCATTCCACCAACGCTGACATCAAAGAGCAGTAGGTCTGCTCTCCACTTGTAAGTACAATTTTAATTAATTACCACTGAGATTGTTATACAGAGAGCACTATTGGCTGTATATTTTATCTTCTCTCTTTTGAGTATTGGACACCAGTGACGGAGAGGTACTCACCATATATCCCACAAGCGGGATTATACTGATGTATGCGCTTTACCCTAGAGCTGGATATAGCTCTTATAAATTAGTTCTCTACCATTATTTTTACCCAGTGTTTTCATTTGAGCTATACATATTGCACTATTGGTTGTGCCTCTTTTTTTTGGTAAATGTTTTTTTTTTGCAAGTTTTTGCATAGAATACAACTTGTCATGTGAATAACTGGTAAACAATGCATCGTAGCTGGCCACACATCACTTGACTGAACCTGCTCAATTTTTGGTTATGGGCTTAGACATCTAGATTCGCCTATGGGCTGCTATGAGGCGTAAGACTTGGGGGACGCTAGTATTAGGCTTCTTGCGCCTTGTGGCTAAATGTTGCAGAGCATTGAAACGTGCTTCTAGAAAGGTGCTTGTGGTGAGTAAATGCAGGTGGGTAGCCTTCTGTGGCTGGGAAGTAGGGCTTGGTACATTAGTGCTGGAACAGGAGGCTGTGGTTTTGCGTGGGGCAAACAGTTGGTTGTAATGATACAGGAGTATCGCTTGCACCCTCAGTGTAAAAGGGGGGGGGGACAAGGAGGCGCAATCTCATGGCTATATCTAAAGCCTACGGAGCCAGTGCAACAGGGTCATGGTATATAATAACAATTAGCATCAAATAGTCATATGTAAAATAAACTGAACAATATGGAACATTATGGCACAGGTACGTGTTGTCAGAGAGTTCAGGGTGGGAGGTCAGTGGCCACGGGTGCTCCCCTTCTGGGCACGAATGGGGTGATGTCTGCTACGTTCCAGGCTGGGTGGCTTGGCGGTGGTGACCTCTCCTCCGGCAGGCCCAGGGATTTCAGGAAGGCTGGTGCTTCATTAGGGTGTGATATGGCATATATCTTGCCCGCTTTATCAGAAAGTAGGTGGCGTGTGCCCCATTTGTATGTGATCGAGTTCTCCTGGAGGAGCTGGGTGATTGATTTAAGTGATCTCTGCCATGTCAGAGTATGCCTTGAAATGTCCTGGTAAAACGCCAGCTGTGCTCCCTCAAAAGATACTGTGGGGGCACCCCTGACTGCTCCCATGATAACCCCTCGGTCAAAGTCCTGCACCAGTTTCATTAAGACATCCCTGGGTACCTCTTGGTTTGTGTTGGTTGCTTTGTTTATTCTGAAGCAGGAATCCACCACGAGCTGTTTGTTCTGTTTGGGCATGAGGAGAGTGGCAAGGAGTCTCCTGCAATATTGAGGGAGCTCTGCTCCTGAGATCGTTTCTGGCACTCCCCTTATCCTCAGGTTGTGTGCCCTGGCCTTGTCCTCCATGCTGGCTATTTGGGCTTGATGGTCGGCACATTGCTTTTGCAGCATTGCTATGGCTGTATCTGTAGCTGATTGTGCTAGTTTGGAGCCTTCCATGCTTTCCTCCATTGTATGTACACGAGTTGTGAGGGTGGACACGGCCTCACAGATTGGCGCCATGTCCGCATTAAACGTGGCCTGGATTTCTTTCATTAATGCTTTTATGTCTGCCTTAGGGGATGGGGCTGAGCCTTCCAGTCCTGAGTGAGCTTGTGGCCCTATTTGCCTCCTTGGTGGAAGGGAGAGGCCGGCTGTGCTACCGTCCTCCTCCGACAACAGTGGTGCATAGGCTTCAGCGGGCGCCATCTTGGCGATATCAGGCTGCGCGGTCGTGCGCAGAAATGTGCCAATATCTCGGAAACCGGAGCCCGGGTCCGAGCGCATTTTTTAGGTTTTCTTCCCCATATCGTCGGGGGTTGAGCTGTAGCAGTTGGAGCTTAAATGTGTGAGCAGTGTCGGTTCTTTTCACGGTTTACCCGGGTTGAGTCACGGAACTGTTCCGAGATGTGTCCTGCTCGCTCGGGCACTGGCTCCGCACCCCCTCTTCTTTTATTTTACATATAAGTGGAACCACAAAAACGTCCGAGGACCTTGCCCCTGTACACAGAACTTTAAAGATGACAATGAGGATACTTAGGTTGGACCTTCTTTTATATTTGCTTACATCATTGGAATTGGACAGTGTTTATTTATTTACAATTTACTGTGGTGCAGCACGTGTGTTTCTTTTTTTCTTGTACTAAAAGAGTTTGGAGGGATTCCCTTTAAAGGGTTGCTGCCTGTTGGTTAACCAGTGCTGTCTTGTCTTCTTATCTTTTATACCTGCCAACAGGACTGTGACAGTGGGTGTGCCAAGGGGACCCTCAGGATCCAGAAGCAATGATGTGCCTGACTGAGAGGTATTTTGTCGCCAAGGAGCCACACAGTATTGATCCTCATCAGAAGTCCCGACCGGCTAACAACCGGATAAGCAGGAAAGTGGTAAACAAAGGACAAAACTTTGTACCGAACCTTGGACCATATGACCAGGGTGGCAGAAAGTCCCCACAAGCTGCATTACAAGACCAAGCTGAGGGACAACTCCGGTGCTTTAAATGCCATGAGCCTGGACATTTTGCATGTAACTGTCCAGAGAGTGAAGAGCCCATGCAATGTGATGTAGGAACAAGGGCTCTGCATAGGACTGTATTGACTTGCTCAAAGATGTGTGTAGTGACTAGTGCTGTTAATGCAATGCATTTAATAATGGTAAGGGTGGAATGAAAGAATGTACAAGCTCTGATTCAGGGAGTGAGGTTACCTTGATAAAAAGTGTTCTGCTCCAGCCAGGGAAATTGGATAGCAGACAAGTGATTGATATTGTGTGTATACATGGTGACACCCACACATACCCCACGGCAGAGGTTGAGTTTGGCACCGAGGTAGGACAGGTTAATTGCTCTATAGGAGTAGTGCCCCTGTTAACATATGATGTGGTATTAGGGAGGGACTTCCCCATTTCTGCCACCTATGGGAAAAGTGCTCTGCTCATCCGAAAATGCGCTTTGAGGAGCTACCTGGGGTAGAGTGTATAGATAATATTTTTCCTTTCTCCGATATAGAATTTGAATTGGTTACTGAGCAAGACACACCCTTGGTGTGCCTGGGTAATGAGGTAGAACCTCCCCATACTGAAGATCGTATAGAACAAGTGGAGTTTCAGGATCTCCGAGTCCCCCCTGGTAACTTCCGAGCAGCCCAATGGGAAGATATGTCCTTGACAGCAGCAAGAGATAATGTGCAAGTAGTGGAGGGTACAAGGGTGGACCCTGACAAGCACTTCAGCTTTCCTTATTTCATGGTGAAAAATAATCTGCTGTATCAAGTAGAGAAGAAAGGGGAAGAGGAGGTAGAACAGTTGTTAGTTCCCCAATGTCACAAAAACACTGTTTTAAAGCTAGCCTGTAGCCATGTGTAAGGTGGGCAGCTAGGTTTTGAAAAAACGAGGGAACGAATTCTGACCCGATTCTATTGGCCAGGGGTATTTTCTGCAATAGAGAGGTTTTGCAAATCCTGCCCAGAATGCCAACTGAAAGTTCCGCATAAGGGCTTTCTTAGTCCGTTGGTACCCTTTCCCATCATAGAGGTTCTATTCAAAAGAATATCAATGGACCTGATCGGGCTGTTGCCTAGGTCTGCTAGAGGACATCTGTACATTTTAGTTGTTGATTATGCAACAAGGTATCCAGAGGCAGTACCTCTATGGAATGCCACCTCTAAAAGTGTTGCAAGAGAATTACTGATGATATTTAGCAGGATGAGTATACCAAAGGAAATTCTCACAGATCAGGGAACCCCTTTTTATATAAAAAATCATGCATGATTTGTGCAAACTGCTCAGAATCAAGCAACTGAAAAACTCAGTATACCATCCGCAAAATGATGGATTGGTGGAGAGGTTTAATAAAACTCTAAAGGCTATGCTGCGCAAGGTGATAGACAAGGACGGAAAAACCTGGGATTATCTCATACCCTACCTGATGTTTTCTATTAAGGAAATCCCGCAAGCTTCCACAGGGTTTTCACCTTTCAAGTTAATATATGGTAGGCATCCAAGAGGCATACTAAATGTTGGCAAGGAAACATGGGAACAAGAGCATACCCCCCATCATAGTCTTATAGAGCATGTAGCTCAAATGCAAGAGCGAATCGAAGCAGTACTTCCCATAGTTAGGGAAAACATGGAAAAGGCCCAGAGAGCCCAACAAGCAAGCTATAACCAGAACGCATGGCTACGGGTATTTAAATCAGGTGATAGGGTTCTAGTTCTCATTCCCACGGTGGAAAGCAAATTCTTAGCCAGCTGGCAAGGGCCCTATGAAATCACTGAGCAGGTCAGTGACGTGAACTATAAAGTAAGACAGCCAGGCAGACAGAAGCCAAAACAGCCCTGTTATATAAATTTATTGAAGCCATGGGTAGAACGAGAGGTTATCATCATGGCCAGAGATAAACCTACTCAAGCCACTCGTGAGCAGGGTCCAGAGGTGCATATCGCTGATACTCTTGCCCCCATCAGAAACAGGAAGTCAGGGAGTTTGTGTCAAAAAATAGGGATGTGTTTTCCCCAATACCAGGGAAAACACATATAATCAAGCATGATATCCTAACTGAACCTGGGAAGAAGATCAATCTGAAGCCCTACAGGATACCTGAGGCTAGATGTGAAGCGGTTAGTGCAGAGGTTAAAAAGATGCTTGAGTTGGGGGTGATTTAAATGTCACAAAGTGAGTGGAACAACCCAATCGTGTTAGTGCCCAAACTAAATGGGGAAATATGTTTCTCTAATGACTTCCATAAGCTAAATGATATCTAAGTTTGATGCCTACCTGATGCCTCGTGTGGATGAGCTAATAGAGTGATTAGGTAAGGCCAGATATCTGAGCACCTTGGACCTCACCAAGGGATACTGGCAAAGCAAAAGAGAAAACCGCATTTTCTACCCCTGATGGGTTGTTCCAATATAAAGTACTGCCATTTGGGTTGCATGGTGCCCCAGCCACGTTTCAGCGTATGATGGATAAGATACTTCACCCCCACAGGAAGTATGCAGCCGTCTACCTGGATGATGTGGTGATTCACAGTGCGGACTGGGAAACCCACTTAATTAAGTTTCAGGCAGTTGTGGATAGTATAAGGGCTGCCGGTTTGACAGCTAACCCTGCTAAGTGTTCTGTAGGGCTAGAAGAAGCAAAATATCTAGGTTACACTATCGAGCGGGGGCTCCTTAAACCACAAGAGAGCAAGCTAGTGACCATCACCAGTTGGCCACGTCCTGTAACTAAAAAGCAAATCAGGGCTTTTTTAGGCTTAACCGGCTACTATCGCAGGTTCAACGCTACCATTGCCAACCCATTGACTGAACTTACCAAGGCAAAATGGTTAAGTGGACCCCGGAAGCGGAGCATGCCTTTCAAGTCTTGAAAGGAGCCTTGTGTGCTGACCCTGTTTCACTAAACCATTTGTGGTACAGACCGATGCGTCTGATGTGGGCCTTGGTGCGGTTCTTTTCCAGGTACATGAAGGAGAGGAACATCCTGTCATGTATCTGAGCCGGAAAATGAATCCCCATGAACAGAGGTACTCCCTAGTGGAAAAGGAATGCCTGGCAATAAAATGGGCATTAGAATCCCTGAGATATTACTTACTGGGGAGACATTTTACACTGATCACAGACCATGCTCCTTTAACGTGGATGAGGCAAAACAAAGGAAAAAATGCCAGGGTGACTAGATGGTTCCTAAGACTTCAGCCTTACCAGTTTACTATTTCTCACAGGGCCGGAACTGCCCAAGGTAATGCAGATGGCCTCTCCTGTTTCACTGTCTATGTTCCCAGGCCGCTCGCACTGATGGGTCTGAGCTGGGAAGGGAGATATGTGATAAGGTGAATGGGGTGGTCTGTGAGGGAGTTTATATTTCGACTGAATTGTTCAGAGAGGCATATGATTTTTAACCCCAGGGGGAGTGTGTGTGTCTGTGTGTATATAACCGAAATGAATATTTAGTTATGGGCCCCTGGGGTGGAGCATTTTGATAGCAGTGCTCCACTCCGCAGTTTAGCGGTTTTCTTGGGAGACATAGATCCAGGCCAGGGTTTTTGGACTGTCTCCAACCCACTGCTCAGCTGCAGGTGATCAGCTGCAGCAGTGGAAATAAACCCTTCCCTGCTGGGCAGGTAAAAGGAGAGAGAATTCTGTTTCTTTCTAGAAGCAATGGAAGCCACATGCTAACTGAGTGTGGAGTGCAGAGATCTGACAAAGGCACTAGGTTGGTGAAACCAATTATTGTTCTGGTATAGATAATTGGTTCTGGTATACCTAATGTAATACACAGGGGGGAGGGAGTCAGACTAGCACTGGGCCGCTCAAAACTGGAAATAATGTCCTCCCCCCCGGCCCCCACCCCTGAGCGGTGGGGGCAAATAAATCACAATGGGGGGACCTAAGGTCCTCCCCCCTGGCCCCCACCCCTGAGCGGCGGGTGGGGGCCCTAAATACTAAAAAGGGGGGGGACCTAATGTCCTCCCCCCCGGCCCCCACCCCTGAGTGGCGGGTGGGGGCCCTAAATACTAAAAAGGGGGGGGACCTAAGGTCCTCCCCCCCAGCCCCCACCCCTGAGCGGCGGGTGGGGGCCCTAAAAAAATGTCCCCCCCCCAGGTGACTAGGGGTCCCCAAACCTCTAGTCACCCCCTCCCCCCCCAAAAAAAATTAACCCCCTACCTACCCCCCTCACCCTAAAAATAATGAGGGGGGGACCGTTAACTAAGTACCTGTAAAAAAAAAATAAAACTTACCATTCGATGTTTTCTTTCTTCTAAATCTTCTTTTTTCAGCCCCAAAAAAGGCCAAATAAAAAAACATAATAACCGACGCAATAAAAAAAAAAAACGAGCGCAAAAAAAATAATCCATCTTCACCCGGTGAGGGCTCCGCGCAGACTGAGCTCTGCAGGGCGGGGGAAGGCTCCGTGGGAATTAGGGAGTTATCTACTAAGCGGCTGCAAGATGCAGCCGCGGATCGGAGTTTGCATGCCACAGTCCAGGTGTTAGTCCCCTTGAAACAACTTTTCCATCACTATTGTGGCCAGAAAGAGTCCCTGTGTGTTTTAAAATTCGCCTGCCTATTGAAGTCTATGGCGGTTCGCCCGGTTCGCGGGTTCGCGAACATTTGCCGAAATTCGCGACATCACTATATATATCTCTATCTATCACTTTTATCTAATAAACTGGTTTTTATATCTACATCCAGTTTTGAACCATTGCTTTTAATCATCAGTGATACACTGTATAACATTTTAGCATACAGTTCTATATAACGTATTGCTACAATATCTAATTATTTAATTTTTTTTATTTTTATCTTTGCATGATACAAAGTATATAATTTGGAGCAAGTACCAGCTACCCTGTTCTATTGCAGAAATAGAGGCACTTGCACACGTATTCAATAGATATATATATAATTTTGCTGTTTATTGATCTCCATTTCACCTAATCTATTTTATCTGGTTTTATTTTCTTCCTTTTTAACATTGGTCTCGCTGTCACATTCTTATTTCTATTCATTTTAATTTCATTCTTACACATTTTTTCTTACTTACATTATTGCTCTTAGATTTCGATCATTCTGTTCTCCCTTAAAGGCACAGTACCAGAATGTCATATTTTATTTATTTTTGCACTCAGTTACTGTAATTTTAGTATATATCTCTACACATTTTAGCCATATCTTAGGCCAGCTCCTGGTATTTGTACACTTCTATAGTGTCCTCCCATACCATTGTTCTGTTATAGTTTAAACCCTTGAGAGATAGGGAACTTGATGTTCGTAAGTGCTCAGACCAAGCTAGGTTTTTGTTTATAGGGATTTGTTACTGTTTTGTTTAGTTTTTTTCATTTGCTGCTGTATCTGTGGTGGAGTTTAACAATAAAGTACCTGGAATTAAGTTGCCTTAAAAGACGGTGTGTGTTTGTGCCCAAGAGGACCGTGCTACCTGCAGACAAGGATCACAGTGTGTATGTATGTATGTGTGTATGTATGCATGTCTGTCTGTATATATGTATGTGTGTGTATGTATGCAGGTCTGTATATATGTATTTGTGTGTATTTATGTCCTTATGCATGTCTGTGCATAGGAATTCACTCATATATTTTTTATAGTCTGGACCCCAACAGTGTCTGAGGGACCGTGAACTGGCCCCTTGTTTAACAAGTTTGAGGACACCTGCTCTAGACAATGTATTAGAACAGCAGGAAATTCTAGCAGAATGTTTGGTTGTGTAGGGAGAGGTATGAGCAGTAGAAAGAGGGAAATGTTCATGCCATTGTACAGAACACTGGTGAGATCTTGGAGTATGGTACGCAGTACTGGAGACCGTATCTTCAGAAGGATATTGATACTTTAGAGAGGGTTCAGAGAAGGGCTACTAAACTGGCTCATGGATTGCGGGATAAAACTAACCAGGAAAGGTTAAAGGATCGTAACATGTATAGCTTGGAGGAAAGACGAGACGGGGGGGTATGATAGAAACATTTAAATATATAAAGGGAATCAACACAGTAAAGGAGGAGACTATATTTAAAAGAAGAAAAACTACCACAACAAGAGGACATAGTCTTAAATTAGAGGGACAAAGGTTTAAAAATAATATCACAAAGTATTACTTTACTGAGAGGGTAGTGAATGCATGGAATAGCCTTCTAGCTGAAGTGGTAGAGGTTAACACAGTAAAGGAGTTTAAGCATGCGTGGGATAGGCATAAGGCTATCCTAACTATAAGATAAGGCCAGGGACTATTGAAAGTATTTAGAAAATTGGGCAGACTAGATGGGCCAAATGGTTCTTATCTGCCGTCACATTCATGTTTCTATATGATAATTTTGCCTAACATCTATACTCTGGGGACACAACACATCCACCCAGTTCTCCTCTGAATCCTTCAGATGTTCATTTGCAAACTTAAGACGGGCCTGTGCTTTCTTGAGCAGGAGGAGCTTGTGGGCGCTGCAGGATTTCATTCCTTCATGGCGTAGTGTGTTACCAATTGTTTTCTTGGTGACTATGGTCCCAGCTGCCTTGAGATCATTAACAAGATCCCCCCGTATAGTTCTGGGCTGATTCCTCACCATTCCCATGATCATTGAGACTCCACGAGGCACCAGAACGAGGGAGACTGACAGTTAATTTGTTGTTCTTCAATTTGCGAATAATCACACCAACTGTTGCCACCTTCTCACCCAACTGATTGGTGATGGTCTTGTAGCCCATTCCAGCCTTATGTAGGTCTACAATCATGTCCCTGACATCCTTGGACAGCTCTTTGGTCTTGGCCAGGGTGGAGAATCTGTAATCTGATTGATTGCTTCGGTGGACATGTGTCTTTTATACAGATATCCATCTGAGATTAGGAGCACTCCCTTTAAGAGAGTGCTCCTAATCTCAGCTCATTTCTTGTATAAAAGACACCTGGGAGCCAGAAATTTTGATGATTGATAGGGGATCAAAAACTTATTTCACTCATTGACATGCAAATCAATTTATAATTATTGGTGAAATGATCAGAGCTTTAAAACTTAAATAGAGGCAACACACCTAAAGGATAGGGCTCTATCATAGGTCCTATACAGGTATAAGGAAGGAGAGAAAGGTGGTGCCACAGAGATAATATGTAAAATAAATATAAGCATGTAGTAATATAGAAATAAACAATGACATATAAAGAGAACAATAACATTTTATAATACATTTTATAAAATAATATATCTATCTATATGTAGTGGGTTAATCTCATAAGAGCAGACATTAGGCTGTTAAAATAGGACCTGCCAAAGATGGGGTACATTGACGTTGTGGCAGGCTTATTCAATGTAAGATCATAGATCATAGATTCTGAGTGTTGCCATGGTTACCGCGGCAACGCTCAGCTCTCGCGAGAGTGAACTCTAGCCTGCAGGATAGAGTTCACTCTCACCACTGGACCACCAGGGAAGGCAGTGTGGCTCTCTCCTCAATGGATACCCGGCTCCCCACCCCCAGGCAGAACGGATCTCCCTCCCCCCTCCCAGGCTAAAGGTAAGAAGGGAGGGGAGGGGACATAATTTTTTTGTTGTTTAATAAATAATAAAAAAAAATATTTAAAATAAATTCCCTAACAGCACCCCCAGACACCCCCAGACACACACAGCACTCCCAGACACACACAGCACCCCCAGACACACACACAGCACCCCCAGACACACACAGCACCCCAGATACACACACAGCACCCCAGAGACACACACAGCACCCCCAGACACACTCAGCACACCGAGAGACACACACACAGCACCGCGAACACACACAGCACCCCCAGACACACACAGCACCCCCAGACACACACAGCACCCCAGACACACACATCAACCAGACACACACACATCAACCAGACACACACACACAGCACAGCACTCCCAGACACACACAGCACCCCAGACACACACACAGCACCTCCAGACACACACAGCACCCCCAGACCGCATCAGCCAGACACACACACATCCAGCCAGACACACACAGCACTCCCAGACACACACAGCACCCCCAGACACACACAGCAAACAGCACCCCAGGCACACACAGCAGACACACAAAACAGCACCCCCCGGAACACAAACAGCACCCCCAGACACACACACAGCATCCCCAGACACACACACAGCAACCCCAGACACACACAGCACCCAGACACACACACACAGCACCCCCAGACATACACAGCACCCCAGACACACACAGCACCCCCAGCACACCCAGACACACACACAGCACACCCAGCACACACAGCACCCCAGACACACATACAGCACCCCCAAACACACACAGCACCCCCAGCATCCCCAGACACACACAACACTCTCAGACGCACACAACACCCTCAGACAGACAGCACCCTCACTCCCACACATATACAGCACACACATATATATATATTTGTGTTCGGGGCAAATAGCCGTATATGGAGTAAGGTTCCAGCATAAGCGTAGGATAGTATAAAGGGAGCAAGTCGGTTGTGGTGTGCCGAGACCGACGATACGGTAGGCCTGTAAATAAAGAGTGCCCACCAAGGAGTAAGTAAGTAAAGTAAATGGAAAGAAAAGAGAAAGTGTTGAAATGAGGAGTGGGTGGGAGGGTCATTCTGATGCTGACCTCAAGCGATATGGAGTCAGGTAAGGGGTGTCCCTTATATAGGGGAGTGAATTAATTTAAGCCCCTCCCACAAATACAGGCCAAATGGCCTTAAAACTTGTGTTCGGGGCAAATATCCGTATATGGAGTAAGGTTCCAGCATAAGCGTAGGATAGTATAAAGGCAGCAAGTCGGTTGTGGTGTGCCGAGACCGACGATACGGTAGGCCTGTAAATAAAGAGGGCAAAAAGAATAATCAAAGATTTAATACAGTCAACAATATATACAAATTAACCAGACATTTCCTTAAATGCATTACGGTATTTAATTCCTGGAAGGATTTTTTGAAGGTAGGAATCTAGGACCGCAACTGGACACCATTTGTTGTGGGTAGGATAGTATGTTATCTCTACTGTTGGTGCATGTTGACTCGTTTCGGAATGTGGTAGAGCCAATAGGTAATGATATATGTGTTTACATACGTGGGATCGTTGAAGACAATGATCTGTCTGAGTGGTGGTTATGGTAGTGGATTCTCTGGCCTGAGAAAGGCATAAAAGGCAGTGTGCATGGCTGGTAATGGCCAACTTGGTAGTATAATTGAATGGTTGTAGCTCTAATAGGTCCGATAAGGATGGAAAAGTTGGATGGCTATTGGTAATATCTGAGAGAACGTGGGGGGATGGATTCCTGAAAACCTCTGAGTATATTCTTGTCTGGTATGATAGCATGAAGTTATGGTAGTTTTGGCCATAGGTTATCCTGTGTTGTTGAATGCCTGTAAAATATATAATTAATGGTGTGTGAGATGGTTTTAGTTTAAGGTGGCAAAAAATGAAGCAAAACCTAGGAGAAATGTTATGACACAGGTTGAGCTATGTCGTGTTCCAATGAGATTCTTTAAAGCCAGGTGAATAGGTGTTATGCGTTCTACAAGTATGGGATGAAAGTGCTAGGTGGGATAGTGCATGCTATGCTGCATGAGTATGTCTAATCCATGATTTTGTCTCTGGAACGAAAGAGTGGCCGTGACTGTATGGGCGGCTGTAGGAAGCGTATGATGAACGTGCCTGGAATATAAATGAGACAATTGTCGGCAAGGATGTATACCACCGCCTGGTACATGAAAGTAAAAGAAATGTGGTAAGTGGCCAACCAAGTGAGTTCCCCAGCAATACCATGATCGTATGGATGATGAGTGGCATTTGTTGATGATATGACATGTGCTTAGTTGTCTGAGTAACAACGGATTGATGACCCTGACCATGATTTACCCCATGCCACAGCAGCTGCTTTTAGCGGGAAAAGGATTGCCCATTTTATGCCATGTAAGTGCCAGTTTGTAGGGTAGATGGTAGCCGTTTACTGTGTTGATGATATTGGTCTTACTTAACGAAGCTTCAACCCATGCTTGAGTGATAGCTGTAAAGGTAGATCAATGGTGTGTATAGTAAGGAAACTCCTCGGAGGATGAGGGAGTTGAGACTTGGGGTAGCGAAGGTGTGTGGTGCCAATAAGTCTATGGTTAGTCTTGTTTAAGGGAAGATTCCCTTGTGACAATACCAATGCGTTTGTGTTTGGTGCCATGCTGTAAATGGTGGAGATTGGAAAACCCAAGTAAAAACCCCTCTGCAAATCTTGGCTATGAGTGTGTTTACAGCCGACGGTTCTGTTGTGCTGACTGTAAGTGAGGGCATACTATATTCCTTGAGAGTTTATTTATGATACCTGTATGGGAGCCCTTTGAAGCTCCAGAGCCTTAGTAAATCTACTACAAGTCTGGAAGGGTGATGAGTCAGTAGTGTTGAAAATGCATTGGTGTGTACAGATGGTGAGTACGTTATTTGTAAGTTGTATTGGGACACATGGTTTGTCATGTGCCCTGAATGATTTGAACATATATGCAACAGTCTATATGCAATGCAACTACTAATACCAATTGTCTCTGGTAGTTCAGAGGTGCTGGTACCTGGAGCCTGAGAGTGCTCACCCGTTTGTTTGGGAGAAAATCCCTTCTGTATGGGTACCTGCACAAATAAGCATCTCTACATATTCCAAATGCCAACACAACCAAGGGATGGTCAGTTCCCGATTTACCTAGAATCCCTGGGTCTGACCATCATAGATACATCATCATACATATATATGCCTTGTTTCCCCAATGTGCCGGGATCATATGTGCAGGGTTAACGTCTTGTACCAAGTAACCGAGTTTCGGTTGGTGCTGGTTGTACAGTAGCGTGAGGCCCAGCCTTGTGAGGGCTGTGACTGACTCGAGATTGCCAGTCTGTCGTAAATTTTTTGGCTCATGAGTTTATGAGTGAGGCTAGCATGGCCTGGGTGTCACCTGAGTTGGTGTTGCTGGGCCTTCCCCTGCCTCCGTGTTGTCCGTTGATGTATGGAGGAGTTTGAATAACTCTGCTTTCCTTGCTGTGGCAGGGTAGGGGATCTGTCGCCTCCTTAGGTCGGAGCCACATCTCCTCTGCTTGAAGGTGTATCACTTCTAGCCGGGGTGCCAGGAAGAGGTGATTCTTCACCATCTTTTTGAGAAATACTTAAATAACAATAAAGATTGCAATTATTATTTGTACCCAGGGGTCTTGTACTGGCTTGCTAGCTAAGCCGTAAGGCGAAACGATTAGGCTTGGTGTTTTTTGGTGACTGGTGAGGCCCTGCTAGTTGCCAAGTGGCTTGAGAGGCTCTATCTATGCTTGGCGCGAGGGGATTTTTTTGTGGCCACCGAACGTTGTGGCAGGATGTTGGCCTCTCGGTGACAGTAACCAGAAAATAGGAGGGGGAGTGACAGGTGAGGCCCTCTCTATGATACAATGCGAGGCGGCTAGCTCACGAGTGGCCCGAGGGGTGTATGCCTCCGAGTGTGAGGCGGGGTGTTGGCCTCGCGGGACCACTAACCGAAGCGTAAAGCAGAGAAACAGGGGGTAATACCTATTGGGCCATAGAACCCTAATTGCCAGTACATTACTACTATTCCAGGGAAGGTAAGAGATGAAGGTGTATCACTTCTAGCCGTGGTGCTAGGAAGAGGTGATTCTTTACCATCTTTTTGAGAAATACTTAAATAACAATAAAGATTGCAATTATTATTTGTACCCAGGGGTCTTGTACCGGCTTGCTAGCTAAGCCGTAAGGCGAAACGATTAGGCTTGGTGTTTTTTGGTGACTGGTGAGGCCCTGCTAGTTGCCAAGTGGCTTGAGAGGCTCTATCTATGCTTGGCGCGAGGGGATTTTGTGTGGCCACCGAACGTTGTGGCAGGATGTTGGCCTCTCGGTGACAGTAACCAGAAAAATAGGAAGGGGAGTGACAGGTGAGGCCCTCTCTATGATACAATGCGAGGCGGCTAGCTCACGAGTGGCCCGAGGGGTGTATGCCTCCGAGTGTGAGGCGGGGTGTTGGCCTCGCGGGACCACTAACTGAAGCATAATGCAGAGAAAAAAGGGGGTAATACCTATTGGGCCCTAGAACCCTAATTGCCGGTACACTATTACTATTCCAGGGAAGGTAAGAGATGGATAACTACGTGAGCAGGTGTACGTACCTGGTAGTATGGTATTGAACCTGACAATCCTTATAGGTTTTTTAGTAGTAACTGTAACCTGAATGGATAAAATCGTATGGCATAAGGAAATATGGCATAGACCAAGCTTATCTTAAAACATACAGTATATGTGAAAGTAAAGTGCCGTGATATGTAAATATTAAACATCATATCCATACTGGTTAAATATGTATCAATCTTAACCCATTAAGTGCCGTATGTATGTGAACCATATTACCAGTTACGTATATACAGATGCGTGTGCTACTGTGTAATAATATGTGTATTTATAACAGATATTGATATACTGCTTGCTATGTGAATTGTTGTATGCCTTATTGAATGGCAAGTGAACATGGAGTTGCAAAATGCAAGTGCACTGGAGATCTGCTGAGTGCCCTATAGGTGGCAGTGTAGTTGATACTGATTGGTATGTGAAATGTTGTTTGTCTGTTGACCTATAGGGGTCAGTGTTTTGGTGTTTGTAAAACCCCATGAAAATTGTCAATGTACTTGACAGACCTGTAGGTGGCAGTGTTGATAGAACCACTGTTAGTCTTAATGTGAAATGTAAATTATTGTGAATTAAACCTGAAGTTGAGCCCGTGTTGGAGTTTAATTCATGGTTTATGGTTATGTTTAAAACAATCTTATGTGTAATTTATATTGGCTGGTAATTGTATATGACATGTGAAGACAGTTTTGCTGTTGACCAGTAGGGGTCAGAAATGCTGATTGTATGGTAAAATACCCTTTAACCCCTGAAGGATACATGACATGTGTGACATGATTTATTCTAGAGTTTGGTCCTTAAGGGGTTAATCCAAATGCAAGGTTAACGTGAGATTTTGAGAGTGACCTGTAGGGGTCAGTGTGGTTTATGTGAAACATTGTTTGTGAGCTATGCCCAAGCATTATAGTTGTGAAACAAACAGTGCCCGTTTGACAATATACAATAAGTGAACATAATAGCTTAATAACAGTCATTGTAACAAACCAAAGTTCTGTTCATGGGTTGTAAACACATGAAACGTGTGTGTAGTACAATAGTAAATGCATGAACTAGTACCCGTTTGGTAGAAAATTGCACGAACCGTGAGCCTGGTATGTCAGGGAAACAAAACCAAACGAGCAGTGAGATTCGAAATGCACGCACAGAATTGCCTAGTATGGTTAGGCAATTGAAACAGAATGTGTTCCCGTTTGGGAGTATGCTAATGCTCGAAATGAGCCAGTGACAGATATAAACAAGTGAGTTTAAACGAATGATATGCATGAACACGCAATGGTTTTAGGACAGATTTAGACCAAATGCAGCCGTAAAGTGAGGACCTGACCCGTGCATGGTGCCGTGGGACTGATGCCTGGCGTAACGGGTAGGTCGACTTACGGTTTGTGAGTCACTTGGACACCATCCACAGCAATAGATTGAAGAAAGAAGGTGGTAGGCCGGAAAAGCCTGTGGCTGAATTCCTGACACAGCTCAGCTTAGAAAACCTCATGGAGTAATCAGGTAAAATGGCGTCTGGATGACCCGGAAGTGGAAATCATTCTGATGCTGACCTCAAGCGATATGAGTCAGGTAAGGGGTGTCCCTTATATAGGGGAGTGAATTAATTTAAGCCCCTCCCACAAATACAGGCCAAATGGCCTTAAAACATATATATAATCTGAGGATGATTGGATATGGCAGGAATAGGTTATATAAATTAGAGCTTTGCAGAACTGGTGGGTCACTCTATATCTGGCATATTTATCCATGATAATTTATGTACTGCCTTTTTGGATGACATGCTGTCTCATATCCTTTGTTTTTCTTGCAATGCATTAACTTGGCTCTCCCCAACTTAAAATGGTAATCCAGACGTGGACCCCAAGCTCACTGTGCTTAGATGGGTATCAGCTACACCTTACTGATGAGGCACAAAGAAGGCTAAAACTATTTTCTGGGGTTCATGTCACTCGAGCACAGGAAACTTGCTAGCATTTCGGTTCTGGACTGCCGTACGGTTTGGACCGGTCTGATATGCTTCAGATATGTTCTCTCTGGCACAAGTGAGCAAAAAATATTTTTAGACCTGAGGGGGGATTTACCGAAGGCCAAGCTATTGAGTTTCTTTGAGCTTTTGTCTGTTCTCAGAATTCTCATATACTTTGTTTATACTATCTAACAAGTCTGAGAGAAATGTATGAAGTGGCTTGTCACATAGCTATCTCATATTTCCTCTAACCGATTAGATAGACTGGTCAATATTAATAATCATGATTCGGGGAAGTCTCCTCCTTTTATTAGTCTATGGTTTATGGAGAATATTAAATATGGAAGTTCCTCTAATATCCACTAAAGAGCTAACTCATGCCTTCTTCAATTAGATTATATTTATAGCAGCAAGTATTAAAACATTCTATTAGAGATATATACTAGACTTGTTTATCCCTTTATCTACATAAATTAAGGGCAAAAGAATATTGATGGATGAATGTATGGCTGGTTCCATGATGTATTTTAACATGCTTCTTTACCCCTCTATTTTTCTCTAAATATAACGAGATATAGGAGCAAGAGAGTATTTAGCAATCCAGAGGACGGTTCATGCATCAACTGCTTGGGAAGTACGAATAGTAAATGAAACCAGATGCAAATAGTTTTATAAAGATTGCAATGTTCCCAGAACAGTTCTGGATATTGTTTCTTAGCTGCAATTTCCATCATGTCTTAAAAAATTTACACATAGTATTTTTAAAATGAAGATAAAAGTAGTTTTATGATCTGTAGATGCCACAGTCATAAATGCTAATTTTCATTCTTTCCCATTAAAAATGTATCATAATTTTTCATTTATATATGTATAAAACATGCCTATTGCCTCCTAAACGTCAGTACAGTAGGACAAAAAGCCCACTGTGAATGTAGACATGACATAATAGGATTCATAGCCCATCCAAGACAACTAGGTTATTTATAAGAGCAATTTCAATGTAAAGATCTAAAAGTGGCCATTGTTTCATATTTAAAACTTTGCTCCACAATCACTCTTTGCAATATTTTCTGTGTATTTCTTTCCTCCGTCTCTTTCTTAGCTATTATTTTGTAGGTGTTATACATTTTATTTTCCAAAACC
>OW240922.1:19330339-19340351 GCA_933207985.1 Pelobates cultripes | reverse complement strand
GATGTATCCTCCACTGCTACATACCCACGTCTCCATATGGAGACCTGTCTGCTCCCTTACCTGCCCACCCCTGCCTACTCCTACTCCTCCTCCTACTCCACCTTCTCCTCCTTCTACTTATCTCTCCTCCTCCTTCTCCTCCTCTTTCTCCTCTCCTCTACTCCACCTTCTCCTCCTCCTACTCCTCCCTCTACTTCACCTTCCACTCCTCCTATTCCTCCCTCCCACTCCACCTTCTCCTCCTCCTACTCCACCTTCTCCTCCTCCTACTCCTCCCTCCTCCTCTTATTCAATCCTACTCCTCCTATTCCTCCTTCTACTCCACCTTCTCCTCCCTCTACTCCACCTTCTCCTCCACCTTCTCCTCCCTCTACTCCACCTTCTCCTCCTCCTACTCCTCCCTCTACTTCACCTTCCACTCCTCCTATTCCTCCCTCCCACTCCACATTCCCCTCCTCCTACTCCACCTTCTCCTCCTCCTACTCCTCCCTCCTCCTCTTATTCAATCCTACTCCTCCTATTCCTCCTTCTACTCCACCTTCTCCTCCCTCTACTCCACCTTCTCCTCCTCCTACTCCTTCCTCTACTTCACCTTCTACTCCACCTTCTCCTCCCTCTACTCCACCTTCTCCTCCTCCCTCTACTTCACCTTCTACTCCTCCTACTCCTCCCTCCTACTCCACCTTTTCCTCCTCCTACTCCTCTCTCTACTCCACCTTGTCCCCTACCTGACAACATCACCATACAAAGGTGTCAAGTTCTTAATCCGTCCACTCTTCTTCCACTCCCTGAGGGGGGTATCCACTATGGGTTTATCATGGACGAAACCTATATTTTTCTCCTCACTGGAACCATCAAGAGGATGCATCCTGATTTAACCTTTTATAAAGAACAAAAACCTCTCTGTGAGGGTCCAGGATATGCCTTCTGTACCACATGGTACAAGCCGAACATCTCTCCTGAACCTTGCTATGAAGATGAACTCTATCACTGGGTGGAGGTGAAACTCACTGCTCACGACTTCTATTGTGATTCTGAAGGCAATAGCATGGTCTTGATCGAACTACCTTCAGAACTCAAGTATTTATACCGTCATTGGGATACTGCTATTCCACATGTCCCTGTTACCAAGTTGAAAACAAAATCATGGAATGATCTCGGGCCCATGGCGAAATTATGGGCCACCATGGATGACTCGAAGTTACAGGAAAATGGCATTGCCAAATACCCCACAACTGACCTACTTGAAGCATGGCCACGCCATTTCCTGGAAAATGACTTTAAAAGCCTGGTCATAGTAAACAACTATGACCCAGAGACTCCTCACGACTGTTTTAAACAGATGAAAATGGAGACCATACATCTACCAACGGTGCATGAGAATCCATTGACAAATCCTGATTTCACTCTGTTTGTGGATGGTTCAAGATATGCTGATGAAGAAGGAAAATACCACACAGGATATGCCGTAACCACAACAGATGAAGTTATCAAGTCATCATCTTTACCACCAGCAATGTCTGCGCAAGAAGCTGAATTACAAGCCCTGTCTTCAGCATGCAAAATCTCCGAAGGAAAACGTGCCAACATCTACACAGATTCAAGATATGCCCTAGGTGTGGCACACGACTTCGGCCTCATATGGAAGACAAGAGGATTTCTTACTACTGCCGGCACACCAGTCAAACACAGCTCTGCAATCAAAGAGCTAATGGATGCCCTCCTACTCCCTGAAGAAGTGGCCGTATTGAAAGTCAAGGCACATGGAAAGTTGGATACAGATGAAGCAAGGGGCAACCATCTGGCTGATCAGGCTGCTAAGCAAGCAGCAAGAAATTTGCAGGAAGTGGACGAAGAAGTGTCCGGTCAAGAAGAAGTTCCTGTTTTTACTTTACAGACCCTTCCTACTGATCTAAGGATTTTGCGGGAACAGCAAGCCGCAATTACCCCTGAAGAGATCCAGAAATGGAAGAAGAAAGGGGCTGTCTTAAAGGACGGAATATACTATAACAATTTCAAATTCTGCCTTCCAAAAAACTTATACCCAGCAGTTGTCCAATGGGCACACGGACCAGCACATCTGTCAAAAGATTTAATGGCCGCCCTCATCCAGAAGTATTATGAAGCCCCTGGAATAACAACATTGATCACTAACTTCTGCAGGGTTTGTGCCATTTGTGCAAAATGCAATCCAGGGAAGCCAATCAAAGTGCCTACAAAACATCTGGCTAAGCCCATGTACCCATTCCAGAGAATTCAAATTGATCATATACAAATACCCAAGAGCGGGCCCCATGAATATGCACTAGTGATAGTGGACATGTTCTCAGGCTGGCCAGAAGCCTACCCAGTAGCCAATATCACTGCCAAAACAACAGCAAAACGTCTACTTACAGATGTTGTATGTAGGTTTGGACTTCCAGAAGTTATTGAAAGTGACCAGGGCCCAGCCTTTACAGCAACAGTGACTAAAGAGATTTGGACTGCTCTAGGGGTGACCCTAGCCTTTCACACCCCTTACCACCCACAAAGTAGTGGGAAAGTGGAACGCATGAACGGCACCATAAAAGCCAGAATGCTTAAAATGTCACAAGAAACAAAGATGCCCTGGCCAGAAAGTCTACCAATAGCTCTATTTAGTGTTAGGCACACACCTGGAGGGAAGCATTCACTATCCCCATACGAGATTCTATTTGGGACCGCACCCAGACTAGGTTGTTATTATCCACAACAGTTACAGCTTCAATCTGATGTTTTAGTAGACTATGTAATTGAACTTGCAAGTGCCTTGAACAAAATACATGCCCAAGTTTTCTCTTCAATTCCAGATCCCGATTTGGATACAGGTACCCATAGCCTGCTTCCTGGAGATTGGGTTCTGGTCAAGAAGTTTGTGCGGAAACATACCTTGGAACCAAGATTTGACGGGCCATTCCAAGTTCTCCTAATCACCGCAACCTCCGTCAAATTGGCCGGCCGGCCACATTGGATCCACGCTTCCCATTGTAAGAAAGTACTTGCCCCAGAGGAAGCTAGTACCGCACCACCATGTACCTCTGGTACAGTATCTTCTTAATCAGCTTAATTAAAGCTCAACAAGTAGCCATCACTAAAGATGCTAGTGGGTACACCTTCTGGTATAATTCATCATGTACCCGTGTGGCTACTTATACTTTTGACTACTGTGACATCGTAGAATGCCCATTCCCCACGTCACAGATTCAGAATATCTATAGAGATATCCCTCATTCAAAAGACCCCTATGTTTGTGTAGTTGACAAACAATGGGGGCACAACTGTAACCATTGGGGGGCGGCGGGATGGAATGCCGGGCCTGCCTGGGGTTACAAACCAAAAAGTGTCTTATCTAAAATTGATGATCACGGTAGGTCCCTCCTCCAGAGAATGACTCTAAGAAAGCCCGGAGGAGGCATACCTATGAAATTAATCTTAAACATTGAGCATCCCAGCCCAACGGATGCAGACCAGTATGTAATGGGAATGTACTGGAAGAAGGGTTCCTATAATAAATTAGGACATTTCCACCTTAAAGATATGTGCCACTCTCCTGAGTGGAAAGGGACCACCCACATGGTCTCAAATCCGTTGAAACCACACATCCAATCTTTTAAAGACATGATGGCCATTGCAAATCCAACATTTGAAGATACCATGGCCGCTGAAACAGGTTTCAATGATGTTAATCTATGGTTAGAATGGATGAAAAATAATGCCAACAAACATAACAGAACCGCATGCTATGTGTGTGGTGGTGCCCGGCCGCACCTGGGCACTGTGCCTTTAACTTTGCCAGTAGATATAGAAGAATGTGTTCTGAGTCTTTTTGCCTATCACTACAATTTCAATAGGTCCATATGTAAAGCATGGACAGTAGAGTATCCTCTTCTAGTCAAAGATTGCAAACCCCCAGATGGTGTTACCGTCTATAAAGGTAATTATACCTGTTATGCTAATTATGATGGAATTGGTAAATTTGTGGGTAACTTCTCTAAAGGTTATTGTGCCACCTACAGAACTGTCTCTATGAACCTCCTACAATTCCACACTAGATCATTGGGGGATATTTACTGGTTGTGTGGGGATCTACAGCTGAGATCAAGAATGGATAAAGACTCATGAGTCCAAACACTCACCAACCAAGGTAAAGCGTGAAGCCCCAGTAAAAGGCAGTTTTGACCCTCATATTTACATTGATGCCATTGGGGTACCTAGGGGGGTGCCCAATGAGTTTAAAGCCAGGGATGAAGTTGCTGCAGGATTTGAATCACTTTTACCATAGTCACTGCAAACAAGAATTTAAATTGGATAAATTACATCTACTACAACCAACAACGGTTTGTTAATTACACCAGGGATGCCCTTCAGGGTTTGGCCGAACAGCTGCAGGCTACGTCCCAAATGTCATTCCAGAATAGAATGGCTTTAGATATGATTCTAGCCGAAAAAGGAGGGGTATGTAAAATTCTGCCTGACACCATGACATGTTGTACTTACATCCCAGAAAACACAGGCCCCAATGGTAAAGTAACCTTAGCTATAGAAAAATTGAAAGAGCTCTCTGAGGAGCTAAAGAGGAACTCTGGGATAAAAGATCCCTGGGAGAGATGGTTTGGTTGGATGACAGGATGGAAAAAAAGCTTTGATGCATATTGGTATAGCAATACTAATTTTCCTTTTTATCTTTGCTCTTCTCGTTTGTTGTGTCCTCCCTTGTCTGAGAAAGCTCCTCTTGAAGACTGTAGACCAAGCGGCACCCACTTACGCACACCTCACAGTTGATGACCAAGATTTCCAAAAAGTAAACTCGCCCTGTATACCGCTACAATCTATCCCGTTTATTGATAGAGTGCAAGAGTTCTAGGAAGGGACCAGCTTAGGGACAGCATCTGTCTGTCTGGGAAGTCTACCGTGCGGAGATGTGGTGGGTTAGCCACCTCGGGATACCCATGGAGTGAAGTGTTCGAGTGCCCAGCGGACAGATGAGTTAGCCAATTAGGGACAGACGAAGGGACAGCTTTGCACTTTGCAATAACACCTAGCTAGCGGGTCACGGGGTTTCTGTGCCTTTGGGCTAACACGTCTTCTGATACTAACAAATAAAGATTATCTTTTAGAATCTAACATTTCATAGGGGGGACTGATGTAGAATTATTAAAATCTTTATTAGAACCTGTATTGAATTATTGTACTAACTCCATTTTAATATCACACTATGACAGAATTCTCCATTTTGTTCACCTTACATGACAGAATTTCCTGACAGTATTCAATATAATGAATAAGAGATTGTATTTTCTCTCTCTAAGGACATAACTAGCCCCGGAGTTAGCGGATCTCCGTTGACTTGCAACATAGTATAATCCAAGGCCAGGAGAACAGCGACTAATGAAATGTTCTATTCATAAAAGAACCTTGGAACAGACCATGAGACTGACATCACTAACCACGTAAAATGACGCCCAAGCCCCCCTTTCCACCGAGTAAGCCTTGTGCTAAAGAGCAATGGCGACGACATCCCATGATGGGAGGGTGCCTCACTAGTCACTCAAATCTCTGAGCCAATTAATAATATTAATGGGTGGACACTGACATAGCCACTTAACATTTAACCCAATTAATGATGTTTATTTGTTATTATCTGATATTCAATGATGATGTCATTTTGCATATAAAAAGGCCTGCGTGCCCGCTTTTTAACTAGATGCTAATAAATTTCCTGAAGTGTTTTTAACCTGAACTGCATGTGTCAGTGTAAACTTACTTCTGCGTATACGCAATTTATTCATCTCAGATTTGGACAGGAACAGATAGACTTTTAAACATTTTTGTTTATTTCTAAATTAATCTACATCACCTAATGTAATACACAGGGGGGAGGGAGTCAGACTAGCACTGGGCCGCTCAAAACTGGAAATAAATAGGAATTTACTAAAACCTATAGAAAAATGGTATGAGAGGACACTATAGAAGTGTACAAATACCTGTAGCTCGCCTGAGATATGGCTAAAATGTGTAGAGATAAATAGAAAATGAATAGAAATAAGAATGTGACAGCGAGACCAATTTTAAAAAGGAAGAAAATAAAAACAGATAAAATAGATTAAGTGGAATGGAGATCAATAAACAGCAAAATTATCTATATCTCTTGAATATGTGTGCAGTGCAAGTGCCTCTATTTCTGCAATAGAACAGGGTTGCTTGCTCCAAATTATATACACTGTATCATGCAAAGATAAAAATAAAAAATGAAATAAAATAGATATTGTAGCAATGCAGTATATAGAACTGTATGCTAAAATGTTATACAGTGTATCACTGATTAAAAGCAATGGTTCAAAACTGGATGTAGATATGAAAAAACAGTTTATTAGACAAGTGATAAAAATATGTATGTATATCTCTATATCGCTCAAGGAAATACATGGGGGAGACCCCACAGGACTTGAGTTCACAGCCATAGAAAAGGTTAATGTGCACTGGAGAGGAGGCAGTATTGATAAATTACTCGATCAAATAGAAGCCAAGTGGATTTTCGAGCTAGACACCCTAGTCCCTAGAGGACTAAATATAGATTTTGAACTAAATGCATTTCTATAACATTTCTAACATCTTTTGTATCTTCATCACACATTTATATGCACTTAGCTACACACGTTCTACCTCATCCATCTATATATATATATATATATATCTCCATGGGTTAGCTCCTCCCCTTACAGCCGATAGGACTGGAAAACCACCAAGGTTTTAAAAGAAGGCTCCATCCCTAAAGTCCTGAGTCTTTTTCCTGTCCTACAGCCCTTAGGACGTGAGCAATTTGCTCCCTTTGCTTACGGAGGGGTAAGAAAATAGGCCAGGCTTTACCCTGTGGAAGAAGTTATTTCCAACCCCAGAACTTTATCCTGTGTACCCCATTTACTGAATTTCAACAGGATATGGTTGTCTTGCACCAGAGATCCTGCCTGAATTTCAACAGGATATGGTTGTCTTGCACCAGAGATCCTGCCTAAAGTGAGAGCCTTTCAATGCCATACCTATATCTAAGGAGTTTGGGGCATTCTCCACTAGTGCTGTTACAGCGTCTCCTGGGCTTCCATGGCAATGGTCTCTGCTGAAACTTTGTAAAGTTGGCATTTGGACCTCTTTGAACTAGTTTGTCCTGCATTACATATTGGACATTGATGCAATTAATGAGGCACAATTTGGACGTCACGTCCGTTCTCTACCTGTGCTGGAGGGTATCAGGGCACTCTCCTCTCATGTTGTTGCAGCATCGTGGGTTTCCATGGTAATGGTTTCTGCTGACACTTTTTGCAAGCTAGCATTTGAACCTCTTTAGACACGTTTGTCTGGCATTTCATACTGTTTGTTAAAATAGTCTATGATGCACAAAGTGGTACTCAAGTACTTAACTCAGTTAATTCTTCTATCGATGTTGAATGATTCTGATTATTTGATTGGCTATTCTGTCCCTCCCTTTGTAAGCTTGGGTATTCCCCATGTGTATATGCTGCCATGATTAGCCAGGAAAGTGGAAAATTTATTCATACTTACCGTAATTTTCTTTTTCTGGCTATTATTCATGGCAGCATATACTTCCCACCCATTAATGTCTCTATTTATGTACTGTAGAACTTGTAAACTGACTGAGGATCGTAGGGATGGAGCCTCCTTTTTAAAACCTTGGTGGTTTTCCTGTCCTATCGGCTGTAAGGGGAGGAGCTAACCCATGTGTATATGCTGCCATGAATAATAACCAGGAAAGGAAATGACTGTAAGTATGAATACATTTTCCATTATATGCATTTACTTTTCATATATATGCTTAATTGTGTAATACTAGGCATCTTCTCCTTTTCCTACCTTCCTTCAGAATACTTTTCCTATATATTTTTGGTAGTGTAGTATCACCTAGAGGATCATTCACCATTGTGGTTTAAATCACTAGATATCCACACTTAAACCACCACTCACCATTTAATACTTTTTTTTTTTTTCTTGATGTTCTTCCATCAACGATACTACAGGGTTAATCCTTCATCCCTCCTTCTTCTTTTTCTTTTTTCCTTCTCTGAGATGTACCCATATTCCTTCTATATGCATACTACATATACTCGTATTATATTCTTAGCCTTCTACTCTTCACCTATATATATATCTCAGTTTTATATATTATATATTATCTATATGTAAATATGTATAGATTTATATATGTTTATATTTTTATACTCTACATTCCATATTATATACTTATATTATATATTACATGTTGTATTTTTTACAAGAACTAATTGAATTTTAATCTATGTAAGACACTAACGTGTGTTTTTTTTTTTTAACGGACTGTTAACTTATTAATAAGAGTTCTCAACTTAATATACACACTGTTATATACAGTATCTATTATAATTTACTATATCCAGCAGTGTACTCAATTTAATTCAATTTTTGTAATTTCTGTCATCTATATAGGGTCTTTCATGTAATCGTTTATCCAGTTTTAAGTCCATTTTGGACATTAAATTCTATGTATATATTGTTACTTCACATTAAAATAACCTGCTACCATTATACTATACACACCTATAAGTTGTCTGACCATGAGACTCCACTTATGTATTTAAAACACAGAGCCGTTCTGTTCTAAATGTATTTTAAATGTATTTACAACCTTCCCTTTATAATATTGACTGCACCATCGCAATTACTTCTTCATACTTTCTTAACCCCTTAAGGACACATGACGGAAACATTCCGTCATGATTCCGTTTTATTCCAGAAGTTGTGTCCTTAAGGGGTTAACTTATATTATTATTTATATATGGCCGATAATGTGACCAAATATTCCTTCTAAGTTAACTAGCCATTTTACACGATACATCATACGAGCATTTACCGTTCTACCAATTAATTCGGATTATAATATAAGAACACCACACTGAGTTTGCACATAATCATTTTATTTATTAATAATTTTTTCCAGTCGTCATTTTATTAAATATCATTCCAGTAAAAGTCATTATATTGATTTTATCCAGTTTTACTAAATGTCATATTAATTGTTAAACACCAATTGTCATCTACTGTCATTAACTTTGTACAAATGGTTTCTTTTTATGTATCTTTTACATTTATCTTCTGCATCTATTTATTTTTTACATGTGTTATTTATTAATTGTTATTGTATTACTTGTATTACAAAGCTTAATATGGATGTGTTTATAAGCCTTTATATCATATAATTGGTTTATAGTATATAAGAACAGTTTTCATAAACCAATTAGCTGAATGTGTATATAAAAAAGAATTGAAGCAATGGTTCTCTATTCGTCTCTGAAGAAGGAGGGTTTCACCTATGAAACGCGTAAGACAATCAGACTAATCCATCAGGACACAGATCCAGCATACACTCATCAATAGAAGACAGCATTCTACCAGGACCTGTTGGTGTGCTCACAAACCGGAGCTGTCTATAGTGCAAGTCCCCCTGGGGTGAGGCTTCTGTTGGGACGCACGCTGAGAATTACGCTGTCCTCACCGGCGGTTACAACTCAAGCGGCAATTTCTGAATACAATCCACATCAATCCAAGCTGAATCCGAAGGTCTCTGCACATTTCTGACTTCTATATGACTGGTAACATCTGTATGAACTATTTCTGATATAGATTTTTTTTTTTTTGGTGTGTGTGTGTGTATATATATATATATATATATATATATATATATATATATAGATGTCCCAAACAGTTCGCCGGCGAATAGTTCCAGGCGAACATCGCATGTTCGCGTCCGCCCCCATTCCATATCATTGAGTAAATTGGCCCCCACCCCTGAGCGGCGGGTGGGGGCCCTAAATACTAAAAAGGGGGGGGACCTAATGTCCTCCCCCCGGCCCCCACCCCTGAGCGGTGGGGGCAAATAAATCACAATGGGGGGGACCTAAGGTCCTCCCCCCTGGCCCCCACCTCTGAGCGGCGGGTGGGGGCCCTA
>OW240922.1:19309086-19330239 GCA_933207985.1 Pelobates cultripes | reverse complement strand
TGAGGGCATACTATATTCCTTGAGAGTTTATTTATGATACTTGTATGGGAGCCCTTTGAAGCTCCAGAGCCTTAGTAAATCTACTACAAGTATGGAAGGGTGATGAGTCAATAGTGTTGAAAATGCATTGGTGTGTACAGATGGTGAGTACGTTATTTGTAAGTTGTATTGGGACACATGGTTTGTCATGTGCCCTGAATGATTTGAACATATATGCAACAGTCTATATGCAATGCAACTACTAATACCAATTGTCTCTGGTAGTTCAGAGGTGCTGGTACCTGGAGCCTGAGAGTGCTCGCCCGTTTGTTTGGGAGAAAATCCCTTCTGGATGGGTACCTGCACAAATAAGCATCTCTACATATTCCAAATGCCAGCACAACCAAGGGATGGTCAGTTCCCGATTTACCTAGAATCCCTGGGTCTGACCATCATAGATACATCATCATACATATATATGCCTTGTTTCCCCAATGTGCCGGGATCATATGTGCAGTGTTAACGTCTTGAACCAAGTAACCGAGTTTCGGTTGGTGCTGGTTGTACAGTAGCGTGAGGCCCAGCCTTGTGAGGGCTGTGACTGACTCGAGATTGCCAGTCTGTCGTAAATTTTTTGGCTCATGAGTTTATGAGTAAGGCTAGCATGGCCTGGGTGTCACCTGAGTTGGTGTTGCTGGGCCTTCCCCCTCCGTGTTGTCCGTTGATGTATGGAGGAGTTTGAATAACTCTGCTTTCCTTGCTGTGGCAGGGTAGGGGATTTGTCGCCTCCTTAGGTCGGAGCCACATCTCCTCTGCTTGAAGGTGTATCACTTCTAGCCGGGGTGCCAGGAAGAGGTGATTCTTCACCATCTTTTTGAGAAATACTTAAATAACAATAAAGATTGCAATTATTATTTGTACCCAGGGGTCTTGTACTGGCTTGCTAGCTAAGCCGTAAGGCGAAACGATTAGGCTTGGTGTTTTTTGGTGACTGGTGAGGCCCTGCTAGTTGCCAAGTGGCTTGAGAGGCTCTATCTATGCTTGGCGCGAGGGGATTTTGTTTTTGTGGCCACCGAACGTTGTGGCAGGATGTTGGCCTCTCGGTGACAGTAACCAGAAAATAGGAAGAGGGGTGACAGGTGAGGCCCTCTCTATGATACAATGCGAGGCGGCTAGCTCACGAGTGGCCCGAGGGTTGTATGCCTCCGAGTGTGAGGCGGGGTGTTGGCCTCGCAGGACCACTAACCAAAACGTAAAGCAGAGAAAACAGGAGTAATACCTATTGTGCCATAGAACCCTAATTGCCAGTACATTACTACTATTCCAGGGAAGGTAAGAGATGAAGGTGTATCACTTCTAGCCGTGGTGCTAGGAAGAGGTGATTCTTTACCATCTTTTTGAGAAATACTTAAATAACAATAAAGATTGCAATTATATATTTGTACCCAGGGGTCTTGTACCGGCATGCTAGCTAAGCCGTAAGGTGAAACGATTAGGCTTGGTGTTTTTGGTGACTGGTGAGGCCCTGCTAGTTGCCAAGTGGCTTGAGAGGCTCTATCTATGCTTGGCGCGAGGGGATTTTGTGTGGCCACCGAACGTTGTGGCAGGATGTTGGCCTCTCGGTGACAGTAACCAGAAAAATAGGAAGGGGAGTGACAGGTGAGGCCCTCTCTATGATACAATGCGAGGCACCTAGCTCACGAGTGGCCCGAGGGGTGTATGCCTCCTAGTGTGAGGCAGGGTGTTGGCCTCGCGGGACCACTAACCGAAGCATAACGCAGAGAAAAAAGGGGGTAATACCTATTGGGCCCTAGAACCCTAATTGCCGGTACACTATTACTATTCCAGGGAAGGTAAGAGATGGATAACTACGTGAGCAGGTGTACGAACCTGGTAGTTGGTATTGAACCTGACAATCCGTATAGGTTTTTTAGCAGTAACTGTAACCTGAATGGATAAAATCGTATGGCATAAGGAAATATGGCATAGACCAAGCTTATCTTAAAACATACAGTATATGTGAAAGTAAAGTGCCGTGATATGTAAATATTAAACATCATATCCATACTGGTTAAATATGTATCAATCTTAACCCATTAAGTGCCGTATGTAAGTGAACCATATTACCAGTTACGTATATACAGATGCGTGTGCTACTGTGTAAAAATATGTGTATTTATAACAGATATTGATATACTGCTTGCTATGTGAATTGTTGTATGCCTTATTGAATGGTAGGGGTCAGTGAACATGGAGTTGCAAAATGCAAGTGCACTGGAGATCTGCCGAGTGCCCTATAGGTGGCAGTGTAGTTGATACTGATTGGTATGTGAAATGTTGTTTGTCTGTTGACCTATAGGGGTCAGTGTTTTGGTGTTTGTAAAACCCCATGAAAATTGTCAATGTACTTGACAGACCTGTAGGTGGCAGTGTTGATAGAACCACTGTTGGTCTTGATGTGAAATGTAAATTATTGTGAATTAAACCTGAAGTTGAGCCTGTGTTGGAGTTTAATTCATGGTTTATGGTTATGTTTAAAACAATCTTATGTGTAATTTATATTGGCTGGTAATTGTATATGAGATGTGAAGACAGTTTTGCTGTTGACCAGTAGGGGTCAGAAATGCTGATTGTATGATAAAATACCCTTTAACCCCTGAAGGATACATGACGTGTGACATATCATGATTCCCTTTATTCCAGAGTTTGGTCCTTAAGGGGTTAATCCAAATGCAAGGTTAACGTGAGATTTTGAGAGTGACCTGTAGGAGTCATTGTGGTTTATGTGAAACATTGTTTGTGAGCTATGCCCCAGCATTATAGTTGTGAAACAAACAGTGCCCGTTTGACAATATACAATAAGTGAACATAATAGCTTAATAACAATCATTGTAACAAACCAAAGTTCTGTTCACGGGTTGTAAACACACGAAACGTGTGTGTAGTACAACAGTAAATGCATGAACTAGTACCCGTTTGGTAGAAAATTGCACTAATCGTGAGCCTGGTATGTCAGGGAAACAAAACGAAACGAGCAATGAGATTCGAAATGCACGCACAGAATTGCCTAGTATGTTTAGGCAATTGAAACAGAATGTGTTCCCGTTTGGGAGTATGCTAATGCTTGAAATGAGCCAGTGACAGATATAAACAAGTGAGTTTAAACGAAAGATATGCATGAACATGCAATGGTTTTAGGACAGATTTAGACCAAATGCAGCCGTAAAGTGAGGACCTGACCCGTGCATCTTGCCGTGGGACTGATGCCTGGCGTAACGGGTAGGTCGACTTACTGTTTGTGAGTCACTTGGACACCATCCACAGCAATAGATTGAAGAAAGAAGGTGGAAGGCCGGAAAAGCCTGTGGCTGAATTCCTGATACAGCTCAGCTTAGAAAACCTCATGGAGTAATCAGGTAAAATGGCATCTGGATGACCCGGAAGTGGAAATCATTCTGATGCTGACCTCAAGCGATATGAGTCAGGTAAGGGGTGTCCCTTATATAGGGGAGTGAATTAATTTACGCCCCTCCCACAAATACAGGCCAAATGGCCTTAAAACATGTGTATATATATATATGTATATATATTAAATAACCCTCAGTGAGTTAACAGACAAAGAAAATTAGAAACCTAGAATGGGACGGCAGATAAAAACACCCTCACACACAGCATCCCTCTTACACAAACACACTGCGCATCTCACACATACAATACGTCCAAATATATTATATGTATATATATATATATATATATATACACACACACACACACACACACACACACACTACAGCACCCCTCACACTGCACCACTACACACATTACGTTCCAGATACACGCTAGATCCCTTACCCTATATGCACTCTTAATCCTCTACACAAACACACACACACACACACACAATCTTCTATATACACTCTGGGTCCTTTACACACTAGATCTCTTACACACACACTGCACCACCTACACACACACTACATTCCTTGTAAGCAAACACATACAACATTCTCTAAGCACACCCTCTCTACAACCCCTACACACACTACGTCACCTATACACACACACTACTGCCCGTATGCACACACTTGCTACATCCCCTATAACACTATGCCCCTATACATGCACTCTCCACAGCCCCTAGCCACACATATTACACCACAAAATTGACCTATTAACACAATACCACACCACACAGGCAATCCCACAAGCATGCGCCAAACACATGCACCATACACTTTCCTGGCCCTTTTGTTCTCTGGTATCCCACTTATGGAGACACCAGAGACAATTTAAAAGCAAACACAGCGCAAGCATGTTATTAAATTTGCTTGCGCTGCGCAGAACAAATTCAGGGCCTTTTTCTAATGCTAGAGCTCTTCAGCGGGGCTCTGCGCATTGAACCAACATGCTCACTTTCAGAGGGCCCTGCCCCCTTCTTGTGGGGCCGCTCTAATTAAAAAATGCCCGGACCGAATTTTTGCCCCAGTCCGGCCCAGCTGATGATCCATTGTATGAGCTAATTTATTAGCGCATGTCTTAGTGATAAATAAGGAAGACTCTAGAATAGAGTCTCTAGAATAGAGTTCTATAGAACTCTCCCATGGTCAATGTATAAAGAAACAAAATCATTGTATTAAAAAATCTAAATCAATGACAGTCCAACAAATTTTTCCCACCTGGTCTCTATTTAAAAAAAACTTAAGTATACTGGCAGATATAATGACAGATATAAATTTAGACATCTGGACCAGACGAGGTATAAAAACGATATCTAATCTTATGACAGGAAATAGAGTAAAATCTTGTGAACAACTCCAAACTGAATATAATATACCTTCTAATGATTGGTTTATTTATATTAGGATAAAATCCTTTTTAAATATATTCTTAAGATCTAACCCTCTAGATCCACCAGTTAAGCTTCTCTCAGACTTATATGAGCAGTCAGACTATACCCACTCGGCAAAAAAATTTCAAAAAATAATTTACAAGACTCAGAGTAAATCAATTCCCCCGGCAATTATTAAATGGAATCACGATCTAGCTAAGGATGTAACTATGAAAGAATGGAATAACTCTCTTAATACGATATATAAAGTCTGTCTAAATATACACGAAACCCATTATAAAATACTAAACCGATGGTATAATACCCCCTACAAAATAGCAATAATGTATCATACAGCCCCACCAAATTGATGGAGATGCAATGAATTAACTGCAGACTTCAAACATATTTGGTGAGATTGTCCAAACATAAGACCTTTATGGGACATGTTAAACCAATATTTATCAGTTTTATTTGAAATAAGGGTTGAGCTGACCCCAAGTATGGCCCTATTACATATGGATATAACAGGCATCAATAAAGAATTTAGACCTATTATTTTTCACATCCTAGTGGCGGTGAAGACCTCAATAGCCAGGAATTGGAAATCCCCTGAGGTAGACAACTGGTCTAAGATCCATGCTCAAAGCATTATTCAATGTAAAATGGAAAGGGCCATCACTAATTTTGCACCAAAAAAGGGACATCATTATATCTACTGGGATAAATGGATAAAGCAATTAGACCCCGGATAATACGTTGTCTTTTCCTAGTGGATTATCTCTTATTTTATTTTTCCTCTAGCTGTATGGTTTCCCTCCGCTTAGGAAAAATGCAAACCCCCTCCTTCGAGCCTGATATGCAAATGTTGTCTCCTTTCTTTTTTTTTTTCCTCTTTGTTGCACCGTGAACCGAGCAAATGTCTGTCTGTTGTTTGTCAGTTTGTTATGTATTTGATTGTTCAATAAAATTGTAACATTGCTAAGTTAAAAAAAGGAAGCAGAGTATGTAGATAAGTGATAGAGAGAGAAATTGAACAATACATATGATGATTTGGTATTTGATAATTTCACTCATGACTACACAAGAAATTAAACAACAAATACCATATTCTGATGTGAAAAAAAAAAAAAGTGAATCCAAATACAAAAAAAAACAAGTCCTGGGGGCGAGGTAATTAGGGACGTGATGACGTGAGACGCCGCACGTGCTACAGGTGGGCGTGTCCAGAGGGAGGTTGAGGAGAGAGGACGCGGAGGCGAGAGCTAGTAATGCCGCTCCGTGCCGTTCTGTGAATATGGTCCGGCTCGGTGGGGATTGAAGTGGATGAAGCGGAGGGAGGACTCAGTGACGATTCAGTGGGTCGGTGGACCTGGTTTGAAGTGGTGCGGTGTATGCCGGTCGTTTTTTTTGGCTGGGGGTTTGTTGCCTTCATTTAGTCAGATAGCGGCGGTTCCCTCATGGACTATTAAAAAGGTCAAGGAAGAAATAAAAACAGTTCCCTTATAAATTATTAAAGAAAAAACGAAGAAAAGAAAGAAAGAATAACAAAGAAAGAAAGAATAAGAGAGAAATAAAGGGAAAAGGAGAAAAAAAAGAAAAAATACATCCCTCAGCAATTTTCCAAATAGCTTCATATAAAAACTGTGAGTACTTCTGTATATACTACAACATTACTGTAAGTCATCACACCTGTATATAATTACTGGCTTGGAAAAAGAAAAGTGGAAAGAAATTTTTTTTTTTTTTTTGGAGGAGACTGGCATATTTGACTGATTTAATTGAATTAATTATTTGATTATTTGATCAACTGATCTAATTCTTCAAGTCTAAAGTTAAAACTTTATATGAGATATCTAGCTATAATCTGCTATTGAGAAGCATTTAAGAAACAAAACAAAATGTCAACTAGGAAAACAACAGAAAAAAAGAAAGAAATTAAGTCAGTTCAACAAACAGAAAAGAGGTTGTCAGGTTTTTTTGCTACTCCTATTAAAGATCTGCAGGAACAGATAATTGATGGTAAGACACACCCAAGTAATACTTCCAATATTAATCAAGAAGTTCCACTTAACCAATTTCCATCAGAAACTCAAGCAATTGCTTCAATTAGTATACAAGATCAATTTAAGCAAATGTTGGAATTACAATTAAATATATTGAAACAAGAAATGCTTGCAAGTTTCAATGAGATAAAACAAGAAATTAAAAATGTTGCAGTATCAGTGGTGGAAGTGGAAAAAAAATGTGAAGTGTTTGGAACTCAAATTAAAGCAATTAATACGGAAGTGCAGTTTCTAGTAAATAAAGTTGACAATCTCGAAAATAAAATAGCAGCTTTGGAAGATAGATCAAGAAAAATAAACATCAGAATAAGAGGGGTTTCTGAAGAAATCTCCAATGAAAAACTGAGAGAATACTTAAATAATTTATTTAAAGAAGTCTTACCAGAAATATCTACAGATGAATATAAAATAGAAAATTTTCACCGAATATATAAACCAGACACAACAGCCTCACATCTCCCAAGAGATGTAATAGTGAGTTTCTCCTCACTATCAATGAGAAATAATTTAATGAAAGCCAGCCGTATTAAACCCCGAACAAATTCTATTTACAAGGATATAATTTTCTCGCAAGACCTATCTTATCACACCAGGACTTGGAGGAAATCTTTCTCTATCGTGACAGATTTTTTAAGAAAAGCAGAGATCAGATTTCAATGGGCTTATCCAACATCTTTAAGATTTACTTGGAAACAAGAAAAAAAAAATTTTTGGGATGCAAATTAAGCAAACAGTTGGCTAACAAGTATTAATAAAAAAGCTTGAAGGGTCTGTTGCGATGGAGAAAAAGGATAGAAAGGAAGAGAGGAGAGGAAGATGGAAGGAAGAGAGAAGAGATGAGAAGAGAGAGGAAGGAGAAAGGAAGAAAAGAAGAAATAACTTTTTTTTTTTTTTTCGTTGTCTTCACTTATATAGAATTAATCAATTGTGCATTGCATAATCTGCTAATTTGTTGATGTCATTGGTGATCGTTTTCACTTTAAGGGTACTAATTAACTAGGTATGTGCACATAAGCATGCGGAACATAAGGATTTAAAAGTAAACATGTCTAAGTATTAATATTAATTAGATTTGAACTTAACGAGGTGGTTAAAGGAAAATTATTCACATGTACTAGTAAGTTAAGAAGAAATAGATTTATTTAAAGTAAAAAATCACAGAGCAATGGAGTTAAGTACAAAATAATGGAAGAAGATTTTTTTTTTCTTTAATCAGATGTGCAATGGATAATTAACAAATTTATTGATGTAATCGTTGGTTGTTCTCACCTTAAGGGTATTAACTAATTATGTGGAAAAAAGGAGTTAAAAGCAAATATGTCTAAGTATTAATCAGTTTCCAATTTAATGAGGTGGTTAAAAGTAAATTATTCACATGTATTAGTAAGTTAAGAAGACATAGATTCACTTAAAGTAAAGAACTGAAAGTTAATGGAGCTAAGTATAAAAGAGTTTTTTTTTTTTTTTTCTTCTCCCTTTCTCTCCCTCTTGGGGAAAGATTGCAAACTTGTAAATATTACTACCTCTTTCTGGATACGCCCACTTAGTGTCTAATTCAAAGACACAGTAAAGACTGAATTTCTAAATGAAAATTTACAGTCTTTGTGTTAAAAAAGGAGGATTTCCTCCTATGATTTTAATATTTTGTTTTGTGTGTTTGTACAGATATGTTTATGCAGCAATAGGGAAGGGTAATGGGTATCGAGTGGAAAGGGATGCAGAGAAGTTTTTGAAGATAATATGATAAAAATGCTTACACTTAATGTTCAGGGATTGAATACTATAGCGAAAAGAAATTTATTGTATAAATACCTCAGTGAAAAACAATTGAATTTAATATTTTTTACAAGAAACTCACTGGAGACAAGTGGATAAACAAAATTGGGGGGGGTAAAAGATTTCCACTTATAATTCAAGCTTCCAATAAGGAAAAAAAAAATGTGGAGTAGCTGTGGTATTTGGAGAAAAGATTAAAGTTGAAGTAATCCATCAAATACAAGATACTAAAGGTAGATATTTAATAATAATATGCAAAATTGACTCTGTACTTTGTACATTATGCAATATACATCTTCCTAATCATTTACCAGTTGCTTACTTAAAAACAATTTTGGAAAAAGTAGATGAAGTCAAAGTGGGAAAGTTAATACTGGCAGGGGATTTTAATGCTGTACTGGACCCTCAGATAGATAAAAAATGAATGAAAGGAAATACTTTAAATCAGATGGTGATAAAACAAGCAAAAGCTTTAAAAAAATTAAAGACGAATATAATTTATTTGATATTTGGAGAATTTTTAATCCTAATGAGAGAGACTATACGCATTTCTCTAAAGTGCATTTTTCCTATTCAAGATTGGACATGATTTGGGTCGATCCAAGTATTATTGATATGACCAAAAAAACAAAGATTGATGAGATAGTTTGGACAGACCACAATGGAGTTTTTTGTGAAATGATTTTTAGTACATTTAAAAGAGAAGCCTATACTTGGCGGTTAAGAGATAATTTGCTTTGTTGTGAATCAAAAAAACTTATATAAGAGATAATATAAAAAATTATTTTAAAGAAAATATCTCAGAAAATATTGATTCATCTATTTTGTGGTGTGCCTTTAAGGCTGTTATAAGAGGTCATATTATCAAGCTACAAAGTCAGCTTGACAAAAATAATACTTTGGCATATTTACATACAGAATTAAGAAATTTGACTCATATTAATAAACAATCTCCATCTCCTGAAATTTATGAAAAAATATTAGAACTTAAAGAAAAAATAAAGCAAAAATTAATGGATACGATAGCTAAAAATATGGATAGATTAAAACTTAAATATTACTCTAAAGGCAATCGAGCTGAAAAGATGCTATCCCAAAAACTTAGAAAACAAAAAGGACAAAATAAGGTAGATAAAATAATACAGAATGGAAAAATAGCATTAACCCCTAGAGAGATTGGAAAGTGTTTTAATGAATATTATGCCAATCTATATAATATTCCTCAGATTAATACAGATGAGGATATTAAAAATTATTTAAACAATATAAAGAAGCCTCAATTAACATCCACTGAAAATGATCTTTTGAATAAACCTATAACTATGGAGGAGATTATGAAAGCAATAAATGATTTAGAAAGATCTAAAACACCAGGCCCGGATGGGTTTAGCAACCTATTTTATAAAACATTTAAAGATTTAATATGTCCACATTTGACCTCTGCTTTCAACATAGCGGCAAACAGAGGATTTTTACCAGCAGAGATGCTTAAAGCTAATATCTTGCCTATTCTAAAAAACGATAAAAACCCCACTGATATCAAAAACTATCGTCCGATATCTTTAATAGATGTAGACACTAAGTTATATGCTTCGGTTTTGGCTGCCAGAATAAAAAAACTTCTTCCACTAATCATTCATAAAGATCAAATAGGATATGTTCCAGGTAGAAATTCCTATACAAGTATAAGGAAAATTATTAATATCTTGGATGACGCAAACAGAAATGATGTTCCAGTTCTGACTCTGTCGATTGATGCTGAAAAAGCATTCGACAGAGTCAGCTGGAAATACTTAGAAGCCGTTTTACTACATTATGGATTGGAAGGTTGGATTAAGAAAGCTATAATGGCATTATACATAAATCCAGTTGCACGAACTATTGGACCTAATATTGTCGCCCCATGGTTCCAACTTAAAAATGGTACCCGGCAGGGTTGTCCCTTTTCACCATTGCTCTACTTGCTGACTATCGAGCCATTGGCTGAGAATATTAGGAACAATAAAGAGATCCACGGTTATAAAATAATGGATGAGGACCAAAAAATTAGTTTATATGCTGATGACATTTTAATTACTCCCACAAACCCTGTAATAAGTGGGGGGATGTGATTAACAACCAAACTGTATGCCAATGAAGTGTTATTGTGTTCTAATACAGGGATTCAAGCCCCCATTCTACCCTTAGGCAATAATGGAGTCCTCTGTGAAGCACATGGCCTTTCACCAGGCAAAATCAGTTGGGTTGTTGATAAACTCCTCCTCCATTTCCTTCCAATGCAATCCCCCTTCCCCCAGGAGACACTCTGGTTCTGTTACATCCTAAGGGATTGACTAAGGGAGGTGTGTCCAGCAGAAGGAGGGGCTAACCTGTTTAAAGCCTTGTGAATAGCACATTTTCTCTCTCTTTGAATTACCTCTCTTCACCTTCTCTCTCCTCTCTCCCCTCTCCCCACTTTACACACCCTCTCTCTCTTACTCTCAGCTGCTGATCAATGGAGTGGTAACTGTATCACGTGTCTATGCCTGTTTTATTATGTTAATTTAGCCTACTTTCCATTCAGTCAATGATTAGTTTTAGTAGCAACATATACTAGCCTATTTCAAATGTATATGTATTGTTTATTTGTTTGATTAAGCCTTTATTAATAAATATTATTGAATTGCCGAAAGCAAGGAGTGTGGACTCTGACTTTACACTCGGTTTTTAAGTTATTATTTTAAGTTATTATTTTTAGTTATTAATGTTATTATTAATTCCAAGTTTATTCCAACTTGCGAGTTAAACGTTTATTACAAACCCTAAAAATTCTTTAGAGCACATAATGCAAGAAATAGAGCGATACAGCCTTATATCAAATTATAAGTTAAATACAAATAAATCTTTGATATTAGATGTTAACCTAAATAAAAAGATACAACAAGAGATTAAAAACAAATATGATTTTATTTGGGTTAAAGAAAGTATGGATTGGATTACTTAGGAATTAAAATAACTAGAGAGATAAATAAGATTATGGAAGTAAATTTCCTAACATTATTATTAGACCTTAATAAATGGTTAAAAGATCGTAGAAACTTAGAGATTACCTTTTGGGGACGAATAAATGTTATTAATTCATACGTCATACCAAAGTGGAATTATATGTTTCAAATGCTACCTCTCCATATCCCAATCCATTGGCTTCAATTAATACAAAGAAGTTTTACTCAATACATTTGGAAAGGCAAGAAGCCAAGATTGAAACAGTCAATATTAGTGCAGAAAATACATAAAGGTGGACTTGACTATCCATTTATAATGAATAATTTTAAAGCAGCTACTATCCTACATGTTTATAGAATGCAAATGAAAGAAAATAAAGATGAGGGATGGTATAAAATGGAATTGAAGGCAGGAGAAGTTTCTAGCTTAGACTGTTTAATTTGGAATATAAATAAAATGTCAAAGAAAAAAGAGTATGCCAGTATTATTTTAACTCAATTACTGGAAAATTGGTTAAAATTAAAAAAGCAATGAATATAGAAAAAAAAGTTCCAAGTTATTTAGAGTTAGATATTGTAGAAAAACAAGTGGAAGACTTAAACTTAAATAACTGGAAAAAAGTAGGGATAACGACTTTGGACCAATTATTGATAGAAGGATCAATCAAAACCTTTGCTCAAATAACAGGGATATATAATCTTCCTCCTAGAGAGGTGTTTAATTTCTTAAGACTTAAAAGTTATATGAATACACACCTTATAATACCAAAATCTAACCTGAGCAATTTGATAGATTTATTATTCACGTCAAAAAAAATCAATAAACCACTTTCCAAAGCTCTAATATTAATTAAATCAATGGTCAAAGATACAAATCCTACTGCCATACAGGTTTGGAAACAAGATTTGAATATCGATATTAATTTGAATCAATGGGGTTCTTCAATGATGGATGTTAAGAAAAATATACATTCATTAAATTTATTAGAAACGCACTTTAAAGTTTTAAATAGGTGGTACTTAGTACCAGCTAAATTGAATAAAATTTACTCTCTAATTAATCCTATCTGTTGGAGATGTAATAGTATTAGAGGCAATTTTAGACATATTTGGTGGGATTGTCACAAATTAAAAAATCTCTGGTTGAAAATACAGCATTTTATATCTAATAATTTAAAACTCGAGTTGATAATTTCTCCAGAGGTAGTTCTACTGCATCTGAATTGGCCTCATATGACATATGAATTAAAAGCAATTCTTATACATCTTTTTTTAGCGGCTAAAATAGTAATTGCGAGATGGTGGAAAAGGGATTTAGAAGTCCCCTGGAAGAAAGTTAAAATTCAACTCGAGTTTCAGATTAGAATGGAGCTGATGCTAAGTAAACAAAGATTAAGCAATAAGATTTCTGTTTGGTCAAAGTATATTGAGATGATTGATGTAGAAAATAATGCCGATCAATTAGAAGTAGAATAATTCCATGAACATTGTAAATAATTATGAGACTTATCTAAATGATATTACCACTCTACTACGGAAATCTTTTTTGATGTATTTTTCTCTTCCCTCCCCTATTTTGCTGCTATGTTGTTTTTGTATTATAAATGTATATTTGTATGATATTTGTATTTGTATGATATATGTATTTAATAAGGTTTAAAAAAAAAAATATAAAATAAAGATTAAATATTCAAAAAAAAATATTTATGTCTGGTTAAGGACTACATATATCTATTTTAGATTTTCTTTTGTGTTGAGGACATTCCTCATTGATCTCTATACATTTTTCACTTTTAGTACTGATGATTCCAATCTCCTACCTAGTACTGTTAGCACACTGTTAGACAGGAGCCATTTTTCCTCATTGGATTTTAGTTTGAGTTTTATTTTTGCTCCAGAATATATACAAATAAAAACAACAATTTTTCTTTGTTACACATTGTGCCTGAGTTTACTCCTTGATGGATGAATCCCATTTTTGTAAAGGCACTAGTTTTTCTTTGACATCACATTCTGTTTGCAGCTGCACACAGCGGCTTATCCGACTTGCTAAACAGTTCTGTGGTATAGGTCCCGAACTCAGGATTGGGCAATGTAACTTTATTCTACATTGCCCAAGAATTGGATCCATTTTCATTTCCCTTTATAGTTTGGTGGTGAAGGTAATAGATTGTTAATTTCACGCTCACTTCTAGGTGTCAGCAGTTTCCAGGTTCCCACAGTGACACATTATAGCACAACTGGCTGGCCACTTCCTGGTTCACCCAAGCCTTACTTTTTTTTGTTAGATCGAAAGTTTGCCCTGTCAAGCTGAAATATTAACTGAATAAACAGCAATGTGTGTTCTTTACTAAGATTTCCCTAGAGAGCCTTTTCTCTCTCTTGATGTGTGTATATATATATATATATATATATAAAACCAAAGAAATAAATCGAAACTCCAGTGTGCTTGCAAATCCGTACTGCAGTAAAACTGATATTCAATAGCTTACCCAAGTGGCTGACACACTAGCCACAAATTGAAGTGATTTCTCATTTCACAGTACATGATTTTATCTACTGGAGATTCCTGACCCCGTAAGACAGGTACTAACAAACCTTCACAAAATAAATGGGATCAACGCTAAACACCCAATCAAAAAGTAAAAGATACAAAAGGCAGCACACCTGAAAATTAGATGATTTGCTCTAATACCCTAAAAATAACTAAGTAAAGTAAACCAAAAACTGGATTCTTTTGGCGGTAGTCCTCAGGAGTGTATGGAGGTATGTGTCAGGATTACAGAATGATCCAGTACGTAGAACTGTGTAACACAGAGGACTGATAGGTAACGTGTACCGGACCTTAGAATGGCCGGACTAAATTACCAAAGAATAGTCAGGAATAGCCAAGGTCAAGGGAACAGAAAGAGACACAACGATAAGGAAAAGCCAGGAGTCAGGGATGCCAGAAAACAGGGAAGTCAAAAACAATGTCAAAGCCAAATAACCAGAATAACCAGAATCAATAACACGCTCTCGGTCAACCACAAGGGAAACCACGACAGTGCACTGAGCAGGATGAGAACTGGGCCTAAATACCCCTCCTCTAGATCTGATAGGCTGTAACCGGCCTTTGACCCCAAAGGCAGTTACCAGATCTCATTTGCATAATTGCTGCTCAGCATTAACCCTTCTGTTGATTTGGTTGTTGCTCGGCACAACTTTTCCTGTGTGGACAGTAAATGTCATTAACCACATTTTTCTAAGCGGATGAATACGTGAGAGTATGAAACAAACTACCCATTTTAAAACATAGGATCCTTCACAAAAATACCACTCTAGTAGACCACAACATATGTCTCACTATTCACAATCCCATCCACGCTACCTAAATTATCATCACTATAACCGCACACCAAAACTACAATTCAAAGAGGAACAAAGATATTTCCCAATGCAAAAAAAAAACCACAATGAACTATTAATGAATATTAAAATTCCCCAATTCACCACTACAACACCACAAGGTATGAACAAAGGAAACACAATTCACATGAATACAGAAGAGAATATAGAAACCAATCCCCAAGACCCCAATTGTCAAGATGCACACAACAACTACCAGTATATAAACCAACCCAAATCACCCGTTTCATATATCTGCAACAATATATATCAACTATTATCTATTGATTCAGAAGGTGATATAGAAGATAATTTTTTAGAGATCAGGCCGAACACTAACTCCTATGCAAAATCAATCAGCCAAGAACAAAGAAAAGAAGTCTAACACTAGAGGAAGGAGAAATGGTAGAAGGACACAAAAAAAGAAAGATTGGGAGAATAGACACAGATATCTGAAAAAGACATGGGTATCTTCAGTCTTTCCCAAAAATACCATCACCTCAACTCAATTGGCCGTTCTAAGTAAAGGCCTCAAATTTGCTCCAACCCTTTTAAACCTTTTCAGGCATTTTTAGACATTAATAAATTTGTAAGAAAGGCCACCATAAAAATAATTTTTAATCGCCAAGACACTACATTACACTACATTAGATTACAATCACTAATACTCACTTAAAACCATCACCTAAGTTTTACCCATCTAATTTTAAGTCCGGCACCCTAGAAGTTTTTGAAAAAAAGATCTTAATAACATAAAAAAACATAAGTCAGACCATTTTAACCTAAATTATCATGAAAGATTCATTTTAAAACAACTAAAGGAAGATGAGGATATAATTATAAAACCGGCTAATAAAGGGGGAGGTCTAGTTATCTTAAAAGATATGTGCATAAAGAAAGCTCTAAGACCATTGAGCGACAAAGGTGTATATGAAAAACTACCTACTGACCCCACCCCACAAATATTTATTTAGAAAGAATTACCTTAACAATGGGAATGCTTTAAATATACTAATAAAACAAGAATATAACTACCTAAATATCATGTACCTCAAAAATCCAGTAATTTATTTCCTATCCGAGATTAACACAAATGAGACATGTCCCCCTGGTAGACCAATAGTTTGATGGAATTAACTCATTGTTATCCAATCTGTCAGAGTACATTGACATTTTATTACAACCTTCAGTTAAAAAGATGTGATCCTACCTAAAGGATTTATTGGCACTCAGACTATATCCTGGTGATCTGTGTTGTACAATGTCTCTATACTATCACCCCTCACAATAAAGGATACAAAGCAGTCACCAGAATATTGAATAAGTAAAAAAGGTTACCCGAACAACAAATCAATTTTATTAGAGAAGGCACATAGATAATTTTAAACTGATTTCTTTTGTTTTTTAAACTCTTCTCATCTCCAAAGACAAGGTACCGCTATGGGTACTAGGTTGTCCCCACTCTATACTAATTTATTTATGGACAAGTTGGAATCAGAGGCTTTCGAGGGGAATCATGCCTGGCGGGCGAATCTAGTATCATATTTCTGTTATATAGACAATTTGTTTTTTTATTTGGAAAGGTCCTGAAAACACTCTTAATATGTTTTCAAATCACTTGAACTTAAATGATAAAGACATTATTTTAACCCATGAGTACAGGATGGTAATATTAATACTAGAAAGGTTTTTTTTTTTAAAGTATGCACAATTACGGTCATAGATCAAACTAGCTGTCACTATGGCCCTTGGCTTGAAAGTATTCCCAAAAGCCAATTCATAAGAAACTGCTCCAAGAAAAAAGACTTTGAAATCCAAATCTCTACTATAAAAATTTATTCAGGGAAAAAAAACTAGATACCATTATTAATAAAGTTAAGAGAATATAAATAAATAATCTACTAGCATATAAAGATTAAAAAAAGACTGCACCCTTGGTTCTAATCCAATCCATTTTGATCTTAACAATAAAAATTGAGAAATAAAAAAAAAAAAAAACATTGGCACATTTTACATCAAGATGATAACGTAAATAAAATTATTACTACTAAACCGAACATTATTTGTAGGGGTGACCCCAATTTTAAATCTCTATTCATTTTTTTAAACTACAAATAATATATTAAAATGCTCAACCTTATCTAACATGAAAGGATTTTTTTAAATGCAGAAAATGTATGGTATGTAGATCGACACAAGGGCAATTAAAGAATAATATCACTCATTTTACTTCTAATATTGCCAACAAAACTAACAAAATAAATTACTTTATCCACTGCAACACAAAACATGTAATTTATTTGTTAGAGTGCCAGTGTGGCCTCCAATATGTCGGTATGATCTCCAGCAGCCTAAAAACATGAATAGCCGAACACTGTCACAATATAAAAAAAAGGCTACCAAAACCACACAGTACCTAAAAATTTAAACGTTACACCAAAATAATCCAGATTGTCTTAAATTCATTGGTATACAGAAATGTACCATCCCCTGGCGAGGAGGGGATATTAAAAATATTTTAGGATGTAATGAGATGCAGTGGGTTTTTAACTTAAAAACTTTAATGCCAGGTGGACTAAATGCCGATTTTGATCTTTATTTATTGTTATTTTGATTACATCTAAGATACCTATTAGTAATGATTTTTTTTTTAGTCCATGGTGTTTCTTATGTTATCTTTTTTTCTTTATTTTTCTTGAATCTTAACCTTCCCCTCACAATAATGGCTATATATCTAGCCCATATTGTCAGTTTATTTATATCGGCAGACATTTTGTGTTAAGACAGAAATTAAAAGTGTATACTGCCAGCCACTCTCAGAACAGAGGTGATTCCATTTTGTATTACAAGGCTAAGACAGACACAAGATTTCTCTCTCTATCACTCTATTCATCCAAAGTCTGTGCAAGGGAATGCAACTTATGTAAACAAGACAAGTGATAAGGCATGATGTCAAACAGCGAAATGGGGAGGAATGTAACTAACCCATAGACAAATGTATAGATAATTATATATATGTATATTCACACACTATCCACTTATAATTTCTTCTTATTATTTTAATCATATATAATTAGTATTATGTTAATAATATAGACTATTCATGGATAAATATCAATGAAGAAATATCATAACATTTACTAATGTTAGTGGAGTATAAATAATCCTAAAGGACCACTATAGTGCCAGGAAAACATACTCGTTTTCCTGGCACTATAGTGCCCTGAGGGTGTCCCCACCCTCAGGGTCCCCCTCCCGCCGGGCTTTGGGGGGAGGAAGGGGTTAAACTTACCTCTTTCTCCAGCGCCGGGCGGGGAACTCTCCTCCTCCTCTCTGTCTCCTCTTCTCCTCTTCAGCTGAATGAGCATGATTTTCACAGTGAGAAGCGTGGAAGCCCTCTAGCGGCTGTCAATGAGACAGCCACTATTGGCTGGATTAACCCTAATATAAACATAGCAGTTTCTCTGAAACTGCTATGTTTATAGAAAAAAGGGTTAACCCTAGCTGGACCAGGCACCCAGACCACCTCATTAAGCTGAAGTGGTCTGGATGCCTATAGTGGTCCTTTAAACACAGTTTCACACAAGAAAACCAGACACCAATGACAGATAACACTAAGTAATTAATTTTACTTTCTAAAAAAAAAAAAAACTAAAAAAAAAAAAACTAACGGAATATTACTAGTTCCATTATAAGAAGAGGGTGAAATTAAGGTTAGGAGGTGTCAATTCTAAAATTATGACACCAAATTGCAGACACTCTGTCTGGTATAACCAAAAATGTAAAAAAGCATCACGGGTTTCAGTTAACCCATTATACAAAAAGGTAAATAGACCCCCTGACAAGAAATTTTGGTGATGTAATTGCACCATCTGTAGACCAAAATCTAGATGATAGTCTGTAGGGAAGAGACACCCACAGTTCCCTATTAGTCCTATCAACTAGTGACGTGCAGAGAGTTTTCCCCTTTAAAAAGTAAGGACAAAGAGAGGAGAGGGAGATTCGAACACTCCTTGAAAGAGATTTGGACTCTTTGAAACATATTCTGACTCTCAAACACTCTGGGACTTACATATTCTGACTCTTGGACTGTACTCAAGAAACTCAACTCTTGGACACACCTAATTATTACTATTACCTTTTCCAACTAACACCACTTCAGAACTATTTTCCGCAATTCTCATCATACTTGCATTCGAAATTCCTGGGACATATCTACACATCTTATAGAAAATCTACAACCTAACTGGTAATTATGCTGGTTTTATTTAATTATATTAAATTCATAAATTTTTTACTAATAGCAGGTATATATATCTGGATAAATATTGGTCAGATTTCATTTATTAGAAATCATATTTATCTAAGGAATATATGGTTATAAGATAACTAAGATATATTAACGGTAAATTTGCCAAATGTTAGCATACCGGATTTTTATCCAGAGGTATTGACTTGTTCTGATATAAGATAGTGAATCTTATTTAGGAAAGTTAAGATTCGTCAAACGTAAAATCTGGTAGAATTATTCTTATTGGATGGACAGAGGAAGGGTCAGATGATCTGGTATGAACATTACTTTAATTGTAAAATTGCAATATAATAGTATATTTTGCCTATGAGGATTGTAGCCAGCAATGGAAGAGTTAATTCAGTGTAATTTAACTGTCAGCCAAAGTTTTTTTTATTGCTTTTTGCTGCACTGCTGTATTCTGTGAAGTTTTGTCTTTCTGTGAAGAGATTTCTAAACAGTGTCCTATCATAAATATCATTAAATTGTTGACAACTGGTTGCTTTTAGCTCTCTGTATCATGTTTAAACTTTTAAAGCCAGATTGTATAATTATACTAATTATTCAATGATTGTCACTTATGTTACGTACAGGGCCGGCCTTAGGGGTGTGTGAGCTGTGTGGCCACACAGGGCGCCATGAACCAGGGGGCGCCATGTGGCCGACACAGCTCACACATTGCCAGGTGACAGGGGAGCAAAAAAAAAATCGAGGTGGCGGGGTGGGGCTTACCGAGCAGGAGAGGTGGGGCTTATCACAAGGCAGAGGCGGGGCTTATATCTACCCTACCTACCCGAAGTCCCTGGTAACTGCTGCACAGGAAGAGGGAAGCAGGAAGGAGTCCCTGCTTCCCCAACAACTAACTGCTTCCACTCTCCCTTCTGCCATAATGGAAAGAGGTAAGTCTCTGTGTGTGTGTGTGTGTCTGCCTGCCTGTGTGTGACTGTTTGCCTGTTTGTGTGACCATCTGTCTTTGTGTCTGCCTGCCTGCCTGCCTGTGTGTGTGTGTGTGTGTGTGTGTGACTGTGTGTGTGTGTGTGTGTGACTGTCTGTGTGTGTGTGTGACTGTGTGTGTGACTGTCTGCCTATGTGTGACTGTCTGACTGCCTGCTTGTGTGTGACTGCCTGTGTGTGACTGTTTGCCTGTGTGTGTGTGTGTGTGTGTCTGTGTGTGTGTGTCTGTGTGTGTGTGACTGCCTGTGTGTGTGTGTGTGACTGTCTACCTGTGTGTGACTGTCTGTGTGTGTGACTGTCTGACTGCCTACTTGTGTGTGACTGCCTGCCTGTGTGTATCTGCCTGCCTGTGTGTGACTGTTTGCCTGTGTGTGTGTGACTGTCTGCCTCTGTGTGTGTGTGTGTGTGACTGTCTGCCTGCCTGTGTGACTGTCTGTCTGTGTGACTGCCTGCCTGTGTGTGTGTGTGTGTGACTGTCTGTCTGCCTGTGTGTGACGGTTTGCCTGTGTGTGTGTGTGTGTGTGTGTGAGACTGTGTGTGACTGTCTGCTTGTGTGTGACTCCAATTGTGTGTCACTGTAGCTGTGCCATTGTGTGTGCCTGTATGTGTGCCTATCAGCGTGAGTTTCTGCATACCTGTAACTGAGTGTGTATGACTGTCTGCTTATAAAGGAGTGTGTGTGACTGTTTCTTTGTGACTGTGTGTGTGACTGTCTGCCTGTAGCTGTGTGTGTGACTGTGTGCCTGTAAATGTTTGTGATTGTGTGCCTGTAACTGTGTGTGACTGTCTGCCTTTTACTGTGTATTTGGCTCTGTGACTGTCTGCCTGTAACTGTGTTTGACTGTCTGCCTGTAACTGAGTGTGTCTGACTGTCTGCTTGTAACTGTT
>OW240922.1:19286824-19308699 GCA_933207985.1 Pelobates cultripes | reverse complement strand
TAGATGTTATATTATATGCCTCTCATGGTGCCCTCCTTCTGCTTACTATTTCCCCCTTTTAGCCTTTTACAAAGTGTTTCGCTCATTAGACTACATTTCCCAAGTCTCCCTTTATCAAACATGGCTGATCGCTATGACGCGAACAACTCTTTATGACTACGCTCCCCACAATACCGAGCGGGTTTTTTCCAACACGATGTGGCCACGCCCACCCAAATTCTTAAATCATGTTTGTTTTAATGTTATATCTTAATGTTTGAAATCACATGACTGCATTTGCAGTCACGTGACGATGATGTCATTTTGGCGCCAAATTTTAAATCCAGAAGTATTAGAAGCCTTAAAGTATGTTGATGCCAGGTATGTTTTTATCCACTTGAAACAATCCACTTGAAACGCGTTGTGGATTTATTTTGTTTATAATACAATAAAGTGATTTTTGGATACTACTTTGTTTGCTTTGAGCCATATACTTTTTATTTTTTGTTACCTGGCACCTGGACATACCTCCATACACTCCTGGGGACTATCACCAAAAGAATCCTAAGTGGAGATTATACCATCCATGCATGGAGCAGTTAGTCTGCTCCCCCTACTGTTAGTATATTTCAATTTCTTGCATTTATACTCAGTGGCGTACCAAGGAGGGGGCGGCCCCCCTCATGCTGCAGCCGCCCGAGTGCTCTGTAGAGAGCCTCAGGCGGCTGCAGCTTTGCCCGCCCGGGCGCAGCATGGGGAGAGGGGCTGACATGAGGGAAGCGATCAGCGCTCCCTCCTGTCACTCCCTCACTGTAGCATGGCCGAGCTCTGTATGGTCCGCGGGTACAGAGAGCATCTGTCTCCTGTACCCGGCCGGACTAACAGGAAGTACACACTGAGTGTTCACTTCCTTTTAGTCCGGCCAGGTACAGGAAACAAAATCTCCCTGTACCCGCGGACCATACAGGGCTCGGCCACACTACAACAGTGGTGGGGTGGGGGGGAGAAAGAAAGATTGGGGGGGGGATAAATAAAGATTGGGGGGGAGAAAGAAAGATTGGGGGGAGAAAGAAATTGATTGGGGGGAGAAAGAAATTGGGATGGGGATAAAGAAAGATTGGGGGGATAAAGAAAGAAATTGGGAGGGGGAGAAGGCAATTGGAGAGGGGGGAGAGATTGACATTCATCACACACAATGCACCACTTGCAGACAGAAAAACACACTATGCATTACACACACAATGCATTACACACACAGAAACACACAATGCATTCATTACACACACTCAATTCACCCCTTACACACACTCAATGCATCCCGCACATACACAGAAACACAACTTGCAGCCCTTACCCATACAAACACAGATTTACACAATGCCATCCTTACACACATATCAGGACATCCCCTACACACTCCACCCCCTGTGAACAAACTCATTGGTGGAACATGAAGGTGGACCCTCCCAAAAATGGAGCTGCTTCCCGTTCTCGTAGAACATTGATTTTTGTGACCACAGTTACAAACTGCCTCCAGAGAGCCTGTTCTACACCAGACCAGTGGAGCCAGACTGCAGCTAGAGCCCATAATCATCCTCATCTGGTTGTAAGTAGGCAATCTAGTATATTATTCGTGGCACTAAGCTCTAATTTACCTCACATTAAAAAAACACTATAGTCCCCAGAACCACTGCAGCTTAATGTAGTGGTTCTAGTGTCTAAAGCCTGTCCCTGCAGGCCTTTAAATGTAAACACGGCGGCACTGCAGCACTGGTGTTAGTTAACATGGCAGATCATATGGGTGGGGCATTGTAACATGGCAGATCATATGGGGGGGCCAGGGGGTGCCAAGCACAGGATCCGCCCCGGGTGCCAAATGCTCTAGGTACGCCCCTGTTTATACTTACCTCAAAAGAGAGCACTATTGGCTATTTTTGATCATTTCATATGTTCTACTTCATCATCATTCTGCTGTGAACTACTGCCTGAAGAATATCCTGCAAGTGGGTATACAATACCACTGCATGCTGTGTTATCCAAAGCTGGCATAGCTCTAGAATATGTGAGTTGGCACTTTTAGACCTTTCTGTCGTGTGTTATATATTTTTACAGCCATATTGCACTATTGGACTTTTTCTGTTTTGTGTTTTCCTTTTATATGCTGCCATTTGAACGAAGGGGTACCACGAGCACTTTATGAATATTGGATGGAGGACCAGTTATTTTAAGACTGTCTCTTATTTCTGTTGTTTTTTTAAAAAAAAAAATCTTTTTGTTTTGCATCCCTGTTTTTTTTGGTTTACTTTACTAACAAACCTTATCTGCTTTATCAATATAACAAAGACCTTAATGGACATACCAATGTTATTGGATCAGGACAAAGTAGCAGAGTTGTATAACTTTGATCATATCAGCTATCAGCAGAAAATAGAAATGTATGTAAAATGCACTTTCACTGAAAGTTAAAACCAATGAATGTATTTGACAAAAAAATAAAAATACTCAGATTATATTTGGGTAAAATATGGAGAAGAGCAACTCTACAACTGTTAACCAATCATTGTTCAAACATAAATGCTGCATTCTGTAAGTGTATTTATTAGAAAGCTTAGTAACTTTGATTAATGCACAAATTACAAACAAGATTTATTTTAATTAAGGTATGATGTTCATTGTAAACAAACTTCATCTGTGGAGTCTAATAACAAAGAGGGAAAGTCTCAATTTACTCCTTGTTATAAGATAAAGAATATGTATATATATAATTTTTTATTAATTTCAATTACTATTATATTTAATCATCTTTAATCATACTAAACTTTAAACTATTATAACCAAAACAAAAGAAAAAAACAACAGAATTTTAAAAAAATTCACAAATGATAAGTCGTTTTCCTCCACAATTCTCATCATTCCATAATCCTGAGTCATACATTTCCACACAATCTTCATTCCCATTATTATTATTTGGTTCACCAGGTTTCCAGTTTGAGTAGCTGATTATCCTTCCATTTGGGTATCTAAAACTTCCCTCAATCTGAATGTCATTAATACCAAGAAATGGTCTCTTATTATTTTGTAAAGCCACGGCTAGTACAGCTCGGTTCTCTCCTGCATTGGTTGGTGAAGCAAGCTGTGCTCCAGCTGAATCGCAAATTGCTTTTCCGTCATAGTAAGTTGCTTCCTGGCCATTTGTAAAATAGATTTTGTTACCACTGTTTGCTCCTTTAGAGAAGACCAGGTCTTAAAGAAAATAAAACATGTGTCAGCTTTATATTTTTATTGCACAGCAATAAAATGTTTTTAGCATTCAATGACATTACTTGGAATCACAGATTACTCAGATTATGAAAAAAGATGTAACTATATCAAAGTTTAAATAAGAAATAAAATACTGAAGAAATTAAGATTTCTGGCATATACGGGAGGTATTTCCCATATTTTTGTTATTTTTTGCTGGATAGTCATGTATGTTGGAGATAAAAAATGACCTGGGACATGTTTAATCTATCAGTGACTACATGTCTTAAATTGTAATTAAAATAAATAAATAAAAATAACCCTATAAAAATGTGTATACAGGTATCAGCTAAGTTAGGGTTGGCAACCTCCAGCATCACCTTATGGCTGTAAGAGCATTTTCGGAGATCCACAATATCTGCAGTGCTGAAGATTGCCTACTCCTGAGCTAAACTGATAACACTTCTGTAAGTTAATCATATACACTGTAACTGTTTAATGATTATACTCAGGGGGGTACGTCCATAAGGTGGCCCAGGTGGCTGCTTAGGGCGCCAGAGCAAGGAGGCGCAAAATTCTCCCAGTGACCTGCTCCCTGACTTCCCAGAACAGAGGTGTTTGCGATGCCCTCTCCACATGATGTCAGGAGGTGGGAGTGGCTTCCATCTCCCCCAGATACCCCTGAGGTGCCGACACTGTCCAGGCTGGTCTGCCTCTGCCGGCTGCAGCATGGTGGCCTAGCTTCTCCACAAGGGCGCAATCTCAGCATGCTCCCCCATGTCGGTGGAGTCGGCTGCTCCAACCCCTCCCCCTCTAGTCACTCCCATCCAGCTGTTTCCATATTACCCAAGTACAGGGACAGCCTGCAGACCTGCCCTGGACTTAGAAGTGTCCACATTGTCCCCTTCTGCTCTCCTCCTTTTGCCTTTAACCATGTGCTTGTCAGGGAACTACGGGGTCAGAGTGACAGGTGGTTACAGGCTCCTACTCCCTGTCACTCCTCCTACACATGTGTCACTCTGTTAACATATATCTGTGTGTGCCAGTGAACTTATGTCTCTGTATGCAACTGTGAACGTATGTATGTGTGACTATATGCCTGTATCTTTATGTCTCTGTGTGCCTGTGAACATATGTCTCTGTGTGCATATGAACGCATGTCTCTGTATAATTGTGAACATACGTCTCTGTATGCTTTGTTTTGTATGTATAGGTGTGACTATGTGCCTGTCTCTGCATGTCTCTATTTGCCTGTGAATGTATGTATCTGTATAACTGTGAACGTATGTCTCAGTATGTTTTGTTCTGTATGTATACTTGTGACTATATGCCTGTCTCCGTATGTCTCTGTGTCTCTGTGTACCTGTAAACGTATGTCTCTGTGTGCAACTGTAAATGGATGTATATGTGTGACTGTATGCCTGTTTCCGTATGTCTCTGTATGCCTGTCTCTGTATGTCTCTATGTGCCTGTGAATGTATGTCTCTGCATGCTTTGTTCTATATGTATATGTGTGGCTTTATGCCTGTCTCCGTTTGCATGCATCTTTGTCTCTGTATGACTGTGTTTGAATGACAGTGCACCTGTATGTGTAGATTGCATGACAGTGTGTCTGTGTTTCTGTGCCTGTATGATTGTGTGCCTCTATATATTTGTAACTATGTGCCTGAATAACTGTCTGTGTGCCTGTATGTTTGTGTCTTTGTGCATGTATGTATTTATGCCTGTATGTCTGTCTATATGGTTTGTGAGGAAAGAGACACACAAAAGGACACACAAAAAAGGCTAAGGGGAGAGAAAGCAACAGAAAGGGGGGGGAGACACACAAAGGGGCCGGTGTGGAAGTATGAGATACACAAGGAGGTATAAAACACACAAAATGGGAAAAAACACTTATTGTGGTAGGAAATTCAAAAGGAGGATTGTGAGACAAACAGTTGAAGATGCATTGGGAAAGGGGGGTGAGGGCAGGAAAATGCATCTTTGCCCTTTGTAGCCAAAAATCCTTGCACCGGCCCTGATTGTACTGAGAATGTACATACAATACAATATAATACATTTGGTGATGTTAGAAATTGTACTACTAACCTTTCTTCTGAGCTTCTAACATGGACTGAACAGATCGAAGTTGTTGTTCCATCAAGGTTACTTTAAGTGTCAGTGCTTCAAGAGCTACAATGATAACCGATATAAACAGGTGATGTATTCACATTGTGACAAATATTTGGACACTAATAAGTCAGTGGTTTTGTAGCCCATTAGTTGGGATTTAAAATAAGTCCCCATTTCATTTTAGTGGGTTCCCACTGGTTGGAACAGGCAGCTCATAATTATCAGGATTCAAACAACTGTTTGTCCAAGTTGTTTATGTTTACAATAGTGGTATCACTTTCAAGAGTTCACAGGATAACACTTTGATACTGGAAAGAGTCTAATAAAGGTGTTTTGTAAAATTTATTTCAGTATTAATCATATTAAACTTGAAGAATGGATCATTGACCGAGTTAAAACTGAAAGAAGGGTTGCTTCGTACATTATCTGGTATTACAAAGGAAAAAATCACTTTTCCATGACACCAGCCGTGCAGTAAACACAAGTGAACTTTCTGTAGGTACAAACTTTGTGAGGTTAAATAATACAGTGAACCAAAAGATAAAAGAAAGTGAGTTGAGTAGAAAGATACAGAAAATAGTTTCATAATTGTAAATACAATTACATAGATGTTAAATATGAACATTCTCTAACATAATGTAAAAAGGAAATAAACAACCTTCAATGTGTCTAATGCAGACTATATGCCAGAGAGACAGGCTTCAAACAATACGAGATTACATACTGCTCTGATAGAATTAGCTCCTAATAAATGTTATGGGATTTTTTTTCTCAAGAGTATAAGACTTGATTTTCCAGTCTACGGAGAGATAATGACATATGATGACATGTATATTGGGATAGTATGAAGTCTATGCACATGAACATTTATAGCAACACATGTAGTTTATTCTAATGTTAAATTTCTATATTATATTAACCACAGTACTTAAGATATATCCTGAGTGTGAATGATTTGTAACATGAATATAAAAAAATCTTTTTAAAAAATATTTTTTGCATACTAGATAACAGTAGCTATCAATGTTATGGATACATATATTTGATTAAAGTGGAAAGATAAACTAATGTACACATCTTGCACCATCTGATGAATTGAACATTAGAAAACGACCCGATTATTGTTTAAAAAGGTTTTAAACATACCTGAAGCCCCGCTGTCACCTCTGTCTCCTTTTGGACCTGGTGATCCCTGTTCTCCTTTTAGTCCTCGTGCTCCAGGAATTCCTGGCGGTCCTAGGGGGCCTTGTAATCCAATTGGTCCTAAACAGAATTAGATTACTATTAGAAATAAAAAGTATTTTACAGGTAATAATATTAATAACAGCATATTAAAATATATTTATGCATCTGTGAGACATACAAAACAATGTTACTTTTTCCTTTGTAAACAAACACTTGTTTTAAAATATAGAAGAGTTTTTCTGGTGACATATGATGTTGATATCAAATCAGTGTTCCATAGATAATGATTATAAATTAAGCTGTTTACCTTGGTCGCCTTTTTCACCCCTTGGTCCCGTGTTTCCATCTTTCCCTGGCAGCCCGTCTTTTCCTGCTGATCCACATGTAATGAGAGTACATTTATTTTTTTCTATATCTTGGCATATCTGGCTACTGGCTGCTACAAATGGCGCAGTAAGTGCAATGAAACCGAGAATCCAAAAATGGTTCATATTTCAAGTCTTTTATACCTATAGATTAAAATATATAAACAAATAAAATATTAAAAGAAACACACACACATATATATATAAATTGTTAGATGCGTCTGATACATATTTATAAAGTATTAATAAAGCAATTAATACCTGTCTTGATGCCAATGTGCTTGCTGGTGAAAGTGTTGAGAAAAAATAGGACAGTCACATCAATATATACTCCTCTTAGCTTCTTCCAAAGAAAAGATTAAAGATGATAATTCTGCCATGTATTGCAAAATGTAAACAAACTGTGAAGAAACAAACAAAATAACAGAGAGAGATTACTTTGGAATCATTAAAAAAAGAAATCATTGGCATGAATCTGATATGCAAACAAAACACATCATCTTGCAGACAAAATATTTATTTTAATATTCCTTTAGTATATTTATTAGCTTAAAATGTCCATATATATAAAACTCTATTATTTCTAAAGTCAATATTGACTGGAGATGTGGAAATAATGCATCTAATACAGTGATTTTATTACATTTTGTTTCTATATCAAACCTTCAATAAATATAATAGCAAAAAATCAAGTTATTTTACTTTTCTTTAAAATATATTTTCCTTATGACCAATTGGGAAGGGGGTTTATGACAACTGCATTGTGCCCGGGCACTTGATGCTAATTCATCTGCAATGGTTTTTAGGCTGGGAATACTAAACTCTGGATTTAGAGAACTGAGATTAAACCCTTAAGGATGGCGCCAACTGTACGTGTTCTGATCAAAGCAAAACCTGGAATTTGACTATATGCCTATTCAACCATAATTTACCTCTTTCATATTAAGTGCACCCACGCTTATTATATACCATTTTGTTCAGGAGAAACAGGGCTTTTATTTCACATTAAATATATGAAACATAATTTATTATAAATTAAATCTAGAGAAATTAAGACATTTTGGTATTTTCTTAGTTCTGCGTGCCATTTTAACTGTAAATGTGATATTAATGTTAGCTTTTACTGCAATAAAATACACATATTTGCATTCAATCATGTCATGAATATAACAGCACCCCCCACGTACAGGTTTTATGGGGTTTTGGAAAGTTACAGGGTAAAATATAGGGCCTTCCCCCTGAGGATTAACTTTTATTTATTTTTTAACCCTCAGGGGTTCAATTTATTTAATTAATTTAAATATTTTCTAGTTATATATTTTGCTAGCTGGGGTGGCAGTTACGGGATAGTGGGGCATTTACTGTTAATGCTGCTTACTGCTACTTAGGGGTTAACGGTAAAAGAAAAGTGTATTAAAAAATTAAAAAGTGTAAAAAGTTAAGATAGTTTAAAACATTTAATAAGTAAAAAAAAGTTTAAAAACGAGTTTTGAAGGTAAAAAAAAGTTTTACAAAGTAAAAAAATACATAAAAAAATGCTTATTACCACTACACTTGGAACATACTAGCGAAAAAATGATCCCACGCTAAGGTTCACAATATGCCTTTTGAATTTCCCCGTGGTGTATTCTTTTATAAATAGTATGTGTTTGTGGGGAAGTTAGAATAACCAGCCAGCTAATCTACTCCAAAATGGAACATTGACACAGCGTAAAACTTCAAAGTTAGAAAAAAACTGAATGGCTAGGTCTCAAATGTGCCCCTTCCATGTCCACATATACCTGGCAAAGGTACATACGGGGTAATTGCTGTACTCAGCCCACATAGCTGAGCAACATATGAAGTATTATACAGTCATAGCACACATAAGGTTTGCAAAATATCTTGCGCAAATTCACTTTGTGTGTCAAAAAGGCAGAAAAAATGCTTATTATCACTACACTTGGTACAAGCTAGCGGAAACATTATCCCACACTAAGGTTCAAAATATGCTTTTTGAAATACCCTGGGATGTGTTCTTTAAGAAATGGTATTCCTTTATGGGGTAATTGGATTATATAGCCTTGTAAAATACTCTAAAATGGGACATGGACACAATGTAAAAATTCAAAGTTTGAAAAAAACTGGAAAGGCTGTGTCTCAAATGTGCTCCTTCCATGTCCACATATACCTGGCAAAGGTACATACGGGGGTATTGCTGTACTAAGCCGACATAGCTGAGCAAGATATGAAGTATTATACAGTCGTAGCACACAAAAGATTTGCAAAATATACTGCGCAAACTCACTTTGTGTGTCAAAAAGGCAGAAAAAATGCTTATTACCACTACACTTGGTACAAGCTAGCGGAAACATTATCCCACACTAAGGTTCAAAATATGCTTTTTGAAATACCCTGGGATGTGTTCTTTAAGAAATGGTATGCCTTTATGGTGTAATTGTAATATGTAGCCTGCTCAAGTGCTCCAAAGTGGGACATGGACACATCAAAACCCTCCATGAAAATTCACACTTAAAAACCTGAACTTGTCACGTCTCTTTTACAGCTCTGTAACTTCACAAAATAGTGTCTAGGTCATACATTGGGCATATTGTTTTACTCAGAAGATGTAACTGAGTATAATTTGTGGATTTTTATGACAGTGGTACATATCAAGTGCAAGAAATACTCAACAAATGCAACATATATGTAAAAATGCATTTTTTTCTCCCCTCACCAAAAACATTGACATAGATTGGTGAAAAAATGGTGAGTGACAAGTTAAGGCACAACATACACCATAATAGATACCCTGGGTTGTCTGCTTTATCAAATGAAAGCCCTTTGAGGGGTTATTTGAACAGTCACACTGCTATAATACCCTAAAATGAGACATAGGCCCGTCAAATCCATCTAGGAAAATTCTAACTATAAAAACTGGAATAGCCTTATCTCTTATATGGCACTGTAGCTTTACAGAAAAGTGCCAAAGGCATACAATGAGGGTATCGTTATACTCAGCAGATGTAGCTGAACACAATATGGGGTTCTGTGCAGGAATAGCACACACCACCTTTACGAAATACACATTACAAAAACCTTGTTATATGTGTATATGCCAAAATAAAGAAAAAACACAATTTTACTCCAATATTTAGCAGAGATTGGCGATGAAATGGTTATGTAAAAAGTGTCAAACTAACCTTAGGTTAATAGCCTGTGATGTCTACTTTATATAAATATATACTTTTGTGTGGCAATTTTGTTTTCTGTGGTGGCTACTAAACCTACAAGACAAACATACCAACTTCTAAAATTGTTTCACATTGAAATGTTATTTTATTCCTTGTATTTTGTGACCTGTAACTTTCAAAATAAGCTGAAATCCTATACATATTATGTACTCTATTGGCTTGTGTCCTTAAGGGTAAGACAAGCTTTTGAAGCTGTGTCCTTAAGGGGTTAATAATCAAATATAAAAAATAGGAATAATAATTAATATCTGTTTCATATTGTTACATCCATCTTGTCTCTGCCGAGATCTAGTGGAAACCAGCAGGTCCTTTTGGTGCATAGTAGTGGCAGTGTATCCAGATAAATGCCAAATACTACTTTGGTAATGTACTTAGATAATGACAATTAGGCAGATTTTGAAGCAGATAAATGCGACACACAACCGTTGGTTTCTTTATATATATTCCAGGCAGACTTTGAAGCAGATAAATGCTACATACAGATTTTTTGGATTCTCTATATGTATCTATATTCCAGCACTCCAGGGGTATATCTTTTGCCTCACAATAACTAATTATCTGAGGGTGAAGACGTTTGTTTAGTCTTCCCTCATCAGACACCTTATAAATAGTGATGTCCCCAACGGTTCGCCAAACGGTTCGCTGCGGACAGCGAACATATGCGCTGTTCGGTCCACCCCCTATTCGTCATCATTGAGTAAACTTTGACCCTGTACCTCACAGTCAGCAGACACATTCCAGCCAATCAGCAGCAGACCTTCCCTCCCAGACCCTCCCACCTCGGGACATCACTACTTATAAACACGGTTGTTTGTATTGCATGCTCGTGTTGAGAAAGCACTGTGCAAGGCATGAAAGGCATTCAGGGCATTTTGGTCTTTCCCTGGGTTACTTCTATGTGGTTCTTCGCACAGGTGCCGTTCTTTTATAATTTTTTCCTAGCTTCTGTTATGCCTTTGAAATATTACATATTGTTTTTTCTTAGTTTGATTTACTGCATATTATGACAGGCTAGGATCACAGAGCATGTTGTTATCAACCTTTATATACTATATGATATTGGACTGGTGCATATTATTATTGTTGATATTATTATTATTATTATTATCGCCATTTATATAGCGCCAACAGATTCCGTTGCGCTTTAACCCCTTAAGGACTGGACTGTGTTTGCGATGTTGTACATTTGCGACCAGGCATATTTTTACACTTTTGTGGTGTTTGTGTTTGGCTGGAATTTTCCGCTCTCTCATTTACTGTTCCCATACAAATTATATATTGTTTTTTTCAGGACAAAAAGGGCTTTCTTTACATACCATTATTTATATAATCTCATGTATTTTAATTTAAAAAAAATATGATGAAAAATAGTGACATTGTAACATTATTATCTGTCATAAATCTCTAAATAACACCCCACATTATACCCAGGGTATTCAATATGGGGTATGTCCAGTCTTTTTTAGTAGCCACTTAGTCGAAAACACTGGCCAAAGTAAGCATTCATATTTGTTTGTGTGTGAAAAAAGTAAAAAAACTAAATTGAACGCTAATTTTGGCCAGTGTTTGTGACCAAGTGGTTACTAAAAAAGACTGGACATACCCCATTTGCAATACCTTGGGTTGTCTTCTTTTGCAAATGGTATGCCATCATGGGGGTAATTCTCATTCCTGGGCTACCATACGCTCTCAAAGGCAACGTAACCAACCTGGCCATTTTCAATGTAAAAATATTTGACCCATATATTTGACCTTGTAACTTTCAAAAATGCTATAAAACCTGTACATGGGGGGTACTGTTTTACTCGGGAGACATCGCTGAACACAAATATTAGTGTTTAAAACTGGAAAACGTATCACAACAATTATATCATCAGTAAAAGTGCTGTTTGTGTGTGAAAAATGCAAAAAAAGTCACTTTCACTGACAATATCATCGCTGTGATATGTTTTACTGTTTTGAATCACTAATATTTGTGTTCAGCGAAGTCTCCCGAGTAAAACAGTACCCCCCATGTACAGGTTTTAGGGTGTCGTAGAACGTTACAGGGTAAAATACAGTGCTAGCAAATTCAATTCTCTGGAATTTCGGCCTGGGTTGGCAGGCAGGTCCCTCAAATTGCAATCAATAAAATTACTGAATTATGTAAAAATATTACATAAATACGCACGTAGAATTTAAATATATATGCATATTTATATATTTGAAGTCTACGTGTATATTTATATAATTATTTATGTAATTTTGTATATGGACATATGTATATTTTATTATTTTTATTTATTTTTATATACATAGATATATATACAAATTCATTCTAAGTGTATTTTGATATAAATATATATATATTAATTTTAAAATACAGTTAGAATAAAATTTCATATAGCTATATAATTTTTTTTTTATTTTTTATTATTATTTTTAAAAAAATGTATTTAATTTAAATTACTTATTATTTATATTTTATAATAATATATATATACAATATATATAGTTATTATATATATTATATATATACGTGTGTAATTTAATTATAATTGTATTTTTATATTAATATAAGTACATATTAATATAAAAATACACTTAGTATGACATTATATATATGATATATAGACATATATTATATAGATATAATATATGTCTATATATCATATATACACATATATAATTATTTTTATTTATTTTATTAACACTAACTTTATTTTATTTTTTTATTTTACACTAGCAGGGAGACTGCCTGTCAGCACAGACAGTCCCCCTGCAGGCAGACACATGGACACCTATTGTGACCATGTGATCGCTGTGTTAAGCGATCACATGGCCACAGGGGTCCTAATTCAGTGTGGGGAGACTGTCTGGGCTGCAGGCAGTCTCCCCACAACCGGAGCCACGCTGATCGCCGCCGGGGGAACGACGGCGATCAGGTAAGTAACGGAAACCGTTAGGACGGTTCAGTACCGTCATCGGTCCGCAATGGGAAAATCCCGATGACGGTCCTGAACCGTCCTGGGTCGGGAAGGGGTTAAAATATTATAAGAGGGAGGATTTAACTATAAATAGGACAATTACAGGAATGATAGGTTGAAGAGGACCCTGCTCAAACGAGCTAACAGTCTATAGGAGAAACACTCTAGGCAATCTTGTGCTTGTATTTCCATGTATTTTGCAAATAAATGTACCTTTTCTAAGAAGATTGCTTTGCAGTGGAATATACTAATACGTTCTGAGTGTGCGGACATTAAGGATCATTTGGGGATAAGTATTTCCACCTTACCACATTTTCTCAACCTCTGTTCCAATGAAACATCATGTCCTAAACACCATAAACATGTAGAAATGGATTTAAAAATCAACTACCACTTTAAAGTTCCAACTTATTTTTACTGATGCTGTTAAAGGGACACTCCAGACACCAACACAACTTCATCTAAATAAAGTTGTTATGGTGCCAGTAGGCCCCCAGAGACACTCTTACCTCACGGTGAAACCGTTCTCAAATGGTTTAAAGGGAAACTACAGTGCCAGGAAAACAAAGTTGTTTTCCTTGCACTATAGTGCCCACCTCCCCTCTGAGGTACAGAAGGGGTTAAAACCTCCTTCAGTCAATTACCTGAGTCCAGCACCGATGTGCCTCGGGTCTGTCTCCAGTCCTCCCCCACCACGTCAGCCAGCGGGGAGACCTAATGCGCATGTGCAGCAATAACTCTGCTTGCATTAGGATTTCCCCATAGGAAAACATTATTCAATGCTTTCCTATGGATATTCAGGTGACACTGGAAGCGTCAGGCAATCAAAAGTCGACTAATAGTTCGGAAGTCCCTCTAGTGACTATCTAGTAGACAGACACTAATAAAGGTCATTATTGAAGTTTACATAGAAAAAAAAAACTGCAATAATTACCTTTCCTGAGTTAAGGTTGCTGGGACACTGCACCCAGACCACTCCAATGAGCTGAAGTAGTCTGGGTACCTATAATGTCTCTTTAACCCAAAAGTTGCCTCCTGCAGTGATTTCCACTCCCTTACAGGTGGCATCCAACTTCTGAAATATCACTGATTGGTTCAGAGTGGTCAGCTACTGGCCTCAGTCAATCAATGACTCCACATTCACAAAACTGGCTTGGAAAGAAATGTAACTTTTCTGCACCAGTTTTGTGCATGGGGAGTCAATGATTGGCTGAGCGGTCAGCTGAAGCTCTCAGCCAATCAGCAGCAACCCTGCATTGTAGCATTCAGCGCTTTCTTAAAGTGAAATTTTAGAAGCTGGATGCTGCCTGTAGGGAGTGTAGATCACCATGCAACTGCTTAAGATTGGTTTAACCACTTGAGCTAATAGTGCCTCTGTAACCTACTGGCAGCATAAAAACTTTAATTTAGAATGTGCATTTACAAATTATTATTCACTTGCTTTTTGCAAGTGAATAATAACTTTAAGTACTATTTTCTGCCAGCATGCATATAGTTTAAGAATACCCTTAGCTGTGCAATGATTAGCCATGTGCCAGCTGGTCAGTCTCAACACATTGCTAGCCAGTCGACTGAACACCTTAATAAGTTGTAAAAAAAGAATAAGCCTTTGGGGCCAATATGACCCCATATTTATATAATTGTTTAGGCTTTAGATGAAATAAAATCTAGTGATCCGTCCACCCCTCTGGCCCAATTGTGGCCAGCAGTTAGAAGCTCTTAAATAAAAATGTAGGTGGATATCCTCCATCCCTACCTGTGGTCAGCAGGTAGTGCCTACATATTAAACGGAGGGGACATAGTGGCATCTCCAACCTATGAGCAGAAGATGTGAGCTATTCATGAATAACCAGAGGGGCGCAATGTCCCCCCCCCCCAGCACTCACCTATAGGCTGCTGTGGAGGCTATTCCTTTTAATAACCAGGGGAACTAATGTCCCTTCCAGCCCCCATTTGGAATAAATGGACCAATTTGTACAAACCCCCCAAAAATATAAAAATGCAATGAAACCATCATAAATCGTGGAGGGTGTGTGTGTGCGTCTTTTCCTGACCTTAATGTTCTGTATTTGCTATATATCTATAAGACTGAGGCTCTTCTGAAAATGGAGAAGGCCATGGTCTGCCTGGGAGAGGATTGATGGAATAAAGCCAGTCCTATTCACCTGGCCATCTATCACGGCACTGAAATACCCTCCAATAATCAAATTTGAATCTGTAAAAGGAATCAAGAGATTAAGCATTTTTTTGAAAAAGGCAGCATTCAATGTATTGGGCGCATAAAGAAATTGCCCCCCAGTGTCTACAATTTGAGTGTTAAGTTGCGGGAGTAGACTTCTTAAAGAACCACCTCACTCACATAAATCATTTCAGCTTGCTGTAGTGCTCAATAGGCAGGGTTGCCATTAGAAATTTTGGAGCCCCTGGCAAAGCTCAAAGTCTGGGCCCCCAGGACCTGCCCAGAGTCCACCCACAAGGATAAAGTGTGTGTGCTGAATGTGGTTTGTGTGTGTATAGTGGATGTAAAATGTGTAGTGGATGCGGTATGTGTGTCATGGATGCAGTTTGTATAGTGGGTGCATTATTGTACGTTTTGTGTAATTTATGTAATGTTTGTATGCATTAGAGGCAGAGTGTGTTTGTGTACTGAATGCAGGTGTGTGTGTGTATAGTGACAGTAGAGTGTTTTTGTATAGTGAATGCAGAGTGTGTGTTTTTTGTATAGTGAATGTAATGTTTGTAGTGAATGCAGATTTTGTTTTTGCAGTGAATGTAGTGTGATTGTGGTGAGTGCAGAGTGTGTGCTTGTGTAAGGATGCAGTGTGTGTAAAATAGGGGGAAAGCATTTATTTCTGTATATTTTTATTTTATTCCCCCTGCTTCATACCTGGCCAAAGAAGGGGGAGATTGCATTCCATGGTGGTCTGGTTGCATGGTGGAGGGAGCCAGCTGCTGCACATTGCAGAGGAGGGACCAGCAGCACTCGGTCTTCCCTTTCCAGCTCCTCTGTCTAACTCTCGCGAGACTGACCTGCGTGCTGTGTGGAGCATTGCCATGGTAACCCGTGGCACCACTCTGACGACTACAGGGCTCACCAAAGTTAGACAGAGAATCTGGAAAGAAAAGATAGTGCTGCTCCCCTCTGCAGTGTGCAGGTAGCAGGGGGCCCACAGTACACATATACATAGTGAGAATATCTGTCTATCATATGTACACATACAGAATGTGGGGCTCAGGCTGCCAGAGCAGTCAAGGCCCATGACAACCGTCATGGTTGTCATACCCTGATGGTGGCCCTGTTTATAAGTGAGGAGTCCCATAATAATGACAGTTTATAACAGTGCCAATAGAATTCAGCACTTTTGTAAAAAATTAATCAAACCCTCTCCTAGCTGTCAAACACCCAGGGGCTTTTCTTTCTGCTTCCCCTTAGCTAACGGAAGTAGCAGGTGCTCTCTACTTGAGTGTGACTGCCTCCCTTGTGCAAACATCAGACCAGCATCCAGACGACAGATCAGACCTATCAATGAGAAGTTTAGCTATGTTTAGCTATGAAGAGACTAAAAGTCTCTTATGGGGAAAAGGGAGAGAGCTTGCAAAGGCTGCAGTTCATTAGAACTACAGGTTTTGCAAAATGTTTTAAGATATACCCCAACATGCATAAAATTGCATGCATGTAATTATTAGGGACATATCTATAGTGATTTCTATATATAGATTTTTTTCTAATATGTGCAGTCCCTAATTAAGTATAATGGCTACTCCGTATGAGTTGGAGTGGTAAGGGGTCAAAATGCAGGGGTCTTTTTACAACAGGTTTCTTAAAGAAGCACTAGCTGTGAGGTGTGTTTGCTAAGTTGGGACAGGATTGGATTACATTTAATGGTAGAATTAAGATGATGAATGTTCCAGGACAGTAGCTTAAGACGATGATGGGAAACAGACAATGATGTCATTGCTCGGTATGGGGGAAAGGGAAGGGCTAGGCTCTTACCCAGAGACTATGGGCCCTATATAACAATAAAAGACCACGTTGGCATAGAATTGGTTAATACTGTGTAATTGGCATGATCTACTGGTTGGTGGTTGTTGGTTTATTCTATTTGTTTAAGACAAAAATTCTGTTCTTCATGATCTGATGTAATACCTTACCAAATTCTAGGTTGTAGATCTATTTTGTGATACAGGGGATTTATATAATCATGATGTTAACTTTATACCCGCATTCATTTCAAGTAACACCTATTGCGTTCACTGGTATGTTATTTTTGCCAGAGATATATACTTTTTTGTTTCCTTATGATCTACATATTGAAGGAAACTACACATTAAAACTAATTTAAGACCATTAATGACAAGTTATGCTTGTGTATTGAGATTCAACTGGCGCAATGGCTGAATATACAGTATTCAGTGATTTGCTTGTGTTGCCCAAAAAAAAAAGAGATGACATTGATTATATATTTAATAAATATATATGATTACATATACCATTTACACTATATATATATATAGCTGAGCCTGTAGTTGTTGGAGGGTGTATTCCAACCCCTAAATACCGCTTCCTCTGGGCTGAGACTGTCTGGTTCAGTACAGATCCATCTACTGCCGGTTCAAAGATCAACCCAAAATTCCTAAACCCCAAACAAGCTGGTCTTGGTCAAGTGCGGCCTATGCAAGTATTCATTTTACCTCAAGTAAACAGCCGACTACCTCTCATCCTGCCGCGGCTTTTCCTGTTGCTGTTTGCACATTATTTCTACTAAACAGTATGATTGTTTGTTCAGCCATTCGCAAATGGCTAATTTCACTGCTAATGCAAATTCAGCCTATTTCAATTGTTCATGGCATCACAGTGGTGCCTCAATTAAGTCCATGCTTTTTACTTGCTGTATTTGGCTCTCATTAGGCCATATCAAAGTTACTCATATGCAATTCAGTTTGTCACTCTACATTCTTTGTCTGCCCTCTGGGTATTCAGGTACTCATTGGGCCTACGTTTAGTAATTATGTGGCTAGGTGTTGCAACTGATTGTCTAAATTTATGACAGGCCCAAACTTGGTTGACGAAAATAAAAATATAATACATTGTCTGTGCAAACTTAAAAAAGAAATCCCTTATACTTTTTAAAGTGGAATATCTTCTAAATGTCTTAAAATCTTCTTCCTAAACAACTTCAAACTCATAAAAAATTAAAGGGACACTATAGTCACCTGAACAAATTCAGCTTAATGAGGTTGTTCAGGTGAGTGCTACAGCTCCCTGCAGCCTTTTTCTTGTAAGCACTGTATTTTCATAGAAAATACAGTGTTTACATTGGAAGCTTGGAACACCTCCAGTTGCAGTCAATCAGACGGCCACCAGAGGGACTTCCGAGTTCAGAAGCCCTAAAAAGGCTTCATTCACTGACGTATTCACGCATGGGAGCTTTGAGTGCTGAGGCTGTCAGCACTGCGTGGGAGTGGCTTGAGCTGACAGGCTGAAGACCAAAGAGGAGGAGGGTAGGATTCAAACAGTAAGTAAACTTATTTAGTGAGTGTGGGTGGGTGACTGAGGGTGAGTGGGTGAGGATGGATGATGGGGATGGATGGATATGGATGATGGGAGTGGATGGATATGGATGATGGGAGTGGATGGATTTGGGCATGGATATGGATGATGGGAGTGGATGGATTTGGGGATGGATGATGGTGTGGATGGATGGATATGGATGATGGGGATGGATATGGATGATGGGAATGGATGGATATGGATGATGGGAATGGATGGATGATGGATGGATATGGATGATGGGAATGGATGGATGATGGGAATGGATGGATGATGGGGTGGATATGGATGATGGGAATGGATGGATGATGGGGATGGATATGGATGATGGGAATGGATGATGGGGTGGATATGGATGATGGGGATGGATGGATGATGGAAATGGATGGATATTGATGATGGGATTGGATATGGATGATGGGAATGGATGGATGATGGATATGGATGATGGGGATGGATATGGATGATGGGAATGGATGGATATGGATGATGGGGATGGATATGGATGATGGGAATGGATGGACATGGATGATGGGAATTGATGGATGATGGGGATGGATATGGATGATGGATTTGGATGATGGGGATGGGTATGGATTGGGATGGATGGATGGATATGGATGATGGGGATGGATGGATATGGATGGAGAAAGAGTGTGTGTGTATGTCTAATTTTTTACTACTTGTGTGTTTGCATAGAAACTTTATTTGTAGAGAGATCTCTATATATAGTGTTTCTATGCAAACACAGTTTGGCTGAGGAGGGGGGCAGGTATAGAAAGCGAGCTAAGCTGTCAGTCAGACAGCTCAGCTCGCGAACGCGCATTCCGCGCACATGTGCAGTAGAGGCACTGGTGTCTTCGTAGGGTGGCATTCAATGCCGCTCTATAAAGAATGCGATTGGTGAAGTGCGAAACCGCGCATGCGCACCACATCGTGATGACGCTTCTCAAGGAGAAGCGTCCTATTGTGCCCTGCGATTTCGTAATTTTGGCAAAAAGGGGGCATGGCCTAGCGGGGAGCTCGGTGCTGGAACGCAGGTAAGTTTTATTATTAAAACTTGGATTTTTTTATGGCAAGTTCATATAAAAGCAAGAAAGAAGGCTCGGGGACCTGTCTTTCTTGCTTTTATATGTTGACTATAGTGTCCCTTTAAATAAAAAGGGACTGTGTTTTTGTTTCACTGTAACAGCCTGTTATGTGTTTTGGTTATTGGGATTGGTTTATTGTATGTTTACCAGGTACTAAGCCATCCCTGCATATTTAGGCCTTTTACCAATTCTGCATCGCTGTTTTCTCACATTTTGCCTGAAGTTACTTTCATACTTTTCTGTAAATAACAACATCTTTTAATGAGTTTTAACTGTTAGGTTATTCCTGGGTCAAATTGTATTGTCTACTTCTTACAACCCTATATGATATATATTAATACTGTATGCACTAGAAGGGACACGCCACTTCCCAAATACAAAATAAGTGGAAATCACTGTTTAGTGGATGTGTCCTGAATGACAACATGCATGCATTTATTTATATTATTGTTCATTGAGATATAAACTCAAAAAGTCTACGCAGGAATTGCACTTAACTAGAAGATTTTAAGGAACAAGCGGAAGTTTTAAAAAACAAATTTATTGAAAAAGACTATCCAGAGACAGATCTGTTAGACACTATTAACAAGACTAAGCACAAAAACAGGGATGAGCTTTAAACATACAAAACAAAAACAAGCAATGATTCCATATCCCTCCCTATTGCTCTTAATTATAATAACAAAAGCGGTGAAATAAAAAAGATTATTAAAAAACATTGGCACATCTTAAGACATGATGACAAACTTAGCCAAATTATTCCTGAAAAGCCTAATATAGTTTTTAGAGGAGCGCCTAATTTTAGATCAATTTTAACCACAAATTTTACCAAAGAAATTACACCCAAAAACTCAGCATCTTTTCCCCCCCCCCAAGTTAAAGGTTTTTATAAATGTAAATCACGTATTGTATGTAAAACCACTGATTCTACTGTATCGTCCAAAACCACACAATTTACTTCAAGTAGGACTAAAATTACCTACAATGTTAAAGAATTTATTAACTGCAATACGAAAAATTTAATTTATCTGCTTGAATGCCCATGCAGCTTCCAGTATGTTGGAATGACCACAAGGTGCTTAAAATCTAGACTAAGCGAACATTGCAGAAATATTAAAAATGGATACTTGAATCACTTTGTATTAATTAATATTGTTGTTAATCATAACAAAGATTCTAAAATGTTGAAATGTATGGGGATTAAAAAATGCATTTTACCTGGGAGGGGAGGTGATATAAAAAATGTTTTAGGAAAATGGAATGGGTCTTCAAGTTACAGACTCTTACACCCATGGTTTAAATGCAGACTTCGACCTGTTTAATTTCTTGTAACTATATATACAGATAACACTATTACTATATTTATATATTTTTATATTATATTTTATCTAAACTTATTTGCTGCATGCTTTATTTAATATGTATATACTGGCATAAGAAAATCAATGCTATCAATTTTCATTTATTATATGTTTAAATCCTGTGTATGCACAAATGATGTTCTATCACCTTTTCCCCCGATACACCTTTCTGTCTCATCTTGTGTTATTTTCCCCTCCTAATATAGCGCTAGTACTATTTATTATACCCCCATTCCCCTCCCAATATGGCTGCTTCTGTTTACTTTGACGGCACGATCACAGCACGCCGCCGCCTAGCGTCATTATCATGATGCTCGCCATTTATCACCTCCCTCCCAACCCCTCCCCTTCACTGACGTCCTTCCCTGTAATGAGGACAGAGCATATCGCTCACCGCAACACCTTCCTATCCAACTCCTCCCCTCATATGATGTCTGAACACATACCCCCCATGCCTGCTGGCGTTTAAACACATGACTACATTTCCCAAGGAGCCTAGCTCCAAATAAATGCCAGTCATGTGATGCCACGTTTTCATCAATATTTTAATACATAAGCTTTGTTTCAAATATGTATTTATATTATTATGTTTACATCTGTCTACTCTATCAAGCCATATAAGCTTTATCTGTTTTTAACATGTCACATTATGTTTTTTACTATCAGTTTTTGTATGGTGAAAAGCGTTAATGGTTTTAAATTGTGTATTTTAACAATAAAAGTTTTTTGGTTACTTTTTTCCTGTACCAATTCTCTTTTTATTGTATTTTATATGCACTTTTTAGTATTACT